>JAFIRS010000795.1:0-543921 GCA_018342105.1 Gonioctena quinquepunctata
AAAAAAAACGTAGATCACGGAATAAAATGACTTTCAAAGTTACTACAACCACAAAAGTAAACTCTTTAAGGATTATCCAAGCTTTCGGAAATGTTTATACCCATCATCAGGGCGAAACTTTGTCGAGATTGGTTTCAATGATGTTGAACATATCCATCTAACATAGTGATTCAAAAGAAAAAAAAACGTAGATCACGGAATAAAACGAAGTTCAAAGTTACTACAACCACATTGGCGTTGTTTGAAATTATATAAATATAAATGTGCCCTCTATGTGGTGTGACAAATGAAACTGACAGGTTATAAATGATTCCCAATATATATATATATATATATATATATATATATATATATATAAATATATTGTTATGGAGAGGTGATTGGGGTTTGTTTTTATTTTATATTCATTTATTTATATATTTCCACAATCAGACATCATAACAAAAATATTTTTTGTTTAATTTTTATATTATTTCCAAAATCTTCTCAACTAGTTGCCCTTTGAATTTAATTTATTATGTTGATAAATATTTCAAATGTCCGGCTATTTATTTTACGTTTTTCCCATTGATTATTTCACCTTATTCTCTTTACCTCAGCTAGCTCAATCGGTACGCCTATGGAATCTCAGGAGTCAATTCCACTGTAGAGACCTTTGGTAGTTATTGCTCAATCATTGAAAATATTGCGGAAATTCATCAAAATAATAATTTCTTTTATTCAGGAAGATTTACTGTTACCTATTCTGCGATAATTAACTCAAATTAGTGCTTCATAGCAGAATATACATGGAAAGCGAAGTTATGTGATGATAAAAAGTGAAATGAAACCTTTTTTCTGTAGTTAATGTAGTCTATATACCAATTTATGAAAGTGTTCTATCGGAAATGGTCTTTAGAAAGGTTTATTTTTGCAATGCACTGAGTTTGGTAACTTTTTGTGGCTTCTTGAAACGAAAATGTTCAGTATCGCGGATTGCTCTCCCTTTCCTGGAAACTGCCGTACCAGTCTGCAGCCCCCTTGTCGGCTGTGAATTCGCCCTCATACTGGTATGTTACAAATGAGAAGGTAAGATTCGTTCTGCATCTGGGTTTTTCATCAGCTATTGTTCTTCCTAGTATTTCTTTGTGTTGTATTGGCAAATAACTGTTTTTGTTACAGAAATATGATTAATTTTTCAAATTCAAATTTCTTGAGTTGGTTCTTCCAAAATTATTTTTTCTCAATCCCCTTCCTTTCCCTTGATACCACACATCCTTTGTTTTCTTCTCGAATTTCCGACTTACACGCACTTTGCGTTGCACTTTTCATTATTTTCGTTTATCTGACAGTTTTTATCCACGAATCGTTTTGAAATACCTTGCATACTATATACATGATACATAAAAAATAATTGTTGACGTTTTCTGCTTTTCATATTTTCAATATTCATAATTTTGCATCGAGATCTTTCCTGGCATCTCATTAGCTATTGTGTTCAGATCTAATTTCATGTACAGAATGTTATAACTTTAACATTATGTTGTCTGCTTGCGCTCGAAAATATATTAGTAAATTTTGATTTCTATAATTTTATAAATTAAGCCAATTGCTTGTAATGTTGAAAATATGTTTATTTCAAACATAGGTATCGACTAATATTATATAAGGTTTCAGAAAAAAACGGTAGAATCTTCAGAAAAACTGTGGAATAACATAGCATAAATTACTAAATATGAACATTTTTTTATTTATGTGCTCTTTCAATTTTCAATTTTTATTTTAACTCTTTGAACATTCAACACGTACTTCTAAAAATAACAATATATATATATATATATATATATATATATATATATAATATATTAATTTAATATATACAAAGTTTATTCACTACAGGAATCTTAGTTTTTGCGTGGAAATTAACTTTTTCAATCTGATTCTCCTGAACTCTGATCTCCGTCATCTCTTTCATCACTCCCTCCTTGTCAGGCAGGTAGAAGTGGGTATATGGATATAATTGAGGATATTAAGGAAATTAGCGATATGGAGAAAATCAAGGATTCTAAGGAAATCGATGATAGTAATAGGCAATCCGAACGCGAAAACATCCATTTCTTGTTTAATCTTCAATAAAACAAATTCAACAAAGAATTATTCAGGTTGATATGATCATCAAGCAGAAATTGTGATTTTGTGGATAAATTATTATTACCCATTATTAGTCCTTCAACAGAAAAATAAAAACAATTGTTAAATTGAAATAATTTTGAGTTAAATAAACAGTAAGCAAATCTACTAAAATAAAAAAATTAGAAATAAGATAATGTACGATGTAATCCATCATTATTATCATGATATGAATGTGAGTTTTATTCTATCCTTAATGTTTTTTGTGTGGTTGAGCTCAGCACTCTATTCATTCCTTAAAACTTGTTTTTGTTTCTAAAAAGCATTAAAAAATATTTTTCAATTTTTTTTTATGTCAATAACAAAACTAAGTAAATTATTATTTATTTTGAAACAGTGCCCTTTCCTATTTTCAACTCGTAAACCTGATTCAATTTTGATATATCAATGGCCAAAGTATTTCGTGCAATGTATCATGCGGAAATTCATAAATAAACAATCGGAGACAGATTTCAAACGTATATTACATCAAATTGAGAAAAAAGCAGTATTCTTCTCCGGACATTCTTACATTATATCGTATAACTGCTTTCTAGTCATATTCTTGAAATTCCCAATTGAATCTAAAAATAAAAAGAATCTATTGTAAACTATGTAACATACAAATATGATGATCATTATGTTTGAATGTATGTTAAACAAAATGGCGGAAACAAGCGGAAGTTTTTCTTCTGCAATTCTCTTTAGCAAGGCCTCAACTTCATTTAAAATGATACTACATTGCTCGGAAGTGTCCGGAACAAGTACAAAAACAATTTTGTTTATTTTTTTCACAAAAAAGGGGACTTCTGTATGATTGTATTCAGTAATTAAAAAAAATATTTATGAGACTACAAATTAAATGTAATGTGATTACTAATGAAGTACATACCTTCACCTTCTATATCCATCTTGTTTATCACCCAAACTCCACACAAAACTACTTCTAAACTGCAGATATAATTTGTATAAACAATGAAAGTATAGAGCACACTAGACAGCGACTGAGTTCTGCGAGGTGTAACGAGAAGGGTTCGAGGGGGGTGAGATGTCATTAACAAGTTATCAAACTATTAGAAAACGATTTTTTCATTAGGTTTTACTATACTTTGAATTTTCGACTTTTAGTCCATTATGGCGGATGTTGTAGGAATGGGCGCGTTCACCAGTTATTCGTATATGTCCAAATTATGGCCACTATAAAATAAAATTGTAACTTCTCTGCCAGCTATTTTCAATAACTGTATCCACGATCAGGCAAATTTTTTTCCTGACATCAACCAACTTGAAATCGAAATGATGAATATTTTTGAATTGTTTCATTTCTATGGAGATAGAAATAGAGTATACTGCTTCATAATAATAGGAAGTTTGACAAGGTAGGTTAAGACGCATCAATTTCACCAAAAAAAGGTAATAAATCTGAAGAACTTAATAATGAATATTTTTCCATTCTGTTTCCACCACGCCGCCGCGCTGCGCCGTTCCGGATGGACTGAATTATTTGCGCAATCTAGACGAAATTTTCAGTAAGGCCAATTCAACAGTTTGAAAATTACAATTACAATGATCGGATATTATGAGCGAGTTGGTATTGAGTTTTGGAAGCAATATGGCAACGATGTTACTCTTCTGATATTTTTATTGCCAAATATAATTGGAATTGTTGTAAGAGTCAAGAACAGCCAGCAGAGACAGATATAGGGAACAGTGATATAATTCAATGGCGAATGTTCTGGGAGTGTGCGTTCACCAGTTTTTATCATATGTCCAAAGAGTGACCACCACAAAATGAAATCATTATTTATCTGCTCGCTATTTCCTATATTTATATATATATATATATATATATATATATATATGTTAAAGTGGATTTGTAGAAAACTTCTTTTTAAAAACTTTTTATTTTATTATAATATAAATACAATTTTACGTATATGAAAATACACGGACGACTAAGGGAATAGAAGTCAATTTTACGGGTATGAAAATACACGGACGACTATGGGAATAGAAGTGACGCTCCTCTGATCGGGACATCCTTTATAAGTTCGGAAATGCTGATGCAGAACTGCGTCTTGTTTACGATTCTGGATGCTTCTTTGGGGCCCAGGTGTCTGGATGCTGACTATGCTGTCCTTCTTGACCTTGCAACATTGTTGCATACTACGTCGCCAATAACTGCGTAGAATACGGTGATTTTTCGATATAACAACTCCCTTCTTTTGGAAAAAGTTGATGCTAAGGGTGCAGCAACTTTTAGGCGTGGACTCTGTTGGTACAGGAATTCAGTTCTATGACTTCTTCTTCAATGTCTTCACCAAGATGTATACTAGGACGTCTTCTTGGAGGAAAGAGCCTGGAAAGGACTCTCAGGGGAGAATGTTGGCCTGAGGTTTTGGGGATGATCATCTCTCTTGATGTCATAATTCCTATTTTACAGATTTATGTTTCCTACACTTACAGAAAACATATAAGATGATCAAACAGACAATTAATACAATAATAAAATAAGTAAACCAAGAAATATGTTTCTGTAACGAAAGGTTCATTTATAATTTTATCAAGATCATCAGAGTATTGACTCAATTTATGTTGTGCAATATTCAAATCATCAACGTTTAGTTTACTTAATTTCAATGGTTTCAGGACAGGATATTATGTTTTCAGGAAGGTGCTTACAGCATTCAAATGGTATCAGAATAGGATTACTATTATAAGTAATATTTTTCTCAAGAGGTACGTGCGTGGAATGTACTCTGGTGTTACCCACAAAACCATTACATCCTCCCTTTAATTTCAAAATTGAATTTGGTTTGAATAATTTTGGGTAAATGGTTCAACATTTAAACAGGTAATTGCCAATGGTAAAGAACCTGATAGGTGTTATTAACCAGATATTCGATCCAAATTAAATACATTATAGTCCTTGCAAAAGTAGAGACATCTGACAAGTTCTAGGTATTTCAACTGAATATTTAAATAATTGAGCTTCACAAATAGCATCATTATCTATAGGAAATGGTAAAATGTTTGAACAAATTCTCAAACTAGGGCCTACAATTTTACAATCATCTAAATTTTGAAGTGTAAAATACAACATGGAATCATCTTCTTTCGCTATATATTTTGAGTTTGTAGGTAAAATATGAGAAAGTCCAGTCCTGTTATCAGGGATAGGAATGGGGTATAATTGATAGGAAGTATATAATTCAGGTTCAACAAGAGGGATTTTGAGAATAAAAACAACTCGTGATTCGGTCTGAAAGGCCTGAAGTTCAATCAAATCCAGGTATTGAGCAATGGATGAGATTTTGCAGGAAGGGGTAAATTACTTTTCTCTCACTGATTGTGAAATATCTTGAAGGGCATGTTCTAAATCCATGGGGTAATTATTGAAGTATGGAGTATTTTCAATCTCAGTGAAAGTGATTGAATCCAAAATGTCGTCTAAATATGATTCAATAAACAAATAACTTCCATAAGTGATTCACAGACTTCCAAAGTTTTACTTTTGAATTTATGACTAATACATCATTTGCAATATCTGAAATGGAATCTTCTGATTTTTAAGATCCTTGTTGAATGTCTCCTCGTCAATTTGTAATTTTTTAATAGTTGTATTGAAACTTTTTATTACTGATGTAGTTACTGAGATTTGATTTTTCAATAGGTTTTCCAATTGATATTCATCTCAGTAATTTTATTAATACATTCGTTGAAATATTCACCATCACTGCTATCCAAATTGCCGATAATGGCTTTCCAAAAGTACCAATACCATTAATCAATCCTCTTTTACTCGTTTTCTTTTTTCAATATGGTTTGTATCTAAATATATTTCTTCAAGTTTTGAATCTAATGATTCGGCAATTTGTGTTAATAACTAACATGAGTTTTAGCTTTGCATAAAGAAAGTTTATCCCTGTATTTTCAGTTTCTAAAAATAATACTAAGCTTTTAATAATTCATGATTATGATTCAAAGCGTTGCCTACTGCAAGTATATCTTTGTAAACAAGTAATGTCCACTTCTCATTTGAGAGTTTCAGATTGTCCTTTTGATGATAATAAATACCTATGGTATTGTTGATGGGAACCACATCGTATTGTCCGAATGCCATCGCTGTAATTACTGCGATAACTGCGAGAAACAGCATTTTTATCTGAAATGAATTTATTCAGAATAAGGTTTCATTCTATCGAAATTTATTTTTGATTGTTGGTTTGTTTCTAAATTCTTTAAGAGTGCTGAATTTTTAAAGATTTCAAGTATTTGAAAGGGTCCATTAAATTTGTTTTGAAGTTTATTTCCAATCTGACTCTCTTTAACGTAGACTTTATCTCCTACCTTATAGTCAGGGGGATCATGTTTGATGTTTTATCGAAGCGTATCTTAGCATTTTCCTTACTACGCTCCGTTTTTGTCTAGCAATCTGGTAATAGTATGAGATTCGATTATTCAAGTCTCGGATATATTTAGTTATTAAATTCTTTTCATTATATAAGGTTTCAGGTGGTCTAGTTGAGGTGTGTCCGAATATTAATTCGTGGGTGAACCATGAGTTTTATTTTTGTGTTATTGTAACAAATAACCGCATATGGGAGAACATTTAAAGGGTGTTCATCAGGGTTTTCCGTTTGATGTGCTCTAATCATTTCCATCAGGGTTGCATGAAATCGTTCTACACTTGCATTACTTTGAGGGTGATTTACACTTGAAAAAGTCAATTTGATGTCGTATAATATACACAAGTCTTTCATAGTATGATTATTAAATTCTCTTCCACTATCACAATGAATTCTTAAAGGTGTTCCGTAATGTTGAAAGTATAATAAGAGTGTGTTAACTACTGATTTTGCAGATTTATCTTCTAATGGATAAGCCTGGGTAAATTTTGTAAGTTCATCTCGAATTGTTAAAGCATAGTTTTTATTTGGAATTTCCATAATGTCGATATTAATTTTCTCGAAAGGTGTTTTGGTGTTTCAGTTAGAACTAATGGATTATTTAAATTTTGTCTGCAAATTTTAGTTTTTGGCATGTTTCACATTGTTTTACTATATTTTTCTACATCTGTAGTGATTCTGGGCCAATTATACTTTTTCTAATTCTTCTTAAGGTTTCATTAATACCTCTATGCTAAAATGTATGACAACATTACTTTTTCGTCATCATCTGCTAAAATGTATGACAACATTTCTTGGATTGGTTGGCAATTTGAAATTTAATTTCGTCATCATCTGCTAAAATGTATGACAACATTTCTTGGATTGGGAGATCTGGATTATTTTCAACATGATATATTTGATTTGATTCAAAAATGTGTCGATCTCTATAAAGGGAACTGAACATATATTCGATTGCATTTTCGGGATCATACGGTATAGGAATCATGAAATATTTCCTATTTTTTATGGATTTACTAGTTAAAACATTAATTTTGTTATACTGAAAATTTAATTCTTCTTCAAAAATGTCTTCGAAAATTTTTTCATGTATATCTGTTGTTTTATTTCTTTGTGGAAAAACAATTATGTTCTTATGATTCTTGTCTAAAAGTTGTTCGTTCGTAAACGCAAATTTTGAATAATCAATCAATGATTTTTCTTTGAAAAGTCTCGAAAAAATAGTTAATTCCTCTAAAACAGTTTCTTGAGCTACTTCGGTTTCAGTGTCAGATATTTCTTCCTCATCTTCATTTGCCATTGAAATATTTGAATGGAATTTAGCACATTCTTTGAAATAATTAATTTTAATTCGTGATAAGGCATCTGCGTTCTTGTTGATTTTTCCTGGTTTATAAATAATTTCGTAAGAGTATTCTTCTAATTTCAATCTCCAGCGAGCAAGTCTGCTACCTGGATCTTTTATTGAAAATAGCCAAGTTAAAGGTCTATGATCTGTTACTAGAATAAATTTTCTACCGAATAAATAGGGTCTGAAATGTTTCACTGCCCATACTATTGCTAATAATTCTCGTTCAATTGTGGAATATTTCGTTTCTGCGGAACATAAGGTTCTTGAAGCATAGGCAATGGGAAGATCTTTTCCAATGGGACCTTGCGAGAGTATAGAGCCGATTGCAAAATTACTTGCATCACATGTTAAAATAAAGGGTTCATTGAAATTCGGATAAATTAAAATTGGACTTTGAACTAGGAAATTTTTCAAAGGTTCAAATGCCAAAGAGCATTCTGAAGTGAAATTGAAAGGGACATCTTTTGTAATAGGTATGTTAAAGGTTTGGAAATTTTGCAAAGTTAGGAATGAATCTTCTATAATAACCAGTTAGTCCAAGGAAAGATTTTATATCTTTAGGATTCTTTGGTTGTGGAAAATTTTGAACACATTCTACCTTTTCGGATTCGGTTTAACTCCGTCCTTAGTAATTATATGTCCTAAATAAACGACTTCTTTTCTTAGAAACTCGCATTTATCGGGTTGAATTTTTAGGTTAGCTTTCTGTTATCTTTTAAAAATTTCCGTTAGTCTCATAATATGTTCGTGAATGGTTGCTGAGTATACAATGATATCGTCCATATATACTAGACATCTCTCGTTTTGGATACCTAGGAGTATATTGTCCATTACACGTTGAAAAGTGCTTGGAGCATTTTTTAAACCGAAAGGAGTACGGAGGAATTCATAGTGTCCATTTTCAACTGAAAAAGCTGTTTTGGAAATATCTTTTGGGTCAATTTCAATTTGGTGAAAACCTGAGGCTAAGTCAAGTGTTGTAAAGTATTGACAATGTCCTAGTTGATCAAGTAAATCAGTTATGTTTGGAAGGGGGTACTTGTCGTCAACTGTCACTTCGTTTAATTTTCTATAGTCTATTACAACTCTCCATTTTTGTTTTCCGGATGCGTCCATTTTTTTTGGAACAACCCACACTGGGGATGACCAAGGTGAAATAGAAGGTTGGATAATTTTTTGTTCTAACATTTTCGAAATTTGAGTCTTAACTTCATTCTTATGTACGTAGGGATAACGATAAGATTTTGTAAAAATTGGTTTTGAGTCACCTGTATCAATTGAATGTTTAATTTCGTTTGTAAAAGTCAAATGGTCACCTTCGAGATAAAATATATCTGAAAATTCAAGGCATACTTCAATTATGAGTTCTTTTTCTTCTTCATTTAAATGGTCAAGTCTCAATTGGTTTTTAATTTCTTGACTTCTGTCTGTCTGTAAGTTATATTGAGTAAAATCTGAAATATTATAATTCATTACTGTTTCTGAATCATTTACTATTTCTAATTTCAAGTCTGAAAAATCTATTATTTTTGGAATGCAATTTATATTAACAATTGTTGTGAAAAATTCTCCTTTTTCGTTAATTTTTACTAATGCGTTCGGAAGTCGAACTTTTTCTTTTTCTTGAGCTAACAGTATAGCTTCACAATTTTTCAAATCAGATTTCAATTTGAATACTTTTTCTGTCCTTTCTTCTATTGAAATTATATTTTCTATTTTTGGTCTGAAAGTTGGAGGTATTTTCGAATTTTCTGGTGGAATTTGTTTTTCAATTTTGAAAAGAGGGACTTCTTTGAAATTTGTAATTAATTTTCGATTTTCAATGTCAACTATACCATCATAGTGTTCTAAAAAATCTGAACCTAAAAGTCCGTCGAATTCCATATCAAGATCGTGAATATAAATCTTATGCAAATCTATGTCGTTGAAAGGAATCATAACAGATTCTTTAATTACAATTTTTTCATTACTAATACCTTGTATAGACAAATTTTCAGGTGATCGATAATAAGTATATTTTTCTACGGCATGTGGTTTGAAAATTGAAATTCCCGCTCCTGTATCAACAAAAATTTTGAATTTCCCTGTAGAATCATTAATGTAATACAAATTATTGGAGTTTACTGTATTTAAATAAATTTCTGGTAATTGTTGATTTGTGATGGGTTTTGAGATTGAGATTTCACTGTATTCGTGCAATTGATCTTCTCCGGTTGTTTGTCTTGTAGTTCTAATAAATTCGTTTGCGTCGTAAGGTTGTTCATAATCTGATCGTCTGGAATTTCTTCCACAATAGGTGGTTTGTCTCGATCTATGCGCTGGTAAAAATCCTGCGATTGTAATTCGTCTGAATAATCATAACTGTTTTCGTACGATTCATCATTACATTGGGTATAATAGTTTTCATTGTCAGATGGAAAGTATCTCTAGATTCGAGTTTTGTTTTGATTCGGGTTCATAATGTTCATTAAAATGATGAGCTCTTTGATTCGGAAAATTCGGGTTTTTCTGGATAACAGAAGGTCTTATTTGGTTTTGTTGAATGGGTCTCATTTGTGATGGATTTTGTTGGAATTGATTTCTTTGAAATTGAATTGGTTGTTGATTTGGAAATTGTTGTGTTCGAGTGTTCTGGTATACTGCTTGTGAGTTTTGGAATCTCTGAAAGTTGGATTTGGATTCCTATTGAAATTTGGATTCGGATTTTGATAGAAATTAGGGCTTTGATAAGATTGGGGGTTTTGATTTGAATGAGAAAAATTGGGATTTTGATTTCTATTAAAATTTGAATATTGGATTCGTGGATTAGTTGGTAATTTCTTGGTTGAAAAGAAGTTGGTCCTTTATTGTTTGAATTAGATTGTCCGAATCTTTGGGTTTCGAAATAGGATAGTTGGAGTTCCTTTTTTATTCTGAGGGATGCTTCCACCATGTCTGTTGGGTTACTCGCACGAATAATATGTCCGAGTTTTGGTTCTAATCCGGTTAATAAGGTATTGCGTACCATTGATTCTATTAAATTTGATTGTGCCGCTTTTTGTGTTTGCGCCAAATTCGATTTTTGAATACACGAGAGCATTTTTGCGTTATGTGTTTGTAATCTAGAAAAGAAAGTGAGGGCATTTTCGCCATTTCCCTGTTTTATTCTTTGCAAATCTTGGATTAGTGATGTTAAATCTCGTGAATCTCCAAAGTGTGCATTCAAAAGACTTTTGATATCTGTATACGTTTCTGGGTTTCGTGAATTTATCAATTGGGCTGCCTTTGATTTTAATTTATTTCTGATATGAATAGTCAAAAGAATTTTTTGTTGACCTATTGCCATACGTTGGGCATGATCACAAGAATTCAAAAAGGTACTTAAGGAGATTGGATCTCCGTCATATTCGGGTACAATTGAAAATATTTCTGAAAGTCTATAAGGTTCGATTTCGGGAACATTTTCGTCTTGGTCATGAACATTATCATGATCATTGTCATCAGAGATAGACATTGTGAATGGAACTTGAGTGAAATTGGGTGAAAATTGGGTGAAAAATGGGGTATGTCACTGTTTGGGATGGACAAAACAGAACTTTCTTAAAATTCATAGTTAGTTTCAGTTGTACTGCTGAATTTAATTCATACAGCTGAAATCTAATGACTAGGAAAGATGATTCTATGTTACTTACAATTATTTTCCTACTGCTAGGCGACAGAAGATGAAATCCTTTCTACTGTGTGAGCGTAACTACCCTGGGATGAGCCTCGTTTTGCGTGTTTCTCAGAGCCACAGAGACCGTCTTCTTGTCTTGCTTTGGGTTCTTGCTTCTTGAAAGTTTGGAAACCACCACCCTGGTATTTCGGGGTGTTGTAGAAATCCGCACGACTGCGCCAATTTGTTAAAGTGGATTTGTAGAAAACTTCTTTTTAAAAACTTTTTATTTTATTATAATATAAATACAATTTTACGTATATGAAAATACACGGACGACTAAGGGAATAGAAGTCAATTTTACGGGTATGAAAATACACGGACGACTATGGGAATAGAAGTGACGCTCCTCTGATCGGGACATCCTTTTATAAGTTCGGAAATGCTGATGCAGAACTGCGTCTTGTTTACGATTCTGGATGCTTCTTTGGGGCCCAGGTGTCTGGATGCTGACTATGCTGTCCTTCTTGACCTTGCAACATTGTTGCATACTACGTCGCCAATAACTGCGTAGAATACGGTGATTTTTCGATATAACATATATATATATATATATATATATATATATATATATTTGGCTTGTTTTTCTTGGGTTTTAGGTTCGTGGATCTGACTTTCATAAATCAATTACAACTTAGTTTTGGTATAACACGTGTAATTCATACGTTTCTACGTTTCGACGGGAGGATCCTCGTCTTCATCAGGATTACAAACATTACAACTCTTCAAACATAGGATTCGTTTGGACCTTCTTAGTTTGTTATGGTTTTTTGTTTTATATCCATAACAAGGTAGTGATTGAGTTGTTTACTTTACGATCTGGTGATATTAATTAATATGTTCAACATCATTGAAACCAATCTCGACAAAGTTTCTCCCTGATGATGGGTATAAACATTTCCGAAAGCTTGGATAATCCTTAAAGAGTTTACTTTTTCATTGAATTACCTAACAAGTCAGCAAATACTTCACACACACACACACACACACACACACATATATATATATATATATATATATATATATATATATATATATATATTTTGTAATGTTCTGTTGATATAATAAATTATTTTGTTATTATTTCGCTCCACACTTTGGGTGCCAATTTGTTATGTATTGATAAATTGAATAATAATAGTTGTTGTTATATAATGAAAAATTGCTTATAATTTTTGCTATTCCTTGTGAGCCAAATTGATATGATATAGATAGATATTTTCACCCTGTATGTATATTTTGTATGATGTAATAATAATTGCTAGCGAACGTCACTGTTCTCTCGTCACGCTGCTGCCAATTGTTATCACTTTTCTCACCACGGCTGAGCACAGTTGGTACGCATCTTATCTCAGATAGCCGGTTGAGGCAATAGAGCCACTAGCCACTGCTGTCTAATTTCAATTTATTCAATGGTCATTGGTATGATTGTTGATCATTGTAAGAAAACAAACAACAAAGTATCAAAAAGCAATTATTTCCTTCATTCAGAGAGACTTAATTTTACCTGGCCTACGAGAAATAACTTATTCTAATGTGAATCTACAAATATTCACGGATAATCATAAAAATCAAATCATGGATGGATAGACACAACCTCACTTTTTCCTTGAGAGTGAAGTTTTCTGTTATAGTTCAAAATGAAGTGAAATAAAGTTCTTCAGATGTGAGATACGTTATTTGTGAAATTGTTCAAGACCGGATGTGCACTATTAAAGTTTTTATACCTGGCTGGAAAAGTCGGTGTTCAAGTTATACTCTGAAATTGGATCCCTTCTCACTACAAGCGCTATCAGGAACTCCAATACCATAAATCAGGAACCATACAGATGCAGAAATCAGCTTTGGACACTTGGATATGTTGTATAATTGAGGTAATATTGTTTTTTTTCTAATGTTGGAATTATTTCATTTTTCTTTCTCCCAGAATGTTGCGTGGCATTCCCTTGTATTTTTTTTTCGATCTCCCCTTGTGGCTTTGTTTGTTGTTACCTAGATACCATTTTTGTTCCTTCCCTCTGATTCGAATTTTTGAATTCACGCACTAAATTGTCACATTTTCACAGTTAGTGGTTATTTGTCATAAATTATACATAAAACTATTTTCCCATTCTTATTAACTATGTACAAATTTCAATGATAATTTGACACTTTCCCGCTCTTATTCTCTTACAATTTCAAATTCTACATGTGACCATCTGTTCCCTGATTGGCTATTGTCATCAAGAAGTTTGCTGTTCTACCATTGGCTACTTTTAGTTAGCTACAATTTCATATATTGTATGTTTCAAATTTATAAATTTGTAGATCACATTTTATTCAGGAAAATTTTGTAAATCTAGACTTTTTGTTGTCTTGTGAAGAATTATGGGTTGTAATCCTTCTGACAGTGTATGAAATTGATTGTGTTATATAATTTGGACATTTTTATCTATTCATATCATACATAGGCTTATAAAGGAAATAGAACTTCTAAAAATTATGTAAAAACAATCTCTTGAAACTAATAGCTATTTATTAATTATTCTTTTTATGAGTTTTTTCTTTTTAAAATATATACCTGGTTTTTCATAACATAACAATATATATATATATATATATATATATATATATTTTTTTTTTTTTTATATATACAATATATATATATATATATATATATATATATATATATATATATATATATATATATATATATATATATATATATATTATATATATTATATATATATATATATATATATATATATATATAAATATATATATATATATATGTATACATATATACTAGCAGACCCGACAGACGTTGTCCTGTCCAAATTTCAATATTCCCTAAAATGTTTTTCCCGAAAATTTTCCCGTTATCTCGTTATCCCATTTTCCTGTCATCCCTTTTTCTTTATCCCGTTATCCCGTTTCCCTTATCTCCCTAATCCTGTCATCCCGTTATCCCGTTTTTTCGTTATCCCGTTATTCCCGTTTACCCCGGTATCCCGTTATCCCGTTTTCCTGTCATCCCATTTTTTCCATCCCGTTATCCCGTTTTTCCCTTATCCCCTATCCTGTCATCCCGTTATCTCGTTCTTTCGTTATCCCGTTATTTCCGTTATCCCGTTTTCCTGTTATCCCGTTCTTTATTTATCCCGTTATTCCGTTTTCCCGTTATTTCCTTATCATGTCATCCCGTTATCCCGTTTTCCCGTTCTTTCGTTATCCCGTTATACCGTTATCCCGTATTATATAAATCTTGCCAAAAAAATAGGGGTTGATCGTAGAAGGGTGAAAATTCAGGGTTGTATGTATTTTTGAATGCTGTATCATAATAAAATTAAAACAAAACATTTTGTCTGAAAAATAAAATAAAAAATCAAGGGGTTGACCACCCCTAACATTTGGGGAAATGATTTGTGAATCTAAACCATCCAGGGCGCACAATTTCCCTGTACGTGTTTGTACCGGCTGTGACTCTCTCTTAATCATTCTGGAAATGAGCATGAATCCGAAAGACCCCGTGATATAGACTTTCATCCCTTGTATATGGATCTATACCGTGCGCCTTTTATAGGCCCCTCTGTTAACTTTCGAACGATTCGACTTGCAACAATATTCTGGATGATATCACCGATGGTACTTGATGAAAGATATTGATATTGCTCAATAGATGGCGGCGCGGGGGGCACATCAACTTAAAAATTTCGAATGGCATGAAGGGTCAACTGGAACATCGTTAAAAATATAATTCAATTCTCGTTTCAACTCTTCATTTTCGGTTTTCGTTAATGCGTTTTTTCACAATATGCATTTGAAATATCAAGTATAAGTGCTGATCCGAATAATACCCCCACCTCGATAACTTTTGAACTGTGTGATGGGAAATAATGGGACATAAAATATTTTGAATGGTATTACCAATTCTTCTTTTTGAGATAAGGTACATTACAATTACTTGACAGCAGGCATGGGGGCACATAAACTCGAGCATTTCGATAGGCATAGAGGTCGAGTTGCACATTGTTAAGAAGGTGATTCAATTTAACTTTCAGCCATGGTTGTTCTATGGAATCACAATTGCGATGAGTAACACAAAAAACGGTCAATAGAGGAAGATTCATGACTCAAATAATTTTTAATTTTTGAATTCATCTGTACATCTTTATGGAAGCCCCATTTTATACAGGGTGAGTCAGAAGTACTTTGACAAACTTCAGCAGGTGAGTCCCCACAATATTCTAATATAAATTGTTCAAATAAATATATATCCGGAAACGCTTCGTTTTCAAGATACAGGATGTTAGAGTTTTATTTTTATTTTCTTCAAATAACTATCGAAATACCGACCCTTAATTAAACGAAAATTAGTTTCGAGAGGTTCTTTGAGGTGTCGAATTCGAACCTGATGTTATTATTGCTCTTACAAGGAAAGGGGCCGCCACCTACACGTCTTTTTCTTTCTTGAAGATTCATAACTTTTTTGAGCATACTTCTGGCACATTTTCCAGGGGGCAAATCCATTTCTTCATCATATCTACGTGAAAAAGCTACACTTGTTAGAAGTCGCTATGAGCAACCGTTTTCTAGATATTTGGACTTAAAAATTTCAAGTTGATAATTTGATAATCGATGCGTGTTGGAGTTACGTTTTGTTGTTCTGTTGATGCTTTTGTAAGTTTTAAAACACTAATTTTGAAAAAATTGATTATTTAAACAATAGTGCTCATTCAGCCGATATGCATTTCGTTTATGGCCTTGCGGATGGCAATGCGCGCAAAGCAAGACGTATTTACCAGAAGCGATTTCCTAATTGAGTACTACCTTCAGCTCCAACATATACCAGTCCCCACCGTCGTTTGGAGAGAACAGGTAGCTTCAAGAGGGCAGCTGATATTATTGGAAAACCACGAGCAGTCCGAACCCCAGAATAGGAAGAAGCTGTTTTGAACGCTCTCGAGGAGAATCCAGAAACAAGTACAAAAATAATTGCTGAAGCTCTCAATTCTACTCAGTCCACAGTTTGGAAAATTATCCATGATCAACAATTTCATCCATACCATATTCAAAGGGTACAAGCTCTTCTGCCACGAGACTTTCTTCACTGCATTACTATGTGTTAGTGGTTTTTGGGAAAATTGGCTGGAGATCCTCAATTTTTAAGATATGTACTCTTCACGGACGAGGCAAACTTCTTCCGAAATGCTATCACAAACTTCCATAACAACCATGTTTGGGCTCTGGAAAACCTGCACGCAGTTAGTGAAAGTCATTATCAGTATCAATTTTCTGTAAATGTATGGGCGGCAATAATTGATAATTACTTGATAGGTTCTTTCTTCCTCCCGTACCGACTGAATGGCGCAACTTACAGAGACTCTTTAGGAAATGAATAACCGGGACTACTTCGGAATGTACCATTAGATTTTCGTTTCCGCATGTGGTTAATGCATGCTGGGGCTCCGGCCCATTTCAGAGTTGTTGCCAGAGAATTCCTGAACACTGTCTATCCAAATCGATGGATTGGTAGGAGTGTAGAAGAACCTAACCAGGCGTGGGCACCAGGGTATCCAGATCTAAACTCACTGGATTTTTATATTTGGGGACATTTGAAGTCACTCCAGTAGCGAAAGAGGAAGATCTAAGAAACCGAATAGTAGACGCCTGTGAAACAATAAGACACACCAATAATTTTTAAGCGGGTACGAGATTCAATAACTAGAAGACTGAATGTCTGTATCTCCGCTGAAGGTGGACACTTTGAACAATTTATTTGAATACAATTTAGTTTCCTTTATTTCATTTTATTAAAACAAAAACAGATTTTGCACCCTTGATACAAAAATAACTATTTCAAACGAGTAAAAATAAATAGCATAGGAATAGGTGGCAAACCCCTACAAGAAACCAATAGTACTTACTTAAACGTCAATTTCATTTCCTAAGCATTCTTGTGAAAAATGCAAAATGATGGTAATAACTTCAACAAGCATCGATTATCAAATAATCGACTTGGAATTTTCATGTCCAAATATCTAGAAAACGGTTGCTCATAGCGACTTGATACAGGGCTAGCTTTTCCACGTAGACATATGAAAAATTGATTTTTCACTGAAAAATGTGCTAGAGATACGCTCAAATAGTTATGGATCTTCAAAAAAGGAAGAGACGTGTAGGTGGCGCCCTCTACGAGTACGAGCAATGATAAAATCAGTTTCGAATGGGACACCTCAAAAAACCTCTCAATACCAATTTTCGTTTGATCAAGGTCAGTATTTCGAAAGTTATTCGAAAAAAAAACGAAAATGAAACTATAACACCCTGTATCTTGGAAACGAAGCGTTTCGGGACATATTTATTTGGACAATTCATATTAGAATATTGTGAGGAATCACCTCGTGAAGTTTGTCGATGTACTTCTGACTCAACCTTCATATACATGAACAAAATTGTGCTACATTTCAAATATAATTTTCTGTGCGTTATTGCACATGACGACATCTGACTATTGTTTTTTCTTTCACAGGTTCGAGAGGCATCGGCCGTTTCGACGAGCAGCGACTGACGCTCAGAATCCACCGAGGTCGTGGCTCTTCGGGAAAAAGAACGTACGGTTCTCCTCACAGCAACGGGAGTAATAGCACTACGACTACTGGGAGTGCCAGTGCTAGTCCAAGTCCTTCGACCAGAGGACGTCACGAAAAAGTCAAGATCAGCGTGAGTCATCCTTCCAGCGACAATCTTTCGCCGAATATGTCACATCATCAAGCGGTGAGTTGTTTTTTTTTTCAATTGGAACATAACTTATTCTCGATGACGTTGGAATGCTTTTACAATACAATCACGTTTATTCGTCCTCTTGTCAGTTTTGACAGAAACACTGACTTAATTTTGCTGTAACTGAACTGGTAAGTGTACCGCACTAGTACGATACGTGAATTTATACTTATAGTAAGTTAGTCATACAAAATCGAGTAAACGATTATATGCAGGTTCTAATTTCACATTTTGCACACCCGTGGATGACAGGTGTATAATGTCATTTTATAAAAAATCACGATGGTTGAAAATTCGAAAAAAAATAAAAAATATAAAATTCGACAGAATTTCAGGAAAAGCTGTCTGCTGATCTGTTCAAAGCCATGAGGGAACAATGGCAATTGCCCGATGCAATAAACCTTGAATGTTGAATTGATTGCTTGGTAAATGTACAAAGAATTCTAAGCATCCTTCGCTGGTTCTCAGGATCAAGATCAATAGTAATGAAATAAAAGAAAACTTTGTCATATCAAACTGCTAGATAAATTCAGATATAGTAGATGAAGACAACACACTTTGAAGAACCCAACGAATCACAATTACCAGAAAATCAGTTTTAAGAAGTCAAAGACACAAACAGTATGCAGTTAAAAATAATATTGATGTACGTTGTAATCTTGTTTTGGGGGATGGAGATCCTCAGGGACGCTGGTCGCTTAGTGTCCATCGCAAAACGCAGTGCCAGACTCCTACCGACTGAAACCACCCCATGCCCTGTCATATAACCAGAACTGTCCTACGGGACATTGCGTCGGTAATGAGTGGCATTCCACAAATTGTTTCATTTTTTCTGTTTGAAATTTTCTCTCTTCGATCTCTTTCTGTTTCATTACATCAGTGTTTTTCAACCTGTGGGTCGCGACCCCCTAGGGGGTCGCGAAGCTTCTGTAGAGGGATCGCCAGAGGTCGAGCGAACAACTTCAGTGAAAAAACAATAAAGATTAAAAAGATTAATTTATTGAGTGTGAGAATTTGAACAAAAGGATATACTCATAAACATTTGTATGTTAATACAAACAAATTAACAAAAAATAGAATCCTAAGACTCATGTTAATGCGAAGGTTGTGCTTGTTTTTGAATAATCAATTTCTCCCATCGAAGATCTGTATTTGCTACACATAGAATTAAATCGTTTTCCAAATTTAAGCGATTTCTTTGCTCACTTTTTATTCGGGCCATTGATGAAAATGTCAACTCGCATAAGTACGAGGTGGCAAATGGAATCAAACACTTCAAAGCCTCAGTTGTCAATTCCGGGTATTCTGTTTTCCTCCTTTACCAAGAGGTATCCAAATTAGCAGACTTGAATTCCAAGTGTAACGTCCCATCGGCAGATGATTCTAGCAGATTCTCTTTGAGCTTACTTGGCAAATTAACCTCATTTATAGCTGCATTTAGAAACGGATTTAAGATCCACCTCTGCCCAGTGTTCTCCGATGTCTCTCGCACTGAGAAGTAATGACACAATTCTTCTTTCAAATTATCTAACACCATTTTCATACCAGGTATATATGCCTTGATGTTTATCTCACATCCGACTTGTTCAGTAAAAGATTGTGTCGACGAAAATTAATCGAAGTTATTTTGATTTATAGACGACGACCACAAAACAATTTTTTTTGTAAAGCCATGTATTTTGTCTTTTGCAGTGATGACATTTTCATCTCGCCCTTGAAGACTTTTATTCAAGATATTTTAATGCTCAAATAAGTCAGAAAGAAAATCTAATTTCAAAGAAAATTCCGGGTCGCAAATGAATTTAGAATATTCTGACTTGGCCTGCTGTGAATATATTAAAAGTTCAGCACGAAGTTCCATAACTCTGGTCAGTACTTTGCCTTTTAACAACCACCTAACCTCTGTATCGTAAACTAAATTTTGGTGGAGTGCCCCCATATCTTCACAAATAATCCGAAACAATCGTGTCTGCAACGCTTTTCCTTTAATAGAATTTACAATCCTTATAATAATATTTAGAACTTGGCTGTATTCCTGTGGTAAGGTTTTAGCCGCAAGAGCTTGGCGATGGAGAAAGCAATGCACCCAACAAGCGTTTGGCATCTGTTCTTTCAGCCTAGCAATGAATCCACTCTTCGCACCAGTCATCGTTTTTGCTCCGTCGCTGCAAATATCAATGCATTTATTTTCCCAATCGATATTCATATCTTGCGTTGCTCCAAGGAACATGTTATGCAAGCACTGACCTGTAGTATTTGTGGAAAGCGCTCTGCAAAATAGTATTTCTTTCATTAATTTTTCACTGGATTCAAAACACACAAAAGCTACAAACTGCGCACAACCCGCAATATCCGTGGATTCGTCAAATTGCAAAGATACAAAAGTACTTTCCTTTATTTTTTCTTTGACTTGATCATGAACGTCAGTGGCCATATCGCTTATCCTGCGTTGAATGGTATTGTCAGAGAGGGGTATACTTTTGAGTTTTTCGACCCCTTGTTTCCCAAACATAATCTCTGCTATATCTAAAGCCGCTGGTAAAATCAAATTTTCGGCAATAGTGTGAGGTTTTCTTGCTTTGGCCACACGGGAAGCTACTCGATAACTAGCAAGCAACGCTTTCTCATTTAGGTTGGACATTTGTACTATACCAGTTTTTTTATGTTGAAGAGCTTGTAATTTTCTCTCAAAAAATTCCACGGGCTCATTTTTTTCATTTGGATGTTTTGTGTTGAGGTGGCGTGTTAACTTCGATGGCTTCATGCTCTCACTTGATGAAGTTTCAAAGCAAATAACGCATTGTGGTTTATTTTGAATCACAGAATTTCAAATAATTGTCGTCATAAAGACGTTTTTTCTTTGGTTTACTTACACTACTCTCACCAGAAGTTGACGATTCTGTTGATCTTTTCAGAAATTTATCCATTTTAAATTATTACAAATCACGTCAAATGCGTAATTATTACCAAAAGGTAAGAACAATGTCTTACGGTCGTCAAACAATTGAACAATTAAAAAAGCGAAGGGTCGGGGGGTCGCGAAATATTTTTTCATACCAGGGGGGTCGCATCATGAAAAAGGTTGAAAAACACTGCATTACATTCTCTTTGTTCCACTGATTTGGATCACTGATCATTTTACCTATCATACTATCTGGATTAAGTTAAAATGAAAATTTGTTTACGAAAAATTAAACCGACGTAATAAAAAACTGAATGGCAGAAAAGAAAATTAGACTTTTTAGTTTCAAAAACTAAGTAATTCTGAGTCTGCGCCAAACAAACAATCGACGATGATCATTAAATTACTCTAAAGAAATGATCAAAACAAAATAACATGGAAATGCAACGTGGAATCTCCAGCGATAAACGATAACATTCCAAAAATGTTTTATGCTTTACGTAAATAATTTGCTTGTTTGTTTATTTGGCGCCGACTCAACATTAGTAACTCACATTAGTTTGAGAGCTTAGTTATTAAGACTAAAAATGTTAATTTTATATTTTGCTTTCCAGTTTGTTGTTTCGTCGGTTTAATTTTTTGTTTTAAAAAGTTTTTTGTGTGTGAAGTCTGCCGTTCGTTGTAACGTGCATTTTCAAAATTTCTTTATGTGTGTGAAGTCCGCCATTCATTGTAACGTGCATTTGAAAAATAAAGAGTATTGTGAAAATATAGTTGAAAACAGAAATGCTTTAGGCAAGACGCCTGCATTCAGAAGTTATGATAACGCGCTTGAATGCACCAAGAGGGATCAAATAGCCATAAAATTATTGAAGAGGAGAATCATCTCTGGCCGAAGATAACCCACATGCAATTCAATATTAATTTATACTCAACGTATGGGTCAGAATTCATGGCGAAAATATTATTGGTCCGTATTTTATACCGTTAAGGCTGAATGGTGCATCCTATACAAATTTTCTCCAGGAGCAGCTTCCCATTTCACTCGAAAATGTTCCACCAGCTATTCGACCATGAATGTGGTTTATGCACGATGGTGCGCCTGTCCATTTTAGCATAACTGCTCGTCAATACTTAGACAACGTGTATCCAGGTCGCTGGATAAGCCGAGCAGGACCTCAACCTTGGCCTCCCAGATCTCCAGACTTGAAGCCCTCGGACTTTTGCATCTGGGGTCACCTAGAGTCCTTGGTTCATATGACCCACATTGAATGTGTGAATGATTTGAGAAATCGCATCACTGCAGCCTGCGAGACAATCCAAAACACACTCCGTTCCGTTAGATCTTGTTGCTTTTTTCTTTGTTGTAATACACATAATTTTATTTTGTTTGTATTTATTATTTGATATTCTACATATCAAAACAAAACATGCCTACATTGAAAGCTAAAATAATTTGTGTAAGCAAAACGTGACAGCCATCTACTAGAATTTTTCGATTCCATTCATGCACGATGTTATATTTTATTTTTCTATCAAGAAACTATTTCTTTTACTGAAACAACACAAAAGTTTTAGAAGTTTTGTAATGAATCGTTCTTTTCAACACATACTTCACATTGAAAAATTTTGTTTTGTTAAAAATTTCTGTTAAAAATGGAATAGGGGTTGCATGTTTCTCTTTAAAAGATCACAACAAGATTAAAAAACATTTTTTTCCCATTTTCGGAAGCGTGTAACTTTCCAAGGAAAGGCCTAAGAGTTTTTGTTTATATGATAGATAAGCTGTATTGTCAAAAATAAAAACATTTTGTCGACAAAGTCAATAAAAGTCAGTAACTTTTCCCATACCTAGTGAATATTTATTGAAGGTATCTATAAATAAAATAAATTAAAATGAACGTGTATATGAAAAAGAAAAAATCAACGCAATACAAAACGACATTTCAAAACTCAGTTCATTGTATCATAGAAGGACTGCAACACCCCTTACTTCTGAACCCCAGATTTTAAATTATATGATTCAAATTTAAGAAGGTGAAATCACTTTGCCAATAGGCTGCTCAGATGAATACGGTTAGGCCGTGAGTAAGGTTTAATTAATGACTTTTCCTAGTTAATCAAATTTGGCCCCTAAAAAAATTATACATTAATTAACTTGACAAGTTCAAGAGTTGGGCGCCAGACTTGCTAAAGACAAAAGTCAAAAAAAAATAAAATTAAATAAATGTTACCTAGCTTGTATGGGAAGGCAAATAAATATGCAATAAATCAACTTAACAAATTTATTCCAGACGGAATTAAAATGATTGGACAAGATATATAAACAAATGTTAACAAATACTAGAAGAGTATTGAAACAAATATGAGAAGAGTATAGAACTTCTCTTAAAAAGAATTGAAAAATTACATAAAAAACCAGTATTTTCGACTCTGATCAAAACCCGAACATTTACAACTATGATTCCTCCAGTTGTTGGTGACACGGATATACCTTCGGAGATCTTGAGTGAGAGAGATGAAGGCTAGTTTCTTGAAGCTGGTCTCAGCGGTTCTATGAGGAACTTGGTTTCAGCGGTTACGATGAAGATGGTCGTGGGTGGTTCTATAGTTGGTTTTAGACCCCCTTATCGGCGTGAATTTAGTTGATCTTCACGGACCAGTGCTGATATGGATGTGCTGTAAGACCTCCCAGGTTACTAGTCCTTCTGTCTCCGTAGATGGGTTCCCTCCGTGGTATATATCATGCGAAGAAGATGATAGGAATCAAAATATGTACAAAAAGGGGCGAACGAAGGATATCCTTTGAACCTCAAGTTTTATGTTTGAAATTTTAATCTAGAGTCAGAAGATAGATGCAAATGATAGCATACAATAAAAATCTCGGTCTATATAAAAGACTGGAAGGTTACAGTGAAAGAACAAAGATAATAAATAGCAATCCAATCTGCTATTCTGGAGTTAAATTTACAAGTTAATTTTAATAATTTAAAAAAATATTAAAAATGAACAAAATTCAAAATCAAACAAAACAAACCACACCCAAAACGTTATGTTCAAATTCAGTTGAGTTTTGAAATAAGTAAGTTTTGATAAGGTGATTCTATGTACCAGAAGGGTAAAAAAATTTAATGAGGAAAAGTATTCCAAAAGAAATATAAAAATTTCCTTGAAATTTTACCAGAGAAAAAATATAGTATTTTAAAGCCAAACACTATAAAATTGCCAGAGAAAAAATCTACTATTTCAAAGCAAAATATTTCAATGTTGCCAGTGCACAAATATACTATTTTAAAGCAAGTGCCAAATGAAAATATAGCGTTATAACCAAAATACTCTAGTAAGCTACAAAAAATATAGGGTTTCTGAACCAAGATAATAGTCAGAGTAAAAGTATACTCTTCAGCCAAGATAAGAAGAAAGAGAAACACGTCTTTCAGTGAGCACGACTCTCTTAGATAAAGATAAAGTGAAATCA
The DNA here is from genome assembly GCA_018342105.1 of Gonioctena quinquepunctata. Lineage (NCBI taxonomy): Eukaryota > Metazoa > Arthropoda > Insecta > Coleoptera > Chrysomelidae > Gonioctena > Gonioctena quinquepunctata. Next base: position 24,745 of record JAFIRS010000795.1, read on the forward strand.
TTCTTTTTATTGAAGAATTTCCAAAGATAAACCGAAGATGGAGACCACACGTCTTTCAGTGGGTACAACTCTCTTAGAAAGAGATAATGTTAAATAATTCTTTCAATTGAAGAATTTTCAAATATAGCTGAAGAGGGAGACCTCACGTCTTTCAGTGGGCACAACTCTCTTATATAAAGATAATTTTGAAATAGGGCGGCAATTCCCTTTTCAAATCGATAAACAGGTAATTCTCAAAAATGTTTGTGAATCTCCCTGCTCTTGGCGACAAGGTAGTAACTGAAGTGAATTGACTCTGCAACGATCAAAAATCAAATAAGCTCCACTGGGAATTGAATGGAGTAATGGATATAAGAAATTTATTAAACGGAAATCAACTTTACGCTTGAGGCATATATTGAATCGAGTGTTCTGAGACCGTTAGGCCAGAGGTACAACTCTCTCCATAAGCAATTATTTCTCAATAGAAAAAAAAATTACTCTCATAAACATATAGTTATGAAATAAAGAAAATTGCTTACCAGAGAGCCGTCCTATTAGTCACTCCAAACTGTCCCAGAACAGCCGAATACGCCCTTCACTTCAATCGGAATTCTCGGAACAATCCACTGGTCGTGTGAGGTAAGTGAGCTCTAGTCCATTCGAAATTACCAATTACCTGGTACCTAAAAAATGCAAAAGCGTAGAACTGATTTCCAATGAAAAAAAATCAGTTCCCAATATTCGGAACAGATGTTACGTTAGCCACAATATGTACTATGAATGATTTGTCGAAATGGCCGAAATATCTATATTTAACCTTCAAAAATTACCATGCGGTATATCCAAGAATTCTACTATTACAAGCATAAGGAAAAAGAAGAAAATGCTAATCAGCTACAACATTAATTGAAAGATAAAGAGAATAATATTACTCAACTAAACTCCAGCAGTGAAACTTATTTAACTTATAGATCGTACATACCAAAATCAATTCACTCAGTCCACCTGCCTATCTCGACGTTCCAATCAAGAAAGAGAGCGATTATCCTTTCGGTTCGACGAAATCACAGTTCACCTGATTTTCATTCTCGGTTTTTTCCCATTGAAAAACACTTATAAAAAAGGAACAACTGCTCGACAACATTGCCACGAAAACAAAACTTGTCCAACTTGACAGAATTCGAACTCATGATCACGAGTTCAAAGACGATAATGATGGCGCTGTCCCATAGTTCACGATCGACCGTGACTGCTGACCCGTTCCACCGTAAGATAACCGGAATAGTTATGAGAAATTGATTATGTATAAGGAAGTAACGAAAAATTCGTTACAGGACATTCATTCTATAGAAGCATTTCCTAACAAGAAGTGCTTAACTGATTTTCTGAATTAATTCATATCATTGATAACTGTTATTTGGTTCGGTAAATGGTTGTTAATCTGTTTACTTCTATAAATCAGTGATTGTTTCGTCAGAGATAGAGCAGGAAACGGAAGGGAAGTTTTTTTTCATTACCAGTATGTATTTTCCTGTTGACGTTATGAAATCTTCTCTATGTTTATGAAGCAAACATATCGTTTCCAATATGAAAATTTTAAATATTTTCAAAATCTTGTTGCCAGAAAAAACTGGTTCACATTATTTCCGCATTTTTATTTTAAATATGAATCTCAGAGCTCGCTTTTGAAGAACGAATGCACTTTGTAATAGAGCCTGGCTGCCAGAGCCCCGAAATGCGATTCCATATCGCAGATGAGTTTCAAAAAGTGAGTAGTAGGCCATTAATGGAGCCGACTGTCCAAGGTCGCGGCATATTATATTGATGGCAAAGCAACCAGAGGATATTTTTTTCTTTAGAGCTGTTATATGGTTGAACTTCAAATTGTTATCAATATTCACACCAAGAAATTGTGTAGCGGGCCTGCTTCTAATCAGCTGATCTCCCAGAGTGATTTGTCCAATATTTCATTTGAATATGACTAACTTTGTCCAAGAGGTATTCAGAGTTAGCTTATTTCCATAACACCAAATTTAATTTTTTTCCAATATATACGGAAATAGACTGAACCAAGGCCGTATGGTCTTCAATGTGCCACACAATGGTGGTATGGTCTGCGAACAGTGTTAGGTGTCCAGAAATATTGAGGCTAGATATATCATTAATGTAAAGTAACGAAATTGGACCCAGAACAGACCCCTAAAGGACCCCACTTACAAACCTTTCCTTCTCAGAAGTATTTTTACCCCATGATATTTTCTGGTTCCTGTTAGTAAGATATGATCTGAACCAATCCAAAACTGTATCCGGAAAACCATAGTGGAAGAGCTTTTGTAACAGAATTTCATGGCTTATGCAGTCGAAAGCTTTGGAGTGGTCAAGAATCACTGCTGCAGCTGTCTCCATTCCATTTAGGCTCATGTAGACTCCCTCTAGGAAGTTGAAAATGGCATCACTAGTAATTTTTTAACCGACGAAATCAAGAAGGAGGAGGTTCTCTAGTCGACGTGTATATTTTATTTTTCTATGTATGTGTGTACTTCGAAGTTGATCTCATTTGAATTCGGAAAAAAAAATCCTCCCCTTAGGAAAGCAAAATGGAGGATATTGATCGTTCACCCTCTGAAATTTGGTTTGTTGACCGCTTCTATCAGGCATAACTTTGTACTGGGTTGTCCGATTTGGATGATTCTTCTTTAATTGAATAGTGTATACTTCATAGTTGATCATATTCTGATTCGAAATAAGATGTTTCACCCCTGTGGGTAGAAAATAGGGGATGGTTGATTTTTCACTTGTGAACATTGGCACACATATGTAATTGACATTGACAGATTGCTATTGTCTTGATTTTTGTTCTCCTACATCCGTCACAATGATTTCATTCCACGGAAGGATAAAATTATATATGAAGTGATGAAATTAACTTATCAGAACTCTTAAAAATAATTTATATTATATAACAATGAATAATTAAAGTATATAATCATATTATTCAACTGTTAATCGTTGAAGTGAGGTGGGTAAGTGAGTATTTTGGAAGTAATCAAAAATTCAATAGGTAGTATTTAGTAGATTTCAGCTACAAAAAATTTAAAAATGAAAACTTTTTAACATTAAACCGACGAAAAACGGAACTGAAGAGCAGAAAATTAAAATTACTTTTCTAAGTCTCAATAACTAAGCTCCTAAAGTAATGTATGATTTTGAGTCAGCGCCAAACAAACAATCAACGAAGATCATCAAATTACTCCAAAAAAATTATCAAAATGTCACCGCGCATCTCGATGCCATCATTTTACGCTTCACCTAACTCATTTGGTTGTTTGTTTGGCGCCGACTCAAAATTAGTTACTCACATTACTTTAGGAGCTAAGTTAATGAAGTTTTTTTTAATTTGAAAACCGAAGTGTTCATGTGTCATTATATTATGTCTCTCTAAAAACCTACCATTCTACGTTTAACCAATTTTTCAATGAATTTTGAAAGTGTTGACAGCACTGAGATTGGTCTGAAGTTATCAGGATCATCAGTGTCACCCTCTTTTTGTAGGGGTATTAAAAGTTTATTACAAATATAAACATTAATACGAAAAAAATTTGTTGAATTAATCGAAAATAATTCAAAAAACAACCTTGAAGGGAAACACCTGTCCCAAAAGAATTATTTATAGTCGGTACTAGGGTGCTTAGAGCTCCATCTGATAATTGTGATAACACCTCAGCTGACAAATTGTCTTCACCCGAGAAATTTTAGTAATTTATTTCATTTATTACTGACTTTAGTTCATATGAGTTTGTCTCGTAAGGAATCCATTGGATAAGCTACCTTCCGTACATTGTCAAGGGGATTTACGGTCGAAATTATATCCAGAGATAAATTATTTGTATTGAACAATAATATTCGTTCAATAAATTCAGATCTACATTTATTTCTGGATAGCTATGGTTATTTTTGCCTCTAAAATCGTTCACTATATTCCAAATTTAGTTTTGCTTGTTGTCTACCGTGTGGAGTCTTCCATTATAATAATTATCTTCAGCTAATGTGATCATATGTTTGGAGACACGACAGTTCTCATTAAAGTATGTCATGAAAAAAATATATTTGCTATGAAATTTCCTGATGGTGTGTAGGAATCGTAGACTATTTGATAATCTCTTTATTACTTTCGTTACCCAGGATTCCGATTTTTCTTTCTCCATCAATCGCAGATGTTATTTCAGTAATATGTTCATGATATGCATTTATAGGATCATCTGCTACATGAATTGAATTTCAATTTGTGGCCTTACAGAGAGTCCGGAATTGCGCATAGTGTCTTTTACTATATATCCGACCATATTCCTTTTTTTTTAGCATGGGGATATGTTCAGTACTCTTAGATATGGAACAAATAACAGCTTCATGATCTGATAGTCCAGGATTGACCACAAAGGTTGATACCTCTACATGAAACACCTCTTTCAATTTTAAACAATGATTCACCCCCTAAAAAGTTTCACACCTATTTGGCAACACCCTGTATACATTCCCGAGACAACATATGTATACAACACTTGCATAAATATGTTTATTTCTTACGTTTCCTTCACAGAATGATATATAATCTATAGAACTATATAGATTTCCGGTAACACATTTTTTATGAGATCTGTGACCTAGCGACGTTGAGAACGTTATATATATATATATATATATATATATATATATTTAGCTAGTATTTTATAAACTGACTCTTTGTTAAATATTAAACATTCACGTGTTCACCTTCAGTTCATTTCCTTCAGCTCCTCTCTGAATAATATAAGATGCAGAAATCAGATTCTCATGTCCATAAATCTTGTGAACCAATTAAGGTGTGAGCTATGGGGTCAATTTAACATTTAACGAAGATGGTACAGCGCTCTTGGTGGATTAGGCTCCAGGCAGTCATTGTTTATTCCAGGAATCAGGATAAATGTTCCGACCGCACGGTCTGTAAAGAATCGATACATTTCCAGAAGTTCTTTCGCCTTATCTATATTTCATTACTGGGGACGTATCTTCTCAGACGGAGGCTGAGTTCGTGGAAACATGGATGAAGTCGGTTTTATAAATAGGGCGATCGACTCTTAGTCAATTTCAGTTGACCAATCAGTAAGTTAAGAGTACTTTGCTTCCATACAGAGTATTAGAAGGAGCCCTATCCATTCGTGTCTATTCTGTTTCAATAACCCAGCTATACAGAGTGGGCCAAACTCCTTAGTTCAAATGGAAACCTACAATTCCCTTGGTTAGATTGACTCTCTACTTCTGGACTTGTTACCTTATATGTGAGGATTTTTGACAAAACTATTTGAAAAGAAATTGTATTTCGTGAAACGTTCACAATTGGAAAACCGAAGAAATTAGCTGAAAGTCCAGGCTAATTCTCAATATTCCATTCGCCTTATGGCTAATAATAAAATTAAATTTTTAATGATTTCAGGGAGTACAGAACTAATTTGGAATATTTTGTCAATTCATTTATTTCAAAAACTATAAATGGTTACCCTGACAATATCCATAATAAAAACTCAAAAAACTTTGGTCAACGATAAATTAAAACAATATTGTTAACTATCCTAATATTGAGTTTAAAATCGGATTCCAACAATTAGAAACACAATTTATCAAAAGAAACACGAAAATGAAACCCCTTATGATAATGTGCAATTGGTGCAAACTACGTAACTATTGTAAAGCCAACCCCAACATAGCCCCCATTCCATTATATGAATATGCATCCTGATTCTCACCCCACTGTACAAATCACCATAGAATTGTAAATAATGAATAAAAAAATTACTGAAGAAGCCCCTGGCAAGGGGCGAAACGTCTAATTTATGAAGTTTTATTAATTTTATGAATCCAAATATATACAGTGATCGTCTAAAGTCCGCCCCACCCCCCTTCTAATTTTTGAACCACCCAATATATCGCAACGAAATTCGGAGGACTCAAAAAGGAGATGAAAACCTACTTTTTCATGAAAAAATCACTGCTAAAAGTTTTAAAATGGCGGCTGAGAGCCATCTTCAATATTTTTTTCAAATAGAACACCCCGTATATTATTCCATTTTCGAAATATGCTCATAAATCTCAACAGTTTTATCTAATACAGTTCACTCCTATATTCAATTGTTTTCGAAATATCAACGTTTGAGAAGTGACATTCCGGTTTAAAATGCAGTATGGATTTTGCTCAATTCCGGTAAAACATTTTGCTAACCAAACGTTGTTATTAATTTGTTGTTAAATTGCTCAATGAATTCGACTGATACGAGGCGTAATGAGAAATTATCAAGGATAAACAGTACCGCTCACAGAAAAATCTCGAAGCCTAAGAATGTGTTCTGTAAATTCACAATCAAAACAAATTAGTTAGCTAAAAAATTATGATTTATTTTTGAATAACACTTTCATTCAACCCCAACAATTATTTCACCAAAGTGTTCAATGTGGACCCCTCCTAAATCTTGACAATAAAGTGCCCTATTATAAATAGCTTCTCTCACGTTGATGAAAGTCTGTTCATCTATTTCTTCATATCTATCTTTCATTCTGCGTTCCAACTCTTCTATTGTTTGGCATTCAGTGACGTGGATTCTTGACGTCAGATACCTCCAAAGGAAAAAATCTAGAGGTGGTAGATCCGGAGATCTTGGTGGCTATTATGTTCTTTCCCTGCGACCTATCCATCGCCCAGGAAAGTTTGTATCGAGGAACTCTCTAGCCATGCGATCGAAATGGGGAGGTGCCCCATCCTGCTGAAATATGATTTCACGATTCTCAAAGTTTTCCTGATTGTTTAATACAAATTGTCTCATTCGAGGTTCAATTTAAATTTCTGAAAGATTTCTGTAAAGAACTCCTGTAAGATTGCCTCTGATGAAAATCGGTCCAACAACGTGATTGCTCAAAATCACCGCCCAAACATTCACCTTTTTAGGAAACTGGGTATGTCCCTCTCTGAAAACATGTGGATTAGTATCGCTCCAGTATCGTACATTCTGTTTGTTGACTTTTCCATCAAGAAAAAACGTGCATTCGTCTGCGAAACATACACGTTTCAGAAAGTCCCGTTCTTCTTCAATTGTTCTTGTTAACCACTCACAAAATGCAACCCTCCGGTCTGGATCATCCTCCGTGGGAGCATGTAGGATTTTCATTTCATGGGGATGAAACTTTCCTTTTTTTAGGACTCTCTGGACACTTTTTGAAATAACTTCACAGGATGCAGCGACTGCAGACGTCGACTGAGTCGGATTGATTACCATTTCAGCAACAATTCCTACCTTTTTTTCTTCTGGTAGAGGCGGTCTTCCTGATCTTGGAACATCTTTCAGCGTACCAGTTGCTTGGAGCTTATTTAAAAGTTTGCGCGAATATGACCTCGGAATAGGATTCTCGGGAAATCTATTATTAAATATACGGACTGCTAGATGATAATTTCTTCCAGTTTCTCCAAATATCAAAACTGCTTCAAACTTATCGTCTAAACTACGAGCCATGCTCACACTTTTCATAAAAGAGTTTAGGTGCTCAACGGACTATTTGACAGTTAGCAGTTCAGTTTGACAGTAAACAAGATGTTACCGCGACAACGATTTTTTCCAATGCAAACTTGATTGATTAATGTTTTTGGTTGGGTTTGAAATGACCAAAATGTCACTTTTCAAACGTTAATATTTTTTGAAAATATGTGAATTTAGGAGTTGAGTGTATTGGGGAAAACTGTTGTGAAGAAGTAGGTTCTTATATCCTATTTAGGCCCTCAAAATTTCGTTGCGATATACCAGATGGTTCAAAAATTAGTAGGGGGGCAAAGGAATTCAGACGAGCACTGTATATATATATATATATATATATATATATATATATATACTTGAAGGAATTCAGTGGCCCTCAGAGAAAAATGTTAACCGTAGACACGTGTTTCGGGCTCTCGGCCCTCATCAGTACGGTGGAGAAGTGCAAGGATGAACAACACTTGGTAGAAAACGACAATCAACGGAGTCAACAAACAGAAAGCCAGCCGCACAATTGTGGTTTCGGTCAGCAGACCCAGGAATTCCAGGGCAACAAACAATTTCACCACGGAGGCAGCTATAGCTACCTCGGTGACATCCGAGTCCAGGAATATAGATATGGAAGAGAGGAATATCAAGGAGACTTGTTAAAATCAAAAGGGAGTACCAAGTGTTGTTCATCCTTGCACTTTTCCACCGTACTGATGAGGGGCCGAGAGCCCGAAACACGTGTCTACGGTTGACACTTTTCTCTGAGGGCTATGTCCACTGAATTCCTTCCATTTTGTTTTCAACAAGTCCTCTCTTTCATATATATATTTATGATCGTCTATTTTCCGGATTTAACTTCACTAAACTTTTTTTTCTGGGGATTCCTCAAATCCCCAGTGTATGAAACACCTGTAGGTTCTGTGGAAGATTTAACGGTGAGCAGCATGTACGTTAATACAGGATACACCAGGAATATTCCAAAGCGTGTGACAGTCGATGTTACGGAGATGCCAATTGTGTATACCAATTGTAATACACAATAATTGTTTTTCTTCTTCAAAAACATATGATTGGATAATATTTTCCTAAATAATTCAATCAGAAATGGCTTTGATAATGATACTCCAACATAAACTTCAACAAATTAAAAGTAGTTATTTTCAGTTTTTCGCAAGTGGAGTATTATGAATTTGACGTTGGGTGTGTTTGTCAGTTGATCTGTCAAAACAATCATATGAAAGAAAGTATGGTAACATATCAGTGAATCCGCGACATCGATTCGATCAAATAATATGATGAATGAAAAAATGGAGTTAACGGTCTCATTCTGACTCACCCGTACTATGTTTCCGATTCTCCCAACATTAAAAAAATTTCAGGAGGTTGACACATATTCTGATGAGTTTGAGAAATTAACATTAGGCGATTATTGCACATAGGAAATTATGTCTCTACTAAGGACATATCTTCAGTTTTTCTCAATTATCTCAGAAACCGACACTTTTCGGCAGACTTTTAGATTGCGATTTTAGATTGAGTATCGATGAGCCGAACTGATGTAAAACACTCATTTATCCATTCACTTGTCCCAAGAAAATAAGAAGGAACATATGAACACATACCATCGTAACTACGCCACTGATTTACGAAAATAAAAAATAATAACTTCAAATTGGTACGTTGATAAACCTTGATTGGTTTACCAAGTTCAAAATTTATTCCTTCCGGAATTTTGGAGAAAACAAATTAAATCTCAGTTTTTTTTCGTACTTTCGACACCCTTTATCTCAGAGAGATGCATTTTAGGACACCTTGATAGCAAGTTTTCATCTCGAAATGAGGTGAGGAATCTGTAGTCGGAGTTTGTCGGTCTTATTCTGACTCATCCTGTATATATATTTTAGGTTTTTGAGTGAGTTCAAGAGCAGTGAATAATCATTATGAATGAATGATCGAATCTGTGAAACGATTCCTTCGATTTTGAATTGTTATTCGAATATAACATGAACTGGTAGTTTTATCCAGTTTCAAATGTGATTCGGGAAATATTCCCATCAAATATTATCCGTGCCAGAGGATTTTATCGCATTTTTCTCAATAACCCCTCAAGCAATTTGTCTCTAAGAAATTTAATCATGCATTTTGCGGCCTTATTAAAAAAAATTAAACCATTCAAGCTCCGCTTTCGTGGTTTAGTCAGATGATATGACCGCAAATCGCACTCAGTAAAATTTCCAGGCAAAATGCTTTCTCGCAAATTTCAAAAATTTTTAGGCGATAGAACCCCTAGCACTTATGATATTACCCTCGATAAAATTCCTAGCACTTTTTCTTCCAATTTCTTCCAGTATATTCCGAATAAACACAATATATTTTTGATGATTCACGAACCATTCTTCATCTATCTTCTGAAATAATGAAGGAAATAATTCAAGATGGATCTAAATTATACTCACCGTGGAATATTTTTCGTTATCGGGTGGACAAAGTAATTATTAGATGAGTAAGCATGAATGTTGACGAAGATAGTTGATCAGTCCAGATCGGGAGACCCCCGTCGGGAACGAAGTTCCTTACGCTTTTTCTTCAACTCCGAATGTAATTCGATATGGATATTTATCATCAAGTAAGGAAAAAGCGTGTGAAAATATATTTTCTACTTTGCTCCAAAATCTTACATACGCAATAGAAATATTCAATTCCAAAACGATCATGTGCTACAAATACACGATAATTTCAAAGACCGAACGGAGCTGCCGTTAATCAAGGGACTACCAAGCCAGAGGTCCGGGGTTCAATCCTCAACACGACAATATTATTTTTAGATTTATTTATATTTTATGTTTGCTGTCAGTACTAACATTTTAAACACATTTCATTCGCTCACTGATTGGCCAGGTTTTCTTCAACTCAGAATGTAATTCTATATGGAGATTCAGATTGTTTATATTAGTATATTTTCGTCACGTAAGAAGAAAGCGTTATGCTCTACAGGGTGTTTCCTAACTACGGTACGAAACTTCAGGGGGCGATTCGTCAGGTCATTTGACAAAAAAAAGTTCCTATGAACATATGTCCGGAGTTGCTTCGTTTCTGAGATACAGGGCGTTGAAGTATTAAAAAAAAAAGGTATTCATAAAATATCCTGAACATCCTGAAACCGATGTGGTTGGAATGTGGTACAGCTATTTGAAGTAATAAGGCAATTATTTGGCCCCAAGTAGGTCCAGGGGCGTCTCAGTGGGCACCACAGCCAATAATACTGGAAAAAAAAAGTACTTTTTTTTGTAGTATTTAATTTTTTCAGATCAAACAACTGAAATACAACTCTTTGGTCCCCTGTGTTTTATTCATATCGAGCTTCGTTTTCGAGAAAAAAATACTCTAACTTATTCTACAAATTATCCATGGACAACATAAAATACAAACCTAAAGTAAAAAATAAACAATTTCGACCTTGAAGTAAATGAGCAAAATGTCCACCGTCTGATGAAATACACGACTGCAATCGATGTGTCATTGATCTGACACGTTCAAAAATACCTGGAGTATTCCTTATGACATTGCAATTGTCACTTATTCGATTCCTCAAGTCATTCACATCTAGTATAGGGGTTTTATAAACGAGAGCCTTCAGATGACCCCATAAATAGAAATCTAGAGGATTCATATCAGGACTGCGAGCGGGCCAATGTTGAGGTCCTGCACGTCCAATCCAGCGATTAGGGTAGGTGATGTCGAGATGCTGACGAGCAAGAACACTAAAATGAGCTGGAGCTTCGTCGTGCATAAACCACATGTTGCCTCTTACAAGTACGGGTATTTCTTCCAACAAAATGGGTAAATGATTTCGCAAAAAAGCCGTGTAGGATGGACCTGATAATCTTGCTGGTAAAAAAAGGGTCAAATAGGTAGTCACCAATAATTCCTACCCAAACGTTCAGCGAAAATCGTTGCTGAAAATGACTTTCTCTAATAATGTGGGGATTTTCGTCGGCCCAGAAATGGTTATTGTGAAAGTTCATAATAGAATCTCGTAAAAAATTTGCCTCGTCCGTAAATAAAATATTTGGTGAAAAATTATTATTGTGTGCCATCGTATGAATCAAAACATTAATCTTGGGTAAAAATCCCTAAGCAGTAGAGCTTGGACCTGCTGTATGTGAAATGGGTATAGGAGGTTTCTTTTTAGAACTTTACAAACGGTTTTTGCTGCAGTGCAATCTTCCTGGTACTATTTGAAGGATCTTCTTCTATCGCATCAAGTACAGCTTCTTCTAGTTCAGGCGTTGTTAGAGTTTCTGGTCTTCCACCACTTACATTTTTATTGAAACTTCCAGTTTCACATAATCTTGCATGTAGCGTTCTGAATGTTTTAGCACATGGAATTACTCTGTTGAGATATCTATCCTGGTAGATTCTCCGTGCTTCTTTCGCATTCCATTTGCTAATCCATAAATTAAGTGCATAACAGCCATTTCAGCGTTAGTAAAAGTATTCATGATGGAATCACTGCTAATTGACAACTCTGACTTTTACTGATATGGCAATACTATCACTGTCAGCTGGTCTCCATAGCAGGTAATCATGATTGTAGAGTGCCTTCATTTTTTTTGTTCTCGAAAACTAAGCTAAATATGAAAAAAAAAACACAGGAGGCGAGAAAGTTGTATTTTTACCACGCTTATGAAAAATTTTTTAGAACCCACGCTTATATTCAAATGCACCGAAAAGGAGAAAATAATTTTTTTCTCAGTATTCTTGGCTGTGGTGCTCACTGAGACGCCACTGGACCTACTTAGGGCCGAATAATTGCCTTATTACTTCAAATAGCTGTATCACATTTCAACCACATCGGTTTCAGGATATTTTATAAATACCTTTTTTTTTATACTTCAACGCCCTGTATCTCAGAAATGAAGCAACTCCGGACATATGTTAATAGGAACTTTTTTTGGTCAAATGACCTAACAAAACATCCCCTGGAGTTTCGTACCGTAGTTAGGAAACACCCTGTATACATGGTTCCAAACGATATAATAAATCAATTAATATCGAGGTAGCAGAATATGTTGCCATCAATCTCATTTATCCACCTTTTTGTGTTTTTTTTTTCTCAATATTTTTCCCTTCGAAAGTTGACGTTTTCTATTCTATCACATATAAATATCATTATAAACCATGCAATACTATACCCATACCGGGAGTCAACGAATCCATTAGACAAGTCATAACTTCTAGAATATTAGGTGTATCAAAACGATATTTGGTATAGGTGAATGGTATGTGAATAGGAGAGTTTTTGCATTTTTTTATGTCAGAAATGGGCCCCTACATAAAATGAATAGGGAGTATTATTATTATATACATTTCGTCTCATCAATGATTCATTACCTACTTCTCCATACGAAAAAGCCTGCATTTCGGAATTTTTTTATAATTATATCCTGTACCAACATTAATGTTGAACTATATGACCTACACCTTCATGAAAAAACTGTGATAATGTTATCGATAGTATTTCGGAAGTTGTGTTTTGAACATGTAAATCAAGTACCATACAAAATATTTATATTTATTTCGATAATTCCACTCTTATATGATCTTATTCCACTTGATCAATGCCATTCGAATGTCCTGCTATTGAAAAAGTCAGGAAGGCATTAATAATCACTGAAATTTACTATATCATAAATATCGGTTATCGAATGGACACTGTCCCATTAACATTTATATTCTCTGATAAAACGGTGTCGACCCGTAGGAAATACATACTTTGATGACACTATTAACTTTTTCGAACCGTAACATCGACTGTTGAATGGCAACCGCGATAATGCTTGACTATTTCCTCTGCCAAACGACTGCAATGAATATTTTTGCAGCTTTTGATGAACGATTATTGCAATGAAATGCGCGGCTACCTAGAAATCGTTCCGCTTTTGTTTCAATTAAGTGTGACGTGATTTTTGCTAATTCGGATGGTAAATCTGTTGTCAAGAACATATCATCCATAATTGCTGAACATTTTTACGCTCATGAATTTAGTGAAATTCCGAATAAGCATTTCGTTCGGGAATTTGCGTAAATTTGAATTAAAATCTGATTGAACCACGGAAGCTCAAGTGGAGTAGGTTTAATCGAGGGTAATATCATAAGTGCTAGGGATTTTATCGAGGGTAATATTATAAGTGCTAGGGGTTTTATCGCCTAAAAATTTTTGAAATTTTCGAGAAAGCATTTTGCCTGGAAATTTTACTGAGTGCGATTTGCGGTCATATCATCCGACTAAACCACGAAAGCGAAGCTTGAGAGGTTTAATTTTTTATAATAAGGCCGCAAAATGCATAAGTTAAATTTCCTAGAGGCAAATTGCTTGAGGGGTTATTGGAAAAATGTGATAAAATCATCTGGCACGGATAATTTTTGATAGGAATATTTCCCGAATCACATTTGAAACTGGATAAAACTACCAGTTCATGTTATATTCGAATAACAATTCAAAATCGAAGGAATCGTTTCACAGATTCGATCATTCATTCATAATGATTATTCACTGCTCTTGAACTCACTCAAAAACCTAAAATATATATACAGGGTGAGTCAGAATAAAACCGACAAACTCCAACTACAGATTCCTCACCTCATTTCGAGCTGAAAAGCTGCTATCAAGGTATGTCCTAAGATGCATCCCCTCTGACATAAACGGTGTTGAAAGTACGAAAAAAACTAAGATTTAATTTGTTTTGTCCAAAATTCCTGAAGGAAAAAGTTTTAAACTTGGTACACTAATCAAGGTTTACCAACGTGTTAATTTGAAGTTATTATTCTTTATTTTCGTGAACCAGTGGCGTAGTTACGATGGTATGTGGTCATATGTTCCTTCATATTTCCTTGGGACGAGTGAATGAATATATGAGCGTTTTACATCAGTTCAGCTCATCGATACTCAATCTAAAAGTCGAAACATTCCATGTGCCCAAAAGTGTCGGTTTCTGAGATAATTCAGAAGAACTGAAGATATGTCCTTAGTAGAGACATAATTTCCTATGTGCAATAATCGCATAATGCTAATTTCTTAAACATCAGAATATGTGTCAACCCCCTGAAATTTTTTCAATGTTGGGAGAATCGGAAACATAATACGGGTGAGTCAGAATGAGACCGATAACTCCATTTTTCATTCATCATATTATTTGATCGAATCGATGTCGCGGATTCACTGATATGTTACCATACTTTCTTGCATATGATTGTTTTGACAGATCAACTGACAAACAAACCCAACGTCAAATCCATAATTCTCCACTTAGATGAGAGTCAAGGTCTGAGATAATTTTTGCAAAAACTGAAGATAAGTTCTCTCAATTTGTTGAAGTTTATGTTGGAGTATCATTATCAAAGCCATTTCTGATTGAATTATCTAGGGGAATATTATCCAATCAACATGTTTTTGATGAAGAAAAATAATAATTGTGTATTAATATCTACTTGAATGATAGAAACGGTTCAGTACGTACACTACATAGAAACAAACAAGGCATTAAAGCAAATGTTCAAATGGAGCACCATTATGTTCAATACACAATTGGCATCTCCGTATCATCGATTGTCGCACGCTTTGGAATATTCCTGGTGTATTCTGTATCAACATACATGCTGCTAAAATTCTCACCATTAAATCTTCCACAGAACCTACAGGTGTTTCATACACTGGGGATTTGAGGAATCCCCGAAAAAAAGTCTAGTGAAGTTAAATCCGGAGAACTCAACAAAGCAATATTTGCATTAAGAACTGGCCAAGCAAATACAAACCACCAAGTCTCAAAAATTGTATATTTCGCATAGTTCCATAGTTTAATGCAATACGGAATCGAATTTTGGGGGAACTCCGTCGGCTCACAATCCACCTTCATGATCCAGAAACGCGCGATCCGCACTCTTTTCAAATTAAATTATCGGGACTCATGTAGAGATTATTCTCCTTAACCAGCACATACATATTGGAAGTGTCATTGTTGATCCATGAAAAACGTGATACCCTTCAATACTCAACGTCACAAATACTCGACACGAACTAATAATATAATTTTGCTCAACTACAACTATGAAAAAACTCGAAATGGACCCCTGTATACAGGGATAAAAGTTTAAATCATTTGCCTTCCTTCATGAAGGGAACATCCACCAGAAAATTCAACCAATCATTTAAAAAATCATTACACCAGCATGTATTTCACAACTTAAATAAATTGAAAAATCGAATTAAACGGTTTTTCTTCACATAAAGGATTCAATATGAAATTGAACCAGAAAATAGTAGATCTCAGGTGGAAAACAACTACTTTCCTAGCAAATAACACGCAGAACGTTGAATGATATTCACCTGAAAATCCATGCATACTTCCATATAATATCAATGGACATTGAATGCAAATGTTTGTTTCTGATAAGCTCGATTATGTTTAATTTATGTCGTGTTCACCTAACAATCCGCATGCCGGTTTCAGGCTTCTTGGCCCTCATCAGTACGGAGTAGTCAACCAGCCAAAGGTCCAAAGAACTCTGGCTGAAGTGAGACACAACGTAAACAAACCATCATCGAGCTTGTAACACCTATAGGTACGCCGGAAAATATAAACTTTAACTGGCGGTACCTAGTGACAGAAAAAAACACTCCGAAAATCTCCCACCTCGATAGGTTTCTGAATAAAAGATTCCTTCTCGGTAGGAGTGGCAAGCCCGTCTAGCATATAGTGAAAGATAAGTGCCATGTGAAGTGGAATGAATAGAAAAATCGAATTAAACGGTTTTCTTCACATAAAGGATTCAATATAAAATTGAACCAGAAAATGGTAGATCTCAGGTGAAAAACAACTACTTCCCTGGCAAATACCACGCAGAACGTTGAATGATATTCACCTGAAAATCCATGCATACTTCCATATAATATCAATGGACATTGAATGCGAATGTTTGTTTCTGATAAGCTCGATTATGTTTAATTTATGTCGTGTTCACCTAACAATCTGCATACCGGTTTCAGGCTTCTTGGCCCTCATCAGTACGGAGTAGTCAACCAGCCAAAGGTCCAAAGAACTCTGGCTGAAGTGAGACACAACGTAAACAAACCATCATCGAGCTTGTAACACCTATAGGTACGCCGGAAAAGATAAACTTTAACTGGCGGTACCTAGTGACAGAAAAAACACTCCGAAAATCTCCCACCTCGATAGGTTTCTAAATAAAAGATTCCTTCTCAGTAGGAGTGGCAAGCCCGTCTAGCATATAGTGAAAGATAAGTGCCATGTGAAGTGGAATGAATAGAAAAATCGAATTAAACGGTTTTTCTTCACATAAAGGATTCAATATAAAATTGAACCAGAAAATGGTAGATCTCAGGTGAAAAATAACTACTTTTAAATAAATTGATTTTTGAAAATATAAACAGAATGTTCATAAAATCAGATGTGGAATCATCTGCGACTGAAAGATAAACTTTATTCACTATCTTTCATCGTCAAGATAACTCTTGTGGGGTATTCATGTTGAAAAGGGAAACATTCTCAATTGAATATTGATAGAAGTAGTTGTTTTCTGTTAGACATTCACAAAAAATTACTTCATTTCAATCGTGGATTTTTCAATTCACAGAAAAATCTTTCTATCAATATTCAATTGAGAATGTTTTCCATTTCAACTTGAATGAATTCTTTGCTACATCCTTTTCTCAAAATTAATATTTAATACTTAATCCATTGTCATTTCTTAAACTTCTTGTTTACCTGTAACTATCATTATTGTATGTCAACAATGTTTGCTATGTTGTCAATCATCCAAAATGTTTTCGCAATACCATTACTTCCCCATGCCAATGGCTATGTACACCTTGATCTCTTCTGTGTGTATTGGAAATAAATACTTACTTACTTAGTTAAACAGTATAAAACAGCGTGCAGATATTTTATCACTATAAAACTGATCTGATTGGTTCTCTGTAAGGAATATCGGCCATTCGATTGTTTAAAAAACAATGAGAGAAATAGTCATTATAAAACAGGATAGACATTTTTGAATTGGTGCGGCCGTTACTTGATTATCCATTAGGTATTTATAAGGAATGGGATCAGGTAGAACGGAGATTATATCCATTACCTGTTTAATCTTCTGTATAACAAATTCAACAAAGGAGAATTTGTGTTTTCCATTGACCAAACAGTTCCTATGTTCTGATAATCGTTTTTCAAATGTTCTGCCTATGTTTAAACTTGCACAAGAGCCACATGTTAATTTATGTGCTACAGATTTCCCAGTGTTATCTTCATTTTTCTTAATGAATTTACTTAAATTATTATCTGTTTTCTATGCGATGTTCTATGTTAATTTTACACAAAAAAGTGGAATTGTTTTCGGTAGGATTGCCTAAATATGTAATTACTTCGAAATTATGTTTTTCGTTTTAAATAGAATAGATTTCTGATAAAAATTTCTTGAAAGAATATTATCCATAAGGTTTGGACTATAACCGTTATTAATCGCAATTTGTTTAATTATATTCAATTCTCTATTGAAATTTTTTTCTGAAAGCGGAATATCAATTAATCTGTGTATCATACTGTTGAACGCGGCTAATTTTATGTTGGTATGGGTGCATTGATGTACTGTCTATTGTGGTATATGGTATATGAAGGTTTATGAAGAATTTCAAAGTTATATTTATTACTGATTTTTGTTTCAGTCGGGTCTGAAACGTTTAAAGAATCATCTGTTTCCATTTCTTTTGTGAATTTAATTGAAGGGTGAATTCGAAAAACACTTTAAATTGTCTTCGGTTCCCACAAGCACACACAAATGTCGTCCACATACTTGTAACAATATAAGACATTTTTAATTGAAGGATTATTGTGAATTTTTTGTTCCAAATTGTCCATAAATATTTCAGGAATAAAGGACTCAAGGGATTACCCATTATTACTCCTTTATCAGAAAAATAGAAACTATTGTTGAATTGGGAATAATTTTGAGATAAACAAGCTGTGAGCAAGTCTTATATCTTTTGTTCAAATTGGATTTACATTATTCCTAGCAGAAGATTCTCACCGAAGTGATAGTTTCTTCTGGTGGAATACTCGGAAATAATTTTGGACATCAAAGAAGATAAGTTTGGAGTTGCCTGGAAGTTGTATATTCTTGATTACATCAAATAGTTCAATACATTTTCGTCGACAGAAATGTATTGAAGACCTAGTGATTGCGATGCCTCTCTTTCGTCAATGCTACGAATGATTTCTGGTGAGTACTCTCTTTTGGAAAACATTTTTCTTCGCCTCATTCATCTTAATGAGTCCTTGATTAAGACTGGAATAGAAAATCAAATAGCTATCTAAATAAAAATGCAAATTTTCAATTCCATATTTTTTCTTTTGAGTTAGGGTCTTTAGTTAAATGTCCAGCGTTGCTTAAGCCAGGAAAGTGGTTGTTTTCTGTTAGACATTGATGAAAAATAACTTCATTTTTATCGTGTATTCTTCAATTCACAAAAAAATTATATTCAATATTCAATTGAGGATGTTTCCCTTTTCAAAGTTTAGGTGTTTGTGGATTCATAATAGTATGTCGAAATCTCTCGTTTTCATCCGAAATACTATGGATATAGTGTTTCTTTCCTTCTTGTTGGTAAAATAATGTTGAATCATTGTTAAATTTCACATATATATATATATATATATATATATATATATATATAATATATATTAAATTCGAAAAATCTGAAGTACAATAGACCCTTTCTCTATTCCTTTCCCAATTAATGTTTTTATATTGTGATTTATTTGAGATTTCGAAAAATTAAATTTCAATATAGTAGCCGAAAAATATTGGTCTGGTTGTCGCCATATTGAATTTTGATTACTGTCATTTTTTCTCCAATGCCAGAGACCGTGTTTTTTCTTATGACAGGTGGCCATGTTCTTTTCTCTCCAATGACAATGAGTTAGCCGCCAAATTCAAAAGCTAGGATTCATAGATTAGATTAGACCCTCGCATATATTTCGTAAGTTAGACCCTCGTATATTCGAAAATCATGAGCTAACTCAGGGTAGACCTCCCTCCACGTACGCGTGGTCAGAAAGTGAGGTTAGGTAAGTTTGAATCTGCCGCCAAAACCAAGTCGCTACTGCGCATGTTATGCCAGAACTCTCTTAGTTACACTACTGATAGGTGTAGTAAACTCATGATTTTCCTCTCTTCCAACATCTTTTCCATGACAATGGAAATTCACTCCACATACATAATTCGTCAGAGAGGGTCAATTTCCTAATTTTTAGACGAGTTGTTCCTTCTAAAAAGCGACAGCTCTTCCAGTACTCCGAATTTTCTACCATTTGGAAATTTTTGATAGAAACAGTGATTGTCCTCTCCTAACAACACTTGAAATATCTTTACTAAGGTGAATGAGAAAAAAATTAAAAAAATGATCCACCCGTTATTTTGTGTATGTTTGTGATGATATACACTTTGAAAGAGAAAAAAAATCAATTTATCATGCCATATCGCTGTCACACAATTATGTTTTTCACTCCTGGTCCATGACGCTAGCTGATATCTTCCGTGATTATCACCATCGACCCACCGTGATGCTGTAGGAATTCCGAAATTTCAGTGATTTTGTTTTCCATTTGAGAAAAATCCCAAATCTCTTCCCTAAAGATTATTTCCAAAAATTATTCGCGCCAACAAACTCGTTGAGTTGTTGATAATCGATATACTATATACCGGGTGTCAACGAATTTATTAGACAAGTCATAACTTCTAGAAAATGATATTTGGGGTAGGTGAATGGTATGTAAAGAGGAGAGTTTTAGCATATTTTTTACTCTTCGGTCACTTTCGGTTACTTCTGTGACACTCGCAAGATCAACACAATTCGATTGACGTAAGAATCATCAAAATCGGCCCACGCGTTTGGTCTCCAGAGCGCCATGAAGGAACAAACATGATAAGCACATTACCCTCCTTTGCGTCGCGTAGTCGTGTAAAAAAACCTCATAATAATGATGCTTTAACAAAAATGAATGAATTGAAGCGAACTAACTAAAGAGCATAAAATAAAATAATTATTAAAACCCTTTTTTTGAAATCAAGATTTTATTCAAATGCCCTAGAAAGTTGAAAATAATTGCTTTGGATATGTGACGTAATTTATTTCGTGAGTTACAGATTCAAAAGCTTGTCGCTTTTGTATTCGAAGTGAAAACTTTGCATGACAAGCTCTTGAATCTGTAATTTACTGTTACGCCACTAGCCTTTTATCGGGGGAACACTCCTCCAAAGAAGACCAACAAACGCTGGGGATTTTTCAAATATTATGAAATAATCACTTTACTTGATCATTCCTTCGTTGTTAGGTTGAGAACTTGAGTAATAAGACCATCGACTGTCTGACGATGGTCGAACCGAGATTATTTCTCGGGAGCGGCTCCAAGAAATGTCCCTTTCTCTCAATACAGGAAGTGTGGGTTGTTTAGATAGAAGCACGATCTCAGAAAGATTGTTGAATAATGCACTCGAAAAAGCATTAGAATATACATATATATTTAAAAAAAGTTACATAGCATTTCCATCGGTTCTATTTACTGATAAAATGATAAAATAGTCAAGGATCAGTTGAGATTCTACATTAGGTTAGTTTTTGGCATTCTCAAAGTCAAGTGGACTAATATAAGTAAAAATGCCATCAATTGTTAACTAGACTGTTGATAAATATTATTTGAAAAATATGGGAACATAAAATATGGAGATTCATATAAAAATAGTAATTGAATCAATTTGCCCCAACATGAATCCAGAAAAATATATGAACTTACTGCAGACCATCAGGTTTCAACACTATTCACTCGATATTTGTTTTACACGATATTAGTTTAATTGTATTATATTTCAATTATTTCCGCGGAATTTGTTCATTTACTTTTATATCACACTGTATATTAGACTGTTGTTGTATTGGTAATGTTTTTCAAGAGATAGAGACATTTGTTACGAATTCAAGAGAACCCACCATCTGCCAATAGATGTTTCATGGTTTCCCAATCATCAGGACGGCTTGTGGTCTCTCTCAAACTCGTATCAAATATCTCGTAGAGTTAATACCCACCGGCAAGTACAAAAATATGGACAGCATCAAATTTAAGGTAGTGACACCTATAATCTGAACGGTGAAGCTTAGACCTGTTGTGAAATTTCAATGGCACGATATTCGTGCACATCAATAGGTCGCCAACTATGTCAGCATAGGCCTACCCACGACATCAATAGGAAGAAAGAACAAAGCCCCCAGGGGGCGCACTGCGGACGCCCGTCCGAGTACCTTTTCCCCATATAAACCCACCCCCCAGGAAGAAGGTACCTACCTTTCGGTTTATCAATCTCCCAGAAAAGATTAGGGTCCCAGGGGAGATCCGGATACGCCGGATCGGCGCGCTAAGTAATCCTGGCTACCGTTATAGCTCAGTCACGGTGGAGCCAATTGATAAGACAAGCTACTGGCTCTGGGATGTCAGTGCCCGAGCGGGTTAATGCGTCGCTCCCCGCCGAGTCAGCAGCAAATACAATCACCTCAACCCGTAGGTGAAGGACTTCCCCCGTCTCTACCGAATTACGGTATGGTTTTCCATTGGCCCACCATCTAGTACCACGCCCCCCAGAGTCCAACGCCATGTGGAGAGGCACCGGCGAACCGGTGGGGCTATATTCCTCCCCCTGAGTACCCATGTTAACAAGACTCCTCCTGTCAGCGTTTGATGGGTCACCGTCATATCAGACTTTCGACCTGATATTACTCTTGTACGTGTGACGAGTAACCGTTCGAGTGAGGGTTCGCCATGGCTTTCACCATGACTACTGAACACGCTACCATGTTACCGAAAGAGGGACCTGGACTCTACTCAGCGGTGTCTGAGATCATCGCAGATATTCCCCTCCCGCCGGCCTAGTCACATGGTGGGGCTAGGCCCACCACGACATCAATAGTCGTTCTCCTAGTGCGTGCAACCACGAAAATAAATTAAAAGAGAAAGAGAAATTTGTTACGAATCCAAGAGAACCCACCATCCGCCAACAGCTGTTTCATGGTTTCTCAATCATCAGGACGGCTTGTGATCTCTCTCAAACTCGTATCAAATATCTCGTAGTGTTAGTACCCACCGGCAAGTGTATGAGAGCATGAAATATCGGTTAGAGGTTTTTGCGTCTCATCTCGTTTTCGAAACATTGATAACGTAATTTTTATTAATGGTAAATACTGTTTAACTGGGTATTCACTTTGTGAAGTCATTACTCGTGCAGTTCCTGTTTGACTTGATTTGGGATTCTCTTTCTCAATAATTTCGCGATTTCACTGCAAGATGATTACTTGTCAATGAACTCATGACTGATAAATGTCTACTCAAGAGCTGATACTTGGTTGATGGCTACCGCACTTCTATATGTTATATTGTTATACGATTACTATGTGAAACTTTGAGCACTTCTCATCTTTCTGTTAATCGAATGGAAGTTTAAACACCTCTGAGCATCGTTCCGCGTGGTCTCGTGCTTTTTATATGATCTCCCCTTCCATGGATTGTTCTTTGTTGAACACCGTTGGTCACATTCCTTACGTTAATTATTTTCAGCTTGTCATAATAAATCACCGTCTGAGTAATTAATGGCTCGTGTTACTGTAGCCGAAAGAATGTAGGAAAAATGAATGATTTATCTATTTTGTTGTCGTATTGCATTTAATGAGCTGTCAAAACATATAATTTATAGTTATTTGTTTACTATGAAATTCCTCAGATGTGCGTAACTCGGAGGTGATAATTTGTTGATAGCTCCTTTGTAAAAGGGAGACTTTTTTATATGATTCCAAGGCTAGACGGTGTCTATCTATTTTCAACGTGCTCTTGTTCATCAGTTGGGTCGAGTATTTGATTTCCAAATTTATTTTCATTCCCAGTTTATCATGTTTTCTGGCCATAGAGTTCATATTTATCAATAACTTTTCTTATGTTTCAAAGTTCTTCTGTACTTATGGGGTTATGACATTACGAAATAACCTTTGTCACACATCCAAACAATTATTTTACTTTTAACGGCATTTGAATGAATTTGTCTTTGAAAAGTTTTTTTTTATTACCATGTTTATTAGCTTACTCATGGGGTATAAAATTTGAGGTTTCCTCAATAACCATAAGAAATTCTGCATCTTCACAAATTATTAACCCGTATATACTTTTTCGCTGTAGTTTGAAAATTTTCACGCAAGAATCCCTTCTTAAATCGATTTTCATTCACCGAAATTACTGCCTGAACCCAATCGTTTCCTCGAGATTCACACGGAGAACTTCAATTCCCTTCAAAATATAATACTCAACTCGACGATCGATCTATACCTGACATCTCCCGCATGCGGCGAAAAAATAACCACCTTAACAATTGCGAAATATATTTTACATTCA
This sequence comes from Gonioctena quinquepunctata, assembly GCA_018342105.1. NCBI lineage: Eukaryota > Metazoa > Arthropoda > Insecta > Coleoptera > Chrysomelidae > Gonioctena > Gonioctena quinquepunctata. Next base: position 48,770 of record JAFIRS010000795.1, read on the forward strand.
ACATTGGTTCACATCGAATATTCCCGAACGCAAGTTTGAAGTTTTCCACTAACTCCTCTGAATTCGTTATGTCTGCAGCTCGAAGAAATTTAAGCTTATTCTGAATTGTAAAACGTCTTTCCAGTAAAAACTTCATTCATTTCGAATGATGTTACCCGGAAAGAGGAATGGATTACATTCATAATTCTCGAACTTGATGGGTGATTTGATTAAAACACTTCGTTTTTGAAGTGGAATGATTCGGATTTGCACCGGGTCAGAAGTTGGAATGACTTGCAGAATCCAGTTAGTCATTTGTTATTATTAAGTTTTTTCTTCAGATGACTTGGACAGCGTTGTGGTGTCTGGAGTATATAATGTGACATTCTATTATTCTTCTTCCTTGAATATTCTGTTTATATTCCTGTGTCTCCATCTAAGATAGATATAACGAATATTTTAAAATCTCATTTCACACTTACCAACCGTATCACCAACATTTTGCAACACAATAGAAAATAGTTTAGTGAATAGGATAGCGACCGTTGAATATGATTTCGAATATTGGAAGAAAACCAATTGATTTTCGACGTTTCGAAACTTTGGTTCATTTTCAGGACTCTAAAGTAAAAGAACAAAAATATACATATTTAAATGGAGTTCTCGAATACCAACGTGAAACGACGAACAGCGTATAGAAAACCAACATTGATAATTACTCACAGTTAGGGTGTCTTCCGAGTTCAAAAATAGTAATATAATAACTTTGACATATAATATAAATACATGCACAGGTCCATGAAAGACGTTAACACCGACACCATGAAATGAGCAAACTGAACTGGTGGTGAATCGTTTCTTTCCAATGTAAGAAAAGACTAATGAAAAAAATTGAGAGGGTTGGAAAAAGTCCTCTGATTTCAACTATTAAATTTTTTATATTAGGTTAGATACGAGGTGTTTAGATTTCCGATATCAGACCTTTTGAACTCGGAAAGCCACCCTAAATGTAAGTTATAATCAATGTTAGTTCTCTATACACTGTTCGAAGCATTTTTTTCGATCAGTCTTCTCTCTTAGTTTATTAAACATTTCCAAAGTTTGAAGAGGTAATTACACTATTTCTGTTTTTTTTCGGTAGGTCATTATTTGCTTGTCTCCTCGTTGATTCTTCAATTTTAGGAACAACTTCTTTTGTTTTAGCGAAACTATCCAATTGTTCCTTCCCTTCTAGAATGTCAATATTTATCAACTTGTGCGTTTTTCAGTTTTTTTATTCGAGGCTTTCGGAGAGATTCTTAATCCTCTGTTTCTCAGGGTGTCTATGAAACGCTGGGTATTTTTTTCCAGGTAGTCACTCTGTGATGGTTCTTATCGATATCTGAGGCGAGCAACACTGGTCGCGTGAATCTAAGAATAAAAGCCGCCAGAAAAAAAGGCACGGAAAAAAATCCGCCCAGAAAATGAGCCACCGGATAAAAAGCCGCCGGAAAAGAATTCCGGATTTTGCGGGTGAAAGAAAATTTCAATAAATATCTTTCATTATTATTATTACACAGAGTAACACTACATGTTATTTATACAATTTGGGCGCTTCCTTATGTTGTGGCTAATGGCTGTTAAGCACAATTCCATATTTCTTCTTTCTTCTACAAACTCCGTAAACGGGCTTTCATTCTCATATGCATCGTATCGTAGGTTGCCCTCTTCTTGAGAGTTGGTGGATGTCTAGATTGCAGCTGAATAAGCACCCAGATTGACGGATGCTCCATTCCCACCAAATAGCTGAACCTATTGATCCAACCTGAAACAAAAATGCAATTTCAAAGAGGATACAGGTTTATACTGAAATTATTTCTAAATACGTGATGATATTACAAAAATACGAACCTTCTGTACTGTTATTCATCTTGTCATTGCATTGCATGTTTGCCACTCACGACTTTATTCACTGTTAGGAACGCTAGTCCATCTACCATACCAACTGAACTACTGAGTCGTTGATTTTGGTGATATTATGTTTGCTTCTCCAGCTCTTGGACTTTTCTGTGTGTACTTTGGCACAGATGGTAGGAGCAGCCCCTTATGGTTATATCCTCTTCCCAGAATGGTTTGAGATACGTTCATTTCAGCTTTTCCAAAGTCCACATAGATAAACAGCGGATCTGGGAATGAACTGTTATAAGCTTTTATAGTACAAAAAAAAGAATACAATACAATAAAAAAAAACAATACAAGAGAAAAAACAACAAAAGAATGGTTTGGAGCCCTCTTGCTCATATAAGAGGACGAATGCTTCACCACTTATGAGGGATTCTGGTGATATCGGTGATACTCTTGAGTCGTTGTATTCGTGACATGTGTCTGCATAAGGGTGCCTACAGTGAGCCGTGAAGTGTCCGCTTTAGGATGCTCCACTATGATCGGACACAGCATACAAGTTGCAGTGACATGGAGTTATGTTATCTGTTGAATAATTACTCAATCCTTCAAGAGGGAAAGTCAATGGTGTCATTTAATTTTCCTCTGTATCTATCCATCGGTGAATATCATTTCAAGTGAATTACTAATATTTTGGGAAAATGTATGTTTGGATAATGACTTTGTGCACTTTATCCTTTCCTTATATTTACAACAGGTTGGTTTCTGTTCACCGTCCAAAGTTTCTTCCTCAGTAAATGAATCTCAACATTGTGACAGTCTGAGCTGGCCAGTTTTCTGTGCAATATGAAGTGGAAGATCCCAGAAGGGGTCGAAAGAGACAGAACAATGGCCACAGAAAGTACAATTCAACGTTGATTTCAGTTGACCAACAAAGTTATCAACAATTTTTTAGTTGTCCATTCTTATATATCTTGACCAAGACTCCTGTGCCTTTTCATGGACGCTCAACCCATCAATTTCTGTCAGGATAGGTTTGGGTTTTTCTATAACTCTGTTTACATCTTCATGAAGACCATCCAATAAATATCTGAGAAATTCTTGGGCGTCCTGTTGAGCGAACCCCATGAATCGAAGTGCGAATCTTTGAATCTGGCTTCACAAAGAAACAGTATTCATCACCCTATCAGTCGAATCTTCCGACCAAATTTTTTTTTATCACTACCGCAAGTGATTTTATCAAAGCAGCCTTCATACTTGATGTGCTTGTATTGATATCCCTCATATGCTCGTCCTTTCTTAGATACTCGAGCAACCATCTGGAATTCGTTAAACATTGTATCGCGCTATTCATGGAGCAGGTGTTGCCAATGTTTTCAACCCAGAATTTGAGTTTTCATGCAAAATTATACTGGAGGTGTTATTGAAGTTATAACTGCATATATCACTTATGCTGACATACTTATCAAGGCATTCTCGTCTTTTGATAGGAGGGTTTTGAGGCTGTAAGAGAATTTCATCCAATTTTCGGGATGAGAGAATTGTACTCTTAACTGATGCGGAGTTTCCTCTTTGAATTCCCATACTAATGCGCTGAATCAGAGAAGCATATGATCTAGAATCATTAGTACTGAACTCTGAAGAAAGATAAGTACTGTTGGTACAATATATACAATAAAATTTTGTTCAAAGAATAAAAAAATTCTAATGTGTTCTGTATGATGATTTAGACACCGATCACTTTTTTTTTTGTCAGTAGTACAAAATTAATATCCTACATTCCTCTTCAACGGTACCAACTGTGTGGTTGTCGATAAGTAGAAATATTTCCCGTGTATACGGAAAAATAAAAGTATGTAACGTACCTTCAATTTTTAAATCTTGTAACGAAGTTGGATTTCTCGGATTCCCACTGGCTTTGTGATTTCGTAACGTACGTTTGGAATGTTCCTCTAATGGCATTCTACTTCTACTTTAGGAACTTCTGCTGATATTAATATTACCTATATTTTCATAACTGGAGTTGCTCGAAAAATTCTTCCTCAATATTTCAATATGAAGTACTACCTAGTTTTATGAATTTCATAAAAATTAACACTTTCACGAATTTATCGTTGATATTATATTATATGGTTTTTTTTTTCGGTGGCTTTTATTCCGGCGGCTTTTTTCCGCCGGCTTTATTTCCGTTTACCGGTCGCGTTTAGTACTTACATGGGTCGTCACCTGCCAAGGAAGGTGCGCGTTAAAAATGCCCCCAACAACTGCAGCGTAGTAGCATATTCGCAGCTGCAGGCGTCATATCAATGAGCACGAGATAAGGCGATAGATATGCCGTCCTTCGGAAGGGACGTTTAGATGGCGGTCCCGAATTCATGGATGTTGAGCTCGTTGGAGATCTCAACACAGGATTCGGCAAAATTCTGGCCCTGGTGGAGAAATAGGCGACGTTAATTGAAAAAAAAATTCGTATGACATTCTAAATATTTGAAATCAATAATATCAGCTATTCAGATATCGAAATCAACAGATTCATAAGTGGGATATTAAAATCGACAAATCAACGAAAAATACTGAGACCTGTGTTGGATTTGTAAAAAAATTTAAGATTTCCGCTTCTCCATTTGGTATGAAAAATAAAATTTGGAATTTGGGGAAACTCTTCCAGATGTGGAATTAATTCATTTTGTTCCTAATTGAAGTTTTCTACCGAAGCAGATGTCTTACATTGGGAATTATCCACAATTCCAAAGTAAATTTTTCCAAAATCCAAAGCCATACCGCAGTTTCACATCCAAGAATGAACCATGGAACAGTTTCTCAGCCGTGAAACCGTGGTATGGCTCCATATTTGGAAGATCTTCCCGTTGAGTGGAAACCCCTTTTTGATGAATTGTCCGAACTTTCCAATGTAAGTGAGTTGAAAAATAAAATGTGATCCTTTTGCAACCCAACTCATGTTCATGTAAATCATTGATTTGGAATACGTTGCGATTTATCAAAAAATGGCTTCGATAAACACTCCGCATTCACTTGTTCGCGTAAAGAACTGGGAACTGGGTTTTTCCACTTCGTCAATGTAACATATTTGTTCACATGTTTTTTTGGGTAACCCTCCACAGTCTGAAAATGAAAATATAATCAAGGAAATCTATGAAAGTGTAGAAAGGGCAAACTAATTAGTTCACCCCGATAAGTTACTGCGTTCACCAAATTATATTTCAATTAGTCAGTAACTTGTCGTTTCCTGAATTTGCCTATCAAAAATATACTAAAAAATCAAAAGATACTTCTCTATATCGTTTTCGATTGACGTTTCGGTGACTATATCTGCCCCCGTTCTCAAAATCTTCCGAATCCCCTTTGATTGTTCGAATCATTTGTTTTTTTCTCTTGCGTAGTCTTTTTCTTCAATTGAAATCAGCCAAAAAAATGGAGAGTAACGTATTGCTCATTTGTTATATGGGGTGTTGTTCAGATCAGCTTATTAGCATTCTGCCATATCTCACTTCCTCTCTGAGTAGAGGTAATCATGTGTGGTCCATTTCAACAAAATTTGTTGAAAAGCAGTTGTTATTGGAAAGAAGAATACAGGCCGTTTCAATTTTTTCCTCTCTTGATGTGGTTCTTTCATTAACATTTTCGTCCTATTCCATTCAATCGTATGATCGCCATTGGATGTGAGGATATGTTCTGCAATTTTTGATCCGGTTTTTATGTCGATTTCTGATGTAACCCTGATGTTCACTTTGGCGCATTTCTAATGGTCTCGACGTTCCACCTATATAACTATCACTATAAGCAAATTCAGAAAAAGACAAGTTACTGACTAATTGAATCATTTTTCTATAGGAAATATAATTTGGTGAACGCAGTAACTTATCGGGGTGAACTCATCAGTTTGCCCTCTCTAAATTCGTATAGATTTTCCTGATTATATTTACGTTCTCAGACTGTGGAAAGTAACCAAAAAAAAACATGTCGAAGAACGTTGTTCCCCCACAAAAAATCACATTCATTAAGTACCATATTTGCTTCTTCGTCACAATTGTCATTTTTTAACATTTTCCGAACTTGTGTTACATCTTTGAAAATTTAGGAGATATCGATTTGTTGAAAATATAAACAGGATGTTCATAAAATCAGATGTGGAATCATCTGCGACTGATAATAAACTTTAGTCACTATTTTCCATCGTCAAGATAACCTCTTGTGGGGTATTCATGTTGAAAAGGGAAACATTCTCAATTGAATATTGATAGAAAGATTTTTCTGTGAATTGAAAAATCCACGATTGAAATGAAGTTATTTTTTGTGAATGTCTAACAGAAAACAACTACTTTCCCGGCTAAAGCCACGCTGGACATTGAACTACATCTGATAGGTATTCTGAAAAAGCCCTAACTCAAAAGAAAAAATCTGAAATTGAAAATTTGCATTTTCATTCAGATAGTTATTTGATTTTCTATTCCAGTCTTAATTGAGAACTCATAAAGATAAATGAGACAAAGAAGAATGTTTTCCAAAAGAGAGTACTCACCAGAAATCATTCTTAACATTGACGCAGGAGAGACATCGCATTCACTAGGTCTTCAATACATTTTTGTCGACGAAAATCTATTTCACGCTTCCACGATCATCAGGAAGACCGGAAGAAATGGGAAACATATTTTCAAGAAGCAATCTCACTTTGCGAAGATGGAAAAAGTTAGAATCAGTTCTTTTGGACAAACACTCTGAAATTAGTGTTTTCTGACATTAAAACCTGTCATGGGATATGATAGATTGATTTGTTGAAAATATTTTTTTTTTTGTATGTTCTGGTTCCCACGAAAAGGGATATCCTGTAATGTTCAGAGAACATCGTGGGAACCAAGGGAAAGAAGGTAGGAGTTGGTGTTCTTCTTAAATTTCTGGAGGTTGTATGCCTCGGGGAACACCTCCCTAGGCAATGAGTTCCAAAGCCTCGCTGTTCGTTGGATGAACGAGTCTTTGGAAAGTGATGTTCTGCAGGTCTCCAAAGTGACCAGGAAGGGGTGTGATGACTGAACTTGACGGGTTAGTCTCGAAGAGACTGCCGAGGCAGGAACGATTGTTGATATTTCAGAAGAGCATCGCCCATGAAAATATCTATAAAATAGAGACAAATCGCCAACTTTTCTACGGTGTTCCAGAAAAGTGAGCGAGTTTGTAAGCGATGCATCACCGACGAGACGAATTGCCCTTTTTGGACAGAATCCAATAGCCTCAGGATATGTTCAGGTGCCGCGCTCCAAATATGGGAACAGTATTGCAGGACAGGTCGGATCTGTGCCTTATAGATCATAAGCAGCTGGGTGGGGGTGAAATAGCTCTTGGCACGAAACAAAAAACCAAGTTTTTGGGATGCACTTTTGGCAATGGACCTCACGTGATTTTCCCAGGAAAGGTTATTGCTGTTAGTAATACCAAGCATCGATATGGATGACTTCAGTGGTATGGTACTCCTGACAAAGTTATGTTAGGCACAGTGAGATCGGCTTTTCTAGAGAAAAGAAATGCTTGTGTTTTGTTTGCATTGAATTCTACCAAGTTATTAGATCCCCACTCGAGAATTGTTGCTAAGTCCATATTTATATTATTAACATTTCTTCCTCGTTCATTTCTGGTTTCACGGGCTGATATAGGGGCCCTGGAAGAGAAAGCGGTATGGAGGGTACTATCATCGGCAAAGCTGTGTACTGGACATGAAGTTGCTTTCAACAGGTCGTTGATGTGAAGTAGAAATAGTGTTGGTGCGAGAATAGATCCTTGCGGAACACCAGCATTTATGAGTAGAGTGTCAGATGAAACTCCATCGACCACTACATGGAGAGAGCTGTTTGAGAGAAAACTAGCAAGCAGAGAACACAGCTGAGGGGGCAAGCCATAAGACGGAAGCTTGGCGAGGAGTCCCTGGTGCCAAACTCGATCGAACGCCTTGGAGATATCTAATGCCACAGCTGAAGTTTCTCCATACTTTTCAATAGATAGCTGCCATATATGTGAGACGTAAGCGAGCAGGTCGCCAAATGATCTCTGATGGCGGAAGCCATATTGCCTATCGTTGACAATTCCTGAGTCTTCCAGATATTTCATGAGCTCGATGTTGATGGCTTTTTCCATGACCTTTGAAATAATAGATAGCAGTGCGATAGGTCTGTGGTTGCAAGGTAGGGCCTTTTTGCCTTTTTTAGGGACTGGCTGTACTCTTGCAATTTTCCAATTGGACGGAAATACCCCCAAATTGTAAGAGTGGTTGAACAACTTGCAAAGAACAGGTGTTAGTTCGGGGGCACATTTCTTGAGAACAATCGGCGGGATTCCGTCAGATCCACAGGCTTTGTTGGTGTTGAGACCCAGCAAAATCTTTCTGATAGTACGTTGGCGAAAGGTGATCTCGGGCATGTGACTGTCAATAGTTGTAATGTTCGGGGGTTGTTTTCCCGATGAATCCAGAGTGGAATTTCCAGCAAATAGGTGCGCAAAGATATTGGCTTTTTCCTGGGCAGTCGTTGCTAGTGTTCCATCTTCTTTGGTTAGAGGAGGAAATGAGCTGGAAGTGAAGTTTCTTCCCACAGCTTTGGCGAAAGACCAAAATGAACGGGATCCGTTAGGACATTCAGCAAGTTTTGATCTTATTTTAGCATTGTGGGCATCTTTTGAGCATTCTATTGTCTCTTTGCATATGCCTCTAGCCTCGACATATGCTGCTCTGGTCTCAGGGCTCGGATTTTTTAGCCATCGATGGTATGCTACCTGTTTGGAAGCCACAGCTCTAGAGCAGTTTCTGTTAAACCAGGTCTTATCGGATGATGTTCTTCTTTCGGTATTCGGTATGTGAGTTTGCATCCCCAACATGATGATTTCAGAAATTGCCTCAGCACATCGTGTTGGATCTACTGAAGAGAAACAAACTCTCTTCCATGGAAACGCTGAGAAAAACATACGAAGACCTTCCCAGTCGGCCGAATTGTAATGCCACATGAGACGGGGTGGTATTGTGCAGCTCGATGGTAAATGGAAAGAGCATGTTGTGGAAATGAGGGTGTGATCAGAGTTTCCAAGTGGGGCACAAACTTCTATTCTATACGGGTCAGGATTGGTGGTGAGGAAAAGATCTAGTGTATTGGCAGACTGGTTGTTGACATCAGGGATGCGGGTTGGTAGCTCGACCAGTTGTTCTAGACCATGAGTGATGGCGAAGGCCTCGGCTTGACGACCCGCATCATCTGTTTTGTTAGAGAATTTGAGCCAGGCATTGTTATGTACATTAAAGTCTCCCATGATTATGGTTTCAGCTGTTGGATGGTTCTCCTGAATGTAGTCCAGTTTGAGTGATAGAAACTCAAAGAGGTCGTTATATGAAGGTTCATTAGGTGATAGGTAAAGGCAGCAGAGGAACTAAGTCAGTTTGGTATCAGATAGCTTGAACCACATCACATCAAAGTCTTTCGGTTCCAAACTCTCTTCACGCTGGCATGAAAGGTTAGCCTTAGCGTAAAGGCAGACTCCACCTTTGAACCTGAATCGAGAATGGAGTTCGTAACCAGGACAAAGCATATGGACCTTGTTGGTGGACGAGTTTACTTGTGTTTCTGTTAGAGCCAGAATATCTGGTTTTTTCGTCTGTAGGTGATGGTGGACGTCATTGATGTTCTTGTTGAGTCCGCGGATGTTGCAAAAATTATTCTTTAATGTTGAGTCCCCTCGAGTACCTCTCGCCCGGAAATCCGAATGGAGAGGTATTTTGCTTCCGGAGTGTTTTACTCTAGGAGACTTCATCATTATTACTATTAGGATGCACCTGAAAATAAAGAAGGAATTGGGGAAAAGGAAAGAGGATGTTCATGTAATCAGATGTGGAATCATCTGCGACTGAAAGATGAACTTTAGTCACTATCTTCCATCGTCAAATAAACTCTTGTGGGGTATTTATGTTGAAAAGGAAACATTCTCAATTGAATATTGATAGAAAATTTTTCTGTGAATTGAAAAATCCACGATTAAAATGAAGTTATTATCTTTATGAGTTCTTGATTAAGACTGGAATAGAAAATCAAATAACTATCTGAATGAAAATGCAAATTTTCAATTTCAGATTTTTTCTTTTGAGTTAGGGCTTTTTCAGAATATCTATCAGATGTAGTTCAATGTCCAGCGTGGCTTTAGCCGGGGAAAGTAGTTGTTTTCTGTTGGACTTCCACAAAAATAACTTCATTTAATGGTGGATTTTTCAATTCACAGAAAAAAAATATTTCTATCAATATTCATTTGAGAATGTTTCCCTTTTCAATTAGGAGATATCATTCTGAAATACAACAAAATAGCAGGAAATAGACCTTGACTTCTACTGATCAATCTTCGGTGAAACAAATTCAACAAGTAATAATTATTTGAATTCATCTAAGTTTTCTGACTTTTTGTTTTTATTGATCTCCAGACTTTCTAGAATGTCGAGTTAACAAGCTTTCTTTTTTACATGTAATATTTTAAACTCGTATTTTGACCCTATGCGGCAACCGACTTTCTGAAATGATTAGTATTGAACACTTTCATTGGTTATTATACAGAGGACCTTGCACCGCATCAACAATTTCCCGTTGACCATCCATATGAAATTTATGACGTAAGCAAATCTGTTCTAAAGGACCTCGTAGCGCATCGATGGGAAATTGGCTTCGGGTGAATTTGCTCTAATTTTTCATATATTGCAGAACTCGTGATGCTGATCAAATGTCTTCATTGCACCACCACTCTAAATTCAACAATTTAGATTATATAGGGTGCTAAAGATAACTTTTCCTAAATTTCTAATTGTCATTGTGAAGAGACTTTTTCGAATATATAAACCAATTGATGATATTAGCATCTCCTGAATTAAACTGACATATCTATTATGTATTTCTCATGAAACTGCACCAGTCCTGCTTATATCAATGAGCAGGATCCAAAGGACTGAAATTCCGGAAAAGTCGGTTACAAACTCGATCATTCACGGTGGAAGTTCACTCTGCAGATACATAAAATATACATATATGTGTTCGACACACATCTGTTGAAAGATTTTGAACAATTTTCTCTGGAATATTTTGAATGATATGTATAAACCTATATATACTACGAGTAGTAGAATGACTAGAGTGGAGATAAAAAAATCTCGAAGAATATCATAAACTAAAACAAAATCATTGAATAACAATATTATAGGTAACTGAATATGATCATATTTCATTACAAAAAATGTTTCGTACCTATACAGAGTGTATCACATTCGCGTAACAACAATCAATTTCAATATTCCTTGGATAATTTCTAGATTCTAGATATATGTGCATATGGAATTTTAGAATAAACACAATCGACTCCAGCAGTGACTACCAATTCGCACTGTACTCGAATTCACACCTCAATTGGTGAAATATCGATCGATTGGTAATTGAAACTTCCTGTATATGGAAAGGAATACATGTTTAGTAGCCTGTTCTGAACCATTCATGGCCAATATAATCTTATATAAATGCTTTCTTTATTACGAAGAAACATAGACTCACACTTTCCATTTGTAAGCCTATGCCATAAAATGTTCACTCTGAGTCATGTATACTATATCCCGACACTAAGTTCATTTAAAACCCCACTTGGAGATGAGATGGACTAGCTGCAACTTTAGTTTGGTCAGAATATCTCTGGTTTGGAATGACATATAGGAACCATATCCATTTGTTTAACAAATACTGAATTGTCATTTTGCAATTATTTCATATGTAAAGTTCTCATTGCAATCATATCAATTATTGAAAAAATGGCTAATCGTCACCGATTACGTGTGATGTTATATTCAATACACAAAATATGGCGCGACTCGATGGAGAACCAAATGAAATGACACAATAAATTGCCATTGAAAGACGCAACCAAAAGGGCACGCAGAAATTGATGGAAATAGAATCTGTTTGACATGCAATCAATCAATTATTCGAGAGATTCATCAAGTCAAGAATATTCAGGATGTTTGAGATTGAATATTTCAATACAATCCTCAAGGCACACGTATCTCATTTGCAATGGTGTAGCTGATCTTCAAAGACTCACAATAGAATGCAGAGTCAACGTGTTCATAAATCAGAACATCTATATACCAGAAAATAACCGTTCCTGTAGAATTCATCTTGATGATCGTGGGTTCTTATTTCCAATTCTACAGATGGGCTCAAGATATATCAATAGACCTTACGCTCTGAAACGTCAGAAACTTCAATCATCTTTAAACAAACTCAGAGCTGCCGCTAAGCGTAAATTGGATTACGTAGACGAGAATAGTTTTTCTGATGAAGAATTCAAATCCATTGCTTCGCTCACAAAATGACAGTTTGGTGATTCGAATAATCATTGTGTATATGTACCAAGACAACATAGAGGTGAGAGACATATTTCTAAAAAAGATGTATTGGCATTCTTATGCAAATTCCGACAAGGTATTTTTTCAACCATCATATTAAATTATTCAAGCCGCCAGGCAACAAGTTTAGTGATAACTTAAGTGCAAGAATTTTGACGACTCGTTTCGTACCCGATAATATAGGATTTACCGCAATAGCAAGAGAATAATTCATAGAACGACATGTTAGTGTTTTTGCGAATCAATTGTACAATCCACAACCCAATGAACCAAAAGCAATAGTTTATATAGATGGTACTTATTTGCACAACGACAAAAGTTTCAAGTTCCGGGTATTACGACAATCATATTCTCAACACAAAAGGAGAAATTCAATCAAACCAGTCCTAATTGTGGGTTACATTTTGGATATTCAAGTCTTATATTCCGCAGATTCGAGAAATAATGATGCACGCATACTGCAGAATGAATTGATCATAGATGTCAACCAAATGAGGAGACGATTTTATTTTTATTGTAGATAGGGGCTACCAAGATGCTCTTCCTTTTCTTCAGAATATCGGCATTAATTGTGAAATGCCTTCAATTCTACCCCGAGTTCTAGGATAACTACTAACTGACAAAGCCAACATGTCCAGAATTATAACAAAAACTAGATGGATAGTTAGGGTACGGAAATGGTCATTTCAAGACAATCTTAAAAAAAATTATCACAAAATTGATACACATCATATTAAAAATATAAAAATTCCCCTACAAATAGCAGGTGCAATAATAAATAAGTGCCTCCCGCTCATTCAACCGAGAGATGCCAACCTAGGATTAGCCAATATGATGTTGGAAAAGGCTAATAGAGTCGACGTAGTTCAAGCCAGATTGCAGCAGAAAATCTGAATGTGAGACGTGTCAGTGGAATTACTCAGCGGATCATTTCAATGAATTCCCAAGATTGATTTACAATTGGTACGAGATATAACTGTGGCATATCCAGGTAATTGGCATCGTATAACAAGATACTGTATATCATATGATGAAAATGAATTTCAATTGGATGCAAATACGAATGAGCGTGGATTTTCACGAATGAGAGTTCATTCAAGATACCGTAATGCCACCAAATATCAATTATTCATAGCATTCGAAGCAAATGTGAAGGATGTTGAACAAACCAATAGTGTTGACGACGTTATATTTGGTTATTATTGCACTTGTAAAACTGGAGCCTTTGGATGTTGTGCCCATGTGACCAGTGTTATCTGGTACCTTGGCTTCGCACGTCATGAACAGTATATATGGCATCCACCAAATGCCCTTCTCATCCATATAGAGGATGCTGAACATAGACAGGGACAAGTTAATCAGGTGTTCTGACTATATCATCCTTTTCTGTACGTTGTTCATGTCATCATCCGTTTCAGTTCATTGGTGCCCTGATATATATTGTTCTTCCGTTCAAAGAATTCCATAGTTTTGATATTGAAGAAGGTAATATAATACATCATCAATCGGGATCGATTGACAGTTATCCGGCGGTAAGCCCAAGGTTTCCAACAAGATGTCATCTGAACACTGAAAGTTAAATGATTCTGGATTTCCTGCCGTTCTTCATCAGCAACCTATACATTCCATACAGGTACGTCTTTTCAATGGAATATAAGCATATTTCGTTACCTATTTTGTTATAAATCAATGTTTATGTTTTAATTATTTGCAATATTCCTCGAGATTCTTTTACCATCATTCGAGTTGTTCTACTAATCGTAGTAGATGAAGTTTCAATCACTAATAATATTGTTCAAAATCTTTCGGCAGATGTGTGTCGAACAGAATGTATTTCGGAAAATGCTTCTATGACATCAATATGAATCATAACTACTTCAAGAAAATTATCAGTAAAGGACACAATTTTTTTATCCACCCTGTATATTTTATGTGTCTGCAGAGTAAACTTCCACCGTGAACGATCGAGTTTGTAACCGACTTTTCCGGAATTTCAGGCATTTGGATATATCAATTAGCAAGACTGGTGCAGTTTCATGAGAAATACATAGTAGATATGTCAGTTTGATTCAAGATATGCTGAAATCATCAATCGAAATTGATATTGGTATCCTACAAAATATCTGAAAATGAATTAAATTCCACCGCTCAATTTTTTTGAAGTCACTGAAAAACTTCCTATCTTTGGATTCACACTGCTTATCGTCTGCCCGTGCAGGAATCATTGTTCTCTATAGTGTATTCAAATCGGCCGTAAGAACAATCGATGCATACTCGATTTGGTTTATATTTTCGAAAAAGTATCTTCACAATTGCCATTTGAAATTTTGGAAAAGTTATCTTTAGCACCCTGTATAATCTAAATTGTTGGATTCAGAGCGGTGGTGCAATCGAGACATTTCATCAGCATCATAAGTTCTGCATTATATAGAAAATTTGAGCCAATTCACCGAAAGCCAATTTCCCATTGATGCGGTGCGGGGTCCCTTTAAAACAGCTTTGCTCAAGTCATTAATTTTATGTACCTTCAACTACTGCACAAAATTTTGCTTGCTGTTGTTCACTATACATGGCTGCCTCTGCCCAGACACACCACTCTACTGTTCTACTAATAGATTCTATTATCTATACCTCAAATCCAATAAAGTATAATGTGTAGTGCTTCACAGTAATGTATGGTATAAGAGGTCAGCTAAGTTATTGACTAGCTTTCACGCGGGAATAGTTTTCAGTCAACTAGGTCTACTAGGTACTTTATATCAATATTTATTATGCCATATATCTAATCTAATTTTTTATTCAAATTTTCCCAAATTTGAAATGAAAAATAAAATCCCATTAAAATATAAAATAATCGAAAATATTACAATGAAATCAACTTCAAAAATTTTCAAGAACAGTCCGTCATATACGGGAATTACATTTTTCAACCATCTTCCAACTGATCTGAATGTTAGTTCTGTCTGTGTATATATGACATTTATATTTTACATTTGACTTGTTTTCAATTCGAGATAAAATGTTAGTTCTATCTGTGTACATGTGACATTTATATTTTGTATTTTGGTATTTTGATTAGTTGTCTACCTTTTTGTGTTCTTGGCGTATCCTATACATGTATTTGATCTCAAAGGATTCAATAAATTATTATTATTATTATCATTATACGGGGAATCATATTTATCTATTTTTCCGGTTTCCTGCCTTCCTTCCTCCAACATTATAATATATACGATTTTGAACGAACCCTATATTTTGATTCGAAAAAGAATTTATTCAACTGAGAATGGATATACTATATCACTTCCTAATTTTTCAAATTCCCCCAAGGAAAATATTCTCTGAGAAAAATGTGAAAGATGTAACACGTGAATATTCTCGTGAGGATTGCGGTGTAGAGTTTGTAACAGTATAACCAAAATATATTTATCGAACAGATTTGTTTCCATTGTTCATGGACGGGAATCTGATGTCGAATTCATAACCGAATTTCCCAATCTTATTTCCATTGAACAGAAATCTGTCAATAGAAAATCGAACACGTAAAACGTTCATTTTGCCAATGAACGCCCTGCATAAGCAGAACATTAACAGATAATGCTGAGAAGGTTTATCGAAAATCCTCTAAGCCCTGCCAATAACTGGAAGCTTATCGTGTCATCACTTTTCATTTATCTTGAGTGAGAGTATATAATGTGGTGCCTGGTGATAAGAATATCACTCGGTACTTGGCAACTACGACAATTTCGAGATTTTACACGTTTTCACCGATTAAGCCAGACTGTGCATTTCCTTCCTGTTCGGTGAATTTGGGTGGGAGCAAAGGCGAACTAATCTAATTTGGGATCCAAACAGAGTAATATATTATCGCTGGTGATTTACCCCAGAATACTATCGCGGCTAGAAAGTTGAAAACTTGACTTTTTTCGCAGTGTTTTGAAGGCATATGACGACATCTGGTAGTAATTATAATGATTACGAACGAGGTCTAATAAAAAGTTTCAGTTAACATATAGATAATAAATGATAGTTTAAGAACTAACGAACACGCTTGAATAGAAAACTCAACTAAAAAGTAGGAAATAATTTTAAATGAGATTGAAATAAGAATACAGTGATTAACAACAAATTTATTCCATCGTAAAAAGCGTGAGGTGCTTGATGTCAATTGTTGTTAATATTTCATGGACAGATATTGGTAAAAATATAATCATTATGAAAATATCTTAAAAAGCACTCCACGCTTTTTTACGATGGAATAAATTTGTTGTTAATCACTGTATTCTTATTTCCACTTTTTAGTTTAGTTTTCTACTTAAGCGTGTTCTTCAGTTTTGAAACTATCATTTATTTTCAACTTTTAAGTTTTGTTTTCTATTGAAGCATGTTTTTCAATTTTTCAAACTATTATTTTTATTATTTAATTTTTTTAACTATGGTTCTCCAATTTTGAATAGAATCGGACCATAATCACAAAACTCGTCGCCATTTTAGAGCCGCCATCTTGAATTTTTCAATTTTGACAAAATAATCATAATATCTGACCCCAGAAACCCCCACATACCAATTTTGAATAGAATTGGACCATAATCACTAAGCTCCTACACCATTTTGGAGCCGCCATCCAGAATTTTTAATTTTCACAGAAGAATCATAATATTGAACCCCAAAAACCCCCATATACCAATTTTGAATAGAATCGGACCATAATCACAGAACTCGTCCACCATTTTGGATCCGCCATCTTGATTTTTCCAGTATTGACAAAAGAATCATAATCTCTGACCACGAAAACCCTCAGATACCAATTTGGACGCGAATCGGACCACAATCACAAAAGTCGTACGCCATATTAGAGCCGCCATTTTGTTTTTTTCTCAAACAAAAATTTCTCAATGCATTGTCACCGGAATTATGTACACTTGCCAAATTTCAATTCATTCGTACGTCTGGAAGTGGGTCAAAATCGCGCCCAAAGGAGTCGGTTACAAGCAAACATACGGTTACAAACATACAAGTGAAGCTAATATAAAGCGTGTAAAAAGGAATAAGTGCGACAATCTTCAGAAGGTAATTCTGCATGGAGAAATAATGACAGTTTGCTTCATAACTTTTGCCCGCAATTGCTTCGTTTTCCGAGATACGGGGTGTTGAAGTTTTTCTTGAAAACTGACTATTTATTTATTGCTCTGGAACCGGTACGCAAATGCAAATGAAATTTGATGAGTTTCAAGAGGTAGTTATTGCGCATTTTTTGACATACAATTGAGAATTGTATGTTCATCATTGGCGTGCATACGGGTAATGATAAAAAAAAATTTTAAGAAAGAAATGGTACGTCACTGAGATAATTCAAATAAAAAATATTTTTTGAATTTCTTGTTCAATTTGTGACCAAAAATCTCACCTGTCTTTTTTCCGTATGGGGCGCTGTTTTTATGCAAAAAAATAAAACATCTTGACGCGTATTTTTCATTTCTGTAATACATTATGAACAACTATTTAATACAATAACATTATACCAGAACAATAACACAAAATAACACTGATGAATAAATAGGCGCGAGGCTACAACAAATGTTCAAAATGACCTCCTTCAGACGTGATACAAGATTCAACTCTTCTCATTGATTGTCGTATTCGCGCAAATATTTCTTATTGTCTCACAGCCGGCTATAATTCGATTCTTCAGGTCTTCAACATTTTTGACGGAAGTGGAATGAACTAATGACTTAAGAAAACCCCAAATGCGAAAATCTAGTGGATTCAAATCCGAAGATCGAGCAGGCCAATGTTCCGTACCTCCCCTACCTATCGAACGATTTCGATATACTGAATCTAAGTGATTACGTAAAATAATGTTAAAATAGACTGGTGCACTATCATGCATGAACCAGTACTCTCAGCTGTAGGCATGAACCAGAAGTCTCAGCTGTAGAGGAATTTCTTCAAGAAGATCAGGTAACTCTTCCTGTAGGGAAATTGAGGTAAGAGTCGCCTATTGGTCGTTGTGGGAGAAAATATGGACTGATTAAATGAGCATCAAGTACCCCAAGCCATACATTTACTGAAAACTGATGCTGAAAATGAGCTTCAAAGATTTCTCAGGCCAAATGTGATTGTTATGGAAATTTCGTATACACTCTCATTTAGCCTCGTCAGTAAACAATACGCCATTTAAAAAATTAGGAATTTGAGCGATTTGATGAAGAATCCAATGGCGCGGAGAAAGTCTCTAGGTAGAAGAGCTTGCACACGTTGAATATGAAACGGATACAATTGCTGTTCTTTAAGAATTTTGAATACAGTGAAGTTGCTTACATTCAGTATGTTGGCAATTTTTTTAGTACTTGTTTCAGGTGACTCCGCAATCAACTCGAGAGCTGCTTCTTCTAATTGCACAGTTCGTACTTCTCGAGGGCGCCCGCAGTTAGCCGTTTCTTTCTTAAATGTATCATTTTTGCGCAAACGTTGGTGAAGACGAGCAAATATTGTGTGATGGGGTACCCTACGTCCTAGATACAACTCAGCATACAATCGTCGAGCTTGCGGACCATTTCCATTACTTCGACCATAAACAAAATGCATGTCTGACAATTCCGCATTTGTATAATTTTGCATTCTTTTCGATAAAAGAAAAATTAATTACTTATTATCATTAATGTTAAACCAAACTAAAAGCTCAAAAATGAAGAAACGCTAATTTGACATTTCGTTGAAATATTCGTATTTAACAGAATGTTGACAGTAGCCTACTAGCATCGCTACTAGATAATGTATTAAAGTAATGACAAATACGCGTTGAGATGTTTTATTTTTTTGTATCAAAACGGCGCCCCATACGGAAAAAAGGCGGGAGAGATTTTTGTCACAAATTGAACGAGGAATCCAAAAATGATTCCAAATTCGAAATATTTCAGTGGCGTACCATTTTTTTCTTTTAAAAAATTTGAGATCATTACTCGTATTCGCGCCAATGATTAACATAAAATTCTTAATTGCATGTCACAAAATGCGCAATAATTACCTTCCAGAACTCACCAAATTCCATTTGTATATCTCTAACGGTTTCAGAGCAATAAATAAATAGTCAGTTTTTAAGTAAAACTCGTGGAAAACGAAGCATTTGCGGATAAATGCAGAATCACCCCCTGAAGTTTGTCGCACTTATTCACTAACACCCTATATATTATTAATGGGGAATTTTCAAAAAGAGAATCAAGATCACATGTTCTTAAAAAAATTATTCACAGTGACTAAACGATTACCATTGGGGAATTTACATAGATTTTGAAAGTTGACGCTAGTTATTGAATCAGCAGTAAAATATGAGTTGAAAAACGCAAGTACTTGTCAGATGAGTACTCCCTTTCCCAATTCTTGACTACACTGAAACAGGAAGAATGGAGGTATATAAAAAAAACTATATCAATATGCATTCCATAGATATTTTATAATAAGGCAATATTATTATCTTACCAAACGGAAAATGAGTTATAGATCAAATTCAAATTTCGAATAGCGAATGAAAAGTTCTGTTCATTTCGAGATTGGTATGGATAGCCTCGGAAAAAACAATACGAACAAAGCTTACTTTCAAATACTCTCAGAACAAAAAACACATGCAAAGCTACTTGTGGACTAGTCAATCAACAAAAAACAATTATTATTTTCCTTATTGTTGGTGATCCTATCTAA
The DNA here is from genome assembly GCA_018342105.1 of Gonioctena quinquepunctata. Classification (NCBI taxonomy): domain Eukaryota; kingdom Metazoa; phylum Arthropoda; class Insecta; order Coleoptera; family Chrysomelidae; genus Gonioctena; species Gonioctena quinquepunctata. The sequence continues at coordinate 68,748 of JAFIRS010000795.1, forward strand.
GATGCAATAACCATCTTCTTTAAAATATTAATTAGAAACAAACTAGACAATAAAATGATCACTATGATCAAATGTTTACATGTTGAAAAGGGAAACATTCTCAAGGTATAATTTTACTGCCATAACTAAGAATATATTGTTGAAACAAAGAGAAATTTTTAAATAAATCCTCAATAGAAATTCAATCGCCAAATGAGGCATGGAATATTCTCATGTTGCATCCACATTCAATCAAAATAACAAGCTTACAGCAGGAAAGGACAGAACTTAATAGAAATTTTAAAAAACTAATTCATTTTCAAAAGTTGATGTTCGTCGAAAGGTAATTAAAAAAAACAGAAAGCTCTATCTTGCATTTTCCGAAAAGACATTCATCTAAAAATGTATCAGCTCATTTGTGCAGACTTCCTATTTCTGGGTTAGAGAATTGTGCTTTCAGTTGCTTATCCTTCTTGTTGGCATCTTTCGATTGGTCCTTCATCGAAAAAGTTGTCAGCCAATTTTTGTTTCTTCAGTTACAAAAGTTGTTTTCACTCAAGTGGCAATCATTTTCGTTCTCAGAGGCTTGTGCTATCAGTTGCGTCAGTAACAAAGTAGACAAAGTCTTCGAATATATATTTTCTGTTACACACATGATCACTGGCAGCCAATTCCAATTAGCATTTATTCCCCAAAATACCTTAACAATTCATAAAAAACAAAACATTTTTAAAGACAAGCTTTTATACAAATGCACAAAAAAGGAAAACATTTTTTTTTTATTGGTTGATTTAGGTAACAGATTCAAAATTTTGCCGCGCATGATTATCTATTTGGTATCTGCGGCAAGCTTTTGAATCTGCTACTCACAGAATAATGGAGTTATTTTTTCCTTTCCAGTGCATTTGTATAGAAGCTTATCTCTAAAAATGTTTTTTTTTATAATTTTTATTTTTTACTTTTCAGTTCTGTTTTTATTAACAACTAATAAATTTTATTTTTTTTCGAATATTTATTTTTTATTTTATGGTATTCATGATGTTGAATAACTAGTTTGGTTATTTCTATATAATTTGTTTTTATATAATTTGTTTCTATATAATTTGTTTTGAAATCATAATCTCCGACCCCAAAAACCCCTAGATACCAATTTTGAATAGAATCGGACCATTAACACAAAAATTATCCGCTCGTCATTTTGTTTTTATCCTTACAAAAATTTCATAATGCATTGTCACCGGAATTATGTACTCCTGCCAAATTTCAAATCAATTGGACAATTAGAATAAATATAATAATAAAAAACATTTTTGAAGACAAGCTTTCATTCAAATGCACTGAAGAGTAATAAAATAATTGCATTGGATGTGTGACGTAGGTTATTCCGTGAATTATAAATTCAAAAGCTAGTCGCGCAAATTTTTCAGTTCGAATACAAAAGCAACAAGCTTCTGAATCCACAACTAACGGTATAACCTACGTCATACATCAAAAAAAAATATTTTTTACTTTTTAGTGCATTTGAATAAAAGCTTTTCTTAAAAAATGTTTTGATTAATTATTTTATTTTGTGCTTCTAAGTACTTATAAGTACGCCTTTATCTATGTATTTTTGTTGAAGCATCGTTATTATGAGGCATTTTTTCGGGAAGTTCTGAGCTATCTAGTCCTTCAATGAGGAGACCATCTAAAAATGGACTCATCCGCCATCTTGGAGTTGTCATCTTCAATTTGAACTAAAAATCAATTATCTTCGACTTAATTCATAATTTTCGGCCCCAAAATGCCCGACATACCAATTTTGAATCGAATCGGGCCTTATTACAGAACATGTCCGCCATCTTGAATTCGTGAATTTTGATAAAAACTTCATAATCTCCGACCCCGAAAACCCCCCACATACGAATTTTGAATAGAATCGGACCATAAATACAGAGATCATTGGCCATCTTGGAGCCGCTATTATGGATTTTGAAGAAAAATTCATATTATTTGACCCTGAAAACCCTCTCAAACCAATTATGAATCGAATCGGACCATAAACCTACATTTTGTCGGCCATTTCGAAGCGCCATTTTATGTTCTTCTATAAAAAAAATTCCATGGGCCACCATTTTAATTTCATAAATTTTGACAAAAAATTCCCAATCTCCGACTCCAAAAACCCCCACATACCAATTCTAAATCTAATCTGACCATGATCACAAAACTTGTCCACCATCTTGAATTTTTGAATTTTGACGAAAAAAACACAATTTTCGTTCCCTAAAACCCCCACGTATCAATTTTGAATCGAATCGTCCATCTTGGAGCCACAATTTTGTTTTTTCTCCAACAAAAATTTAGCAATGCATTGTAATCGGAATTATGAACACGCGCCAAATTTCAGCTCAATCGGAAGTCGGCAAGTGCTCCAAAAATGGATTAAATTTTTTTAACCGGAATGTAATAAAAGCTATTCAAAAGAATCTTCGACCCCAAAAACCCCCACATACCAATTTTGAATATAATCGGACCATAATCACAAAACTCGTTCGCTATTTTGGAGCCGCAATGTTGAGTTTTCGAATTTTGACAAAAAAATCATAATCTCCGACCCCTAAAACCCCTAGACGCCAATTTTGAATAGAATCGGTCCATAATCATCAAAATTGCCCGCCATATTGAGGCCGCTATTTCGTTTTTTTCTCCAACAAAAACTTCTTAATGTATTGTCATCGGAATTATGTACACCTGTCAAATTTCAAATCAATCGGACTATTAGAAGTGGGTCAAATTTATTTTGCAAGATTTGATCACACAATACAAATAATCAGCTCCCTCGTAAGGGTAGTTCATACTGTTACGCCACTGGCCTTCTATAGGGGGGATCACTCCTTCAAAGAAAGACCAATGAACGCTAAGGAATTTTCAAATATTATGAATTGATCATTTTACTTGATCACTCCTTTGTTGTTAGGTTGAGAATTTGAGTAATAAGAGCATCGACTGTCTGAGGATGGTCGAATCGAGATTGTTTTTCGAGAGCGGCTTCAAGAAATATCCCTTTCTCTCAATACTGGGAATGTGGGGCGTTTAGATAGAAGCACGTACCGATCTCAGAAAGATTGTTAAATAATGCACTTGCAAAAGCATCAGTATATACATATATATTTTATAATAGTATACATAGCATTTCCATCAGTTCTATTTACTGATAAAATGATACAATAGTCAAAGAACAGTTGAGATTTTACGTTAGGTCAATTTTTGGCATTCTCAAAGTCAGTGGAGTAAAAATGCCATCAATTGTTAAACAGACTGTTGATAAATATTATTTGAAAAATATGGGAACATTAAATTCGGAGATACATTCAAACATATGAAAATTATAATTGATTCAATTTTTCCAAACATAAATTCAGAAAAACAGATGATTAACTCCAGACCATCAGGTTTCAACACTTATTCACTCGATATTCACAGACAGACAGACACCGGGACAGGTGAAACTGAATAAAACTTGTAATTATTGAATGCGTTTCTATTCTGTCTGGTTTGTGCTAGGTCCTTCTTCTTCATGAACCAGCAATCCTTCGGCAAGTCCCTTATGGTTTTCCCCCACAATTTCAATTCAAACCAACAGTTCTGCTAAGTCCCTTATGGTTTTCCCCCACAATTTCAATTCAAACCAACAGTTCTGCTCCTTATGTGGTGTATGGAGTTTGAAACGAAGCTTATACATAGAAGACATACATACATTGCCGTATCAACTCTGGGTTCAACAATTTTCAGAGTGAAACTATAACGGACGAAACCTCTAATTACGGGGTCCAATAAATATAGAGAGAGAAAGAGAGAGAGAGAGTCCTTCAGCAAATGACTGAGCTCCTTACAAAAATTGCATGAAGAAATTTGACTACATTGAAGGTGGTGTTTTTCTACATCTGAATTTTTTTTATATGGGAAGGCCTTCTTTATGTGACACCCTCACATTCTCTAACATTTTTTGGTTCCTGATCTACTCTTTCTCTAATTAGTTATAATATGGCAGTGATTTTCAGTCAATATTCACAGAATACCACGCACTTTGGTGATGTTTGTGGACCTGGATTCCAAGTAGTCATGAATGGAAGGGTGGAATTTCTGCTGAAGTACATATAGGGAAACATATTTCTTGGAAAGTTTTGAGAACATCTTTGCAGTTATTATACAATGGGCAAGCGGAGACAAAACCTTGAGCATTCAGCTAGGCTTCGATTTCTGCTTCTCCGGATTGGTTGGTTTTACAGTATCACCGATGGAATTATCATATTTTTCAGTACCCTTCAAAAGTTTCATAGTCACTGTTACCATCTAGTTTGATTATTTTTGGACACAGTATAGTCATCCATTTTTATGAAGTAAAATATAACTCTCAACCTACCAGGCCGTATTCTCTTTGGCACAAGTCTTGGGTAGCTACCTGAATTATCAAAGGAAGGTATCTTTAATCAGGAATGATTCTCAAAATTTTACCATCATGTATTGTTATGAAACACCACGTCGTACCGGTCAGGTTTTCTTTCCAGTCCGCCTCTGTCTCTTTATCAGCTTCGTGTTCAACAGAGATAATCCGCCGCAGAATTCGCAGGTAATAAGGCTGTATTGGCAGAACTCAATATCTAGTTGAATGCAGACAACATTCAAGGATTTGAGACATCGGGAAAAGTAGTAAGCAGCAGCGATTTTAAAGTAGACACAATGTAAATAAAATGAGGTCTGAAATTGTCGATATTCTACGCCGGAATTTCAACCCATCCAATTACTCGATCAAGTAGTGGGGCATAAATTATATTTAACTTCTAGTGTCTGGTGGTTTTTCCGTAGGTAATTAGGTGCAAATAGATCATACATTTTTCATGAATTCATTTCATTCATAAAAAATGAAAAGGCGAATCGGCTCTTTGGAGTGTCTTTCAGCCAAACTTACAAAATAGTGAAAGAAAGAAATAGCAACGAACAAGGAACATTATAAATATATGAATCCCTGATACAGAAATTAATTCTGTATGAGCAAATATCAATGAAAACCGTTTTCCGGCCCAGAATTGTACTTATTTCACGATCTGATGGACTATTTCGCTTCGGCGAAGAATTCTCGCCTTCTTCGGGGCTATAATATGAGATATGTGAGGAGAAATGATTTTTGATTGTGTTTCTTTGTTATTATAGTTGAGTTTGATAAGGATGTCGAATCCCTGAAAAGAGACTCCTGAAGAGGCGTCATGATTTAAACAATTCCGCAGAGATTCATCTAGTTTTTTTCTCTAGTTTGATTGATTTCTCTATCAATGAATAACGGAATCGAAAGCCTTCGAAAAGTCAATTGAAACACATACTTTTTTCCAGTGGAGTGGTGCATTATGTATTTTATCGGTAATGTATTCTCTTGTTCACATATATATATTTTTCATTTCAGACTCAGACTGGGAAAAAGTTATGATGAAACAATATAGGAAAGAAAACTGTATTATTTAAATTAATCCATATTAAGATGCTAAAAACCAATAAAAAAATGTAGGAAAAAATATTCATATCGGGTGTACTTATATGGAACATCACCAATTCCGATTCCAATCGGAAATGTAGTCTTATACAGAGTGGGCCATTGAGAACGAAACAGCGGCTCTGTAGGTCGGCAGAACCGAATTATATAAAAACGCTCGGACACGTCAACTACATTTTCGAGTGGGACATCGTTCGCCATGAAATTCACCCGAAATACATTAAATTTTAAATTTTCAAATGGCAACATATGGCAAGTGATACCTCATTTGAAAGGTATTTTCCTTCTTGATATCAAACAACAAAAATAAATTAATTATATCGATTCGTTCTCGAGATGTAGGAACTTGAAGTTGGTAAATCACTTTTTATTTACTCAATCAATAAATATAACATCTAACAATGCAAATGTTCACAAAGATAATCATCATTGTCAAGGAATTGAATGATCTAACTGTTTGCCAACAAATAACGTGCAATTCCGTTTCACATTTTTATTTCATTCTCATTTAATTGATCGAAAAAAATTTAAGGTTCTTAAGAATCGATAAAAAGACTTACAACAAAAACATGTATGAGATTAAATTTTTTCGCCAAATCGCAATTGTGGACGTCTATTAGTGTCAAAGATTGAACGACATTAGAGTGAATTACTAATGCTGGTGAATATCTTTCCGCAATAATGGTGTATACGATCGCGGAAAGAGTTGAAATAATAACAATTTTTTTCAAGAATGATGAGTGCGGTAACCGTACAGCTAATTTGTTCGGTGGAACGCATCCAGATAAACTTGTTGCTAAAAAATATGTTCTAGAATTAGTGCATAAATTTCGTCAAACTGGATCAGTATCCAACGAGAAACGAGACCCAGAACGTGAATTTCCGTTGAGAAATGAAGCTGTTGAAGTTGCACTTTTAGGACAAGTTCATGCAGACCCAACATTGAGCACAAGGAAATTGGCTAGTGTTACCAATATCAGTAGAACCAGTATCCGCCGAATCCTGAAACATCATAAATTCCACCCCTACAAAAAACATTTGGTTCACCAATTGAATGAAGATGATTTTGATAGGCGACAGGAATTTTGTGGAATTATGACTACGAGAATAGATGCCGATGAGAATTTTCTTTTCAACATCTGCTTTTCTGATGAGTCTATATATTCTTTTTGAATTCGACTGTGAATCGTCATAATTGTCGTTATTGGTCAGATGCCAGTCCACATGTTTTCCACGAAGTCCATACTCAAACTCCCCAAAAACTCAATGTCTGGGCCGGTATTTTTGGGGACCGTTTGATTGGACCAGTATTTCTCGACGGTAACCTGACAGGAGAAACTTATTAGGAATTATTGAATGAATTTGTTTATCCACAATTAGTAGACATCATTGAAAATGACGATCGTTACCATGAAGACCACTTGATATTTCAACAAGACGGGGCACCTCCACATTATGCACAGCCTGTTAGGGCGTTTTTGGATATAATGTTTCCTAGAAGTTGGATTGTAAGAAGAAGCTCTCTAGAGTGGCCCCAAATCTCCAGATTCAACCCCACTCGACTTTTTCCTGTGGGGTCACTTGAAAAACAAAATATTTGCAACACAACCAGAATCTCTAGAAGATTTACGAAGGAGAATTATTGAAGAAGGCCGTCGAATAACGCCGGAAATGCTACGAAATGTGAGGTTTCGTTTTGAACAGAACTTGTACTATTGCATGGAAATGGATGGTAGACAGTTTAAACATTCTGTTCATTGACAATAATAATTACTGCGACAGTTGCTTTAACAGATATTGTTTTTATTGATTGAGTGAATAAAAAGTGATTTCCCAACTTCAAGTTCCTATATCTAGAAAACGAATCGATAGAATTAATTTATTTTTATTGTTTGATATTACGAAGGAAAATACCTTCCAAATGAGGTATCACTTGCCATATGTTGCCCTTCGAAAATTCAGGGGTGGCGGTCACAGCTACGAGGTATGTAATGTATTTCGGGTGAATTTAATCGCGAACGATGTCCCCCTCGAAAATATAGTTGACGTGTCCGAGCGTTTTTATATAATTTGGTTCTGCCGACCTACAGAGCCGCTGTTTCGTTCTCAATGGCCCACTCTGTATACAAATAACCATTAATACAGGGTGTTTCACGGTGGATGGAATATTAGAAGTAACTGGACGGAACCACAGATCATTTCGAAAATTTGTGGGCGTGGATAATCGAACATGCTCTATCCATCTAAATTATTCTCATCAATACAGTATTGCCGCTCGTATCAGAAAGTAGTAGCTACTGTGTTATTTCAAATGGAACACCCCGTACATTATATCATTTTTGGAATTCTTATAGGATTTCTCGTAACTTTTCCTGATGATTCCCTATACCTATCTGTGATAGTTTTCCGATAAAAATTATTTTGTAAAATTTGTGTGCAAACCTGACCATTGAAAAATAACGATTTTTTAATTATGCAAATCCTTCAAATATTGCAATCGAAGCTGCCTGAGACCATTTAGTATTCTGCCGATAAACCAGATCTCAGTTTCAGCATACAGGGAGGCTCAAAAGTAAGTACCTTTCCCGTGACTCATGAAAATGAGTGAAACTCAGTTTTTTTAATGGAACACCCTATATATTATTACTTATTTGGAAAGCTGTGACATTTTCCTATTTAATTTTGTATGTTTCCCTTTACCTATCTCTTAATTTTGTAAGATTATGATCATTCATGTTGTGACATGTTTGAATCATCATGAAATGCAAAAAGTATCATCGTCGAAAGTGTATTACTAAAAGTAGAAAACTGTAACGGTGCTGAATAAATCCAATAAGAGCAGGTTTTAAGACAGCTGGTCATCCTTTGGTAAAGGTTAACTAAAGTTCTTTTCTTTCTGGATCATGGCAATAAAATGAGAGAGCATTTGCAATTAGCAAAACCAAAGATGACCATAGGTTACACAACCCGCCCTAAATGTTCAAAATGTTGACCATTGATTTCCAAACACTTTCTTATACGAAAATCAACGGTATCTATTGTGGCTCTCCTAATTTCATTTGGATTTTCTAATTCCTGAAACGCTCGATGTTCTCATTCTTCCCTCGTGTTGACCGGTGTTCTGTAGACTCTCTGCTCGATAGTACCCCACAAATAAAAGTCTAGGGGTGTAAAATCAGAGGATCTAGGAAGCCAGTTCCATGGGCCCAAACGTCTAATCCATCGATCATTAAACATGCGGTCCAATTCCTACGCGACTTCTGCTGTGCAATGAGCCGAAGCACTATCAAGTTGATACCAACAAGTTCGATATTGTTCCAGTGTTAGTTCTTGGAATCCCCAACCGCTGTCCGCAAGACATTCAAATATTTTCTAGAACCAAGGTTTTCATCGTGGATCAAAACGTTGGACTTTTTTTTTTAAATTCAATTACTCTTGTGACATGCGTATTTTCGTTTGCCCAGTTATGGAGATTCCTTCTGTTGAAAACAACTTCTCTCAAAAATGTTGATTCATCAGTCCATATTATCTTCTTGAGAGATAATAATAAGCGACTTTAATATAATAATAATGCAATTATCATGATTTTAATACAAAATTGACATCTATGAAGGAATGTCTTCATGCCACTGTGATAATAATTTCAATCCGCCCCCATTTAATGATAGTTTGAACTTGCGATTTTTTTAATAACTCCGCTGTCCGGGGTTTTTCAGCCAAGATATTCCACTGAAACGCTGAAATGTAGATTGCACAAAGCATATTTTTTTGTCACCATGAAAGAAATCAAATCACTCCCTAATTTGGGTAGTTTTACCTGAGATTTTTCGAGAAAATTTGTTGACCGAAGGTTTCCGGTGAATATATTTTATTGAAAGGGTAGAAAATGATTGCATAAAACATATTATTCGTGCCACAATAAAAAAAATCCAATCCGCCTCATGGGGGTAGTATATACTTGAGATTTTTGGCAGAACTTTGCTGACCGGGGGTATCCAATGAATATATTTTATTGAAACGCTGGGATATGATGGAACCAAATAGATTATTCGTGCCACCATAAGGAAAATTCACATCAGCTACCTTGTAATAATAGTGGGTTTTCGAAAAACTACTAACTCTCATGATTAATACACTTCAAAATGATATGAAAAACATTACTTCCCGTGTTACATATGTAACAGTTCACCATTATTCTATTTGAACTTACTTTTTCAATATACTGTATGCACTTTATTACTATCATATACTTGACTAACAATCACAGTTGTCAAATGCAAATAAAATTGAAATATTTTGTTTTATCATGGCCATCCTCAATGGGATAGAAATGGGTCAACATCAGCTTCCTCTTATTAACAATAATATGAAGTGATATTTTGGAAAGCTTTACTGACCGGGAGTTTTTGGTAAAGATATTTTATTGAAATGGTAGAAAATAATTGGACATAACATATTTTTGCGCGATCATAGAAAATACAAATCAGTCCCCTCTACATAAGGTAGTTCATACTACGATTTTTCGAAGAACTTTGCTGACCGGAGGTATCCAGTGAAGATTTTTCAGTGGATCGCTGGAATATGATTGCGCGAAACATATTATTTGTGCCACCTTAGAAAACATTCGCATTAGTCCCCTCAAAGGGGATCTCTTTGTCGAGATTAACCATTGTTTGTTCAAGTTGCATTTCATTTATATGTTTTTTGAATATTGATAAGATTGAAATTGCGCCAGTCAATTCTAATTAATATTTTATTTTCTATGCGGCTTCCGCCAAAATTATTCATTAGGTGAGATCACTAATTTCTGGAAAAAATACCACAATGTCCAGAACGATGAAAGAAGTGGTTGCCAGGCGTTCTTCATAATATTGCTTTACAATGTGAGCAGGCCAGGAAAATAATGACCTAGCACTTGGTATACATACGTATTATTCAAGAATAACTGAATCAAGAACAGCTATCAAATACGAAGTCTCCATTTGAATATAGCACATGCTGACAAGAGTTCTGTTTTATTCATGGGATGAAACAAAATAACATTTCCTCAGAAGTTCCGCAAAATAGTGATACTGGCAACGCAGGAAAATGTCAAATCAATGGAGCGGCGTTTATTCGAATATGATACAATATCTTATAGGAAAAACTATGCATACTTGATATTTTATCATTATATTTCAACTTCAAGCACATATTGAGCAAATTTGTGAGTTTGTAGTATCGCCCATTGGATGTTTATATTAGAATTCTATTTTTATTTTATTTTTTAAGTATATTAATCATGAGACTTATTATTAGGTTTATTTTCTTCTTTCGAAAAATTGCAAGTGTAAACTACCCTTATGAGGTAGCTGATGTGAATTTTCCCTATAGTGGCACGAATAATATATTTTGAAATTTATCAAGTGGATACCCTCGGTCACAAAAGTTTGCCAAAAATAATTGGGACTGATTTTTTTTTTTTATGGTGGCACAAACAATATATTTTATGCATTCATTTTCTACCATTTCAACCTTGGGGGTGATTTGAATTTCATTATATTGACACAAAAAATATGTTTTGTGCAATTTACATTTCAGCGTTTTAATGGAATATCTTAGCTGAAAATCCCCGCTCAGCAGAGTTTTTAGAAAAGTACAAACAATCCCTACATGGGGGTGGATTGATATTTATTATAGTGTCACGAAGGCATTCCTTCATATATTTCAATTCTGTATTGAAATCTTGATAATCGCATCCAAAGTTATATATTAAAATCGCTTATTACATGTCAAGAAATAGAAAGTTTCAACGATTACACCCTGTATCAACTAATGGAATTGCCATCGTGGTCACGTAAAATTATTCTAATGTACCTTAGGTGTAACATACTGAAATTTCAGCAAATTCTATCGATGCCCAGAAACCCCCTTATACAGGGTGTTCCAAATTAAGTCGGCACCATTTGCCAACTCCGTTATTATTGATGCTACGATTTCGGTTAAATGGGCAAACTGGTAGCATTTTTAGTGGCCTTCTCGATGCCGGAAACGAAAAACAAAATTGACAGTCGCGTTGTCATAATATTTCATAAAATGATATTTTTTTCAATGGAACACCCTATTTTTTTCATGCATTTCAATTTGTAATAACATTCTCAACAACAAAGCTCATTTGACTTTTTTTCGTAAAGGTGAAAATAAGACAGTTGTATTAATAGGAAACATTTATAACAAACAGGTTTGATAAAGCGCTATAAAATATCTAGTAAATGTTCAAAAACACCGCCTTCTTGTTGGGCCCTTCTATTGACACTATGTGTGGCATACAACACAGTTCGGCCATCAATTCTATTAATTAGTTTCAATATAATTTTTCATTTCATCTACATTATTATGTTTCATTTTGTACACCTCATTTTTCAGAAATCCTCAGAAATAAAAATCTAGAGGTGTCATGTCTGGTGAACGAGGGGGCCACTTAACAAGTCCATTTGTAGCAATCCATCTGTTTCCAAAATAGCCTCGCAGCAGTCGTTTTACGCCACTGACATTTTGTGGTGGTGCTCCATCCTGCTGAAAATAGATCATCTGACTAGCCTCCAGATCAAGATCATCGAAAAACTCTTCCAACATTCTTGTTAATAAATTAATGTAACGGGGTCCGTTCAAAGAACCATGATAGAAAAATGGACCGATAATTCTGCCCCTAAATAGACCACACCAAACATGAATACTAAATCGTCTTTGCGGATTGTGGGGATGGACTAGAAATGGATTATGTCTACTCCAATTATGAAAATTCCTTCTATTATACATCCCACGATTTGAAAAATTAGCCTCATCGCTCCATATAATATTTCTATTGAAGTTTGGATCTTGTCTGCATTTATTCATAAACCACCGACAAAACCCGAATCGTCTCTCAGGATCACCAGGTTCTAGTGTTTGCACTGGTCTTAACTTATAAGGAGAAATCTTATGTTTCTTCAGAATTCGTTGAATACCAGACAGTGGAACAGCTATTTCTCTAGATAAATCTCTGATGGAATTATTTGGATATACCTCAAAGTGGGATAAAACGTAAATTTCTGTATCTTCAGATATTACAAAACGTTTTTTAGTTCGCCTCTTCTCAAAAACTTTTTCCTTGTTCCTTGACGATGAAGCATAGCAAAAAAACGCCGATTAGGTAATTCACGATCGGGGAACGAATTGCTGTAGTGTTGGAGTGCTCTTACGCTATTTTTCTGGCAAACCAAGTAGGATTCTAACATATCACATTTTTCTTGATGGGAAAACGGCATTTCAAAAAATATTCGAACAGTAGTTGACAGTTACAATAATTTATGACATTGTCATGACATACTTGAGAATATTTGACAAATAGAATTTCAACAAAGTTTCAAGGCAACTTGATTGCTCATAATAATTATGTTTTATCGAATCGAACACATTTTTTCCAACCACATTCGTATGACCCTCCAGTATTTTCTGTTCTGTACAAAAACGGCTTCAAAATTATCATTACAACAGACATATTTCGATTCACAAAATAAATGCGGCTAGCAGAATGACTTTAAGATGGAAATTATCGTTTTGTACATTAATACCAAATAGCTCAGTGGTGTCAATTGAGTGGTGCGACATGATGATCACGGGTTTCACGAGTTCACATCCCAGCACATTTTTTTCTTTTTACTGTCCTATTTTGCTATTAGTAACAAAATATTGTCATTTGTTAAGTACAAAAAATGGGTGTTTGGACAATCATGAGGTTTTATTCGCCAAAACAAAGAAATTTTTTGTACTTGTGAAAGAAATAAATATTTCCACATAAGTCGCTCATTTTCCACTTTAGGAAGAAAAGTGATGAGCTTTGTTGTTGAGAATGTTATTACGAATCGAAATGGATGAAAAAATATGGGGTGTTCCATTGAAAACAATTTCATTTTATGAAATATTATGACAACGCGACTGTAAATTTTTTTTTGTTTTCGGCATCGAGAAGGCCACTTAAAATGCTACCAGTTTGCCCATTCAACCGAAATCGTAGCATCAATAATAACGGAGTGGGCAATGGTGCCGACTAAATTTGGAACACCCTGTATATGTGCCTAGTCCTTTGCATTGTGAAAAAAACTGTCAGAGATAGGTATAGAGAATCATCAGGAATATTTGTGAGGAATCCTATAAGGATTCCAAAAATAGTTTAATATACGGGATGTTCCATTTGAAATAATAAGGTAGCTACTACTTTCTGATACAACCGGCAACACTGTTCGATTATCCACGCCCACAATTTTCGAAATGATCTGTCGTTCCGTTCTCCAGATACTTCTGATGGTTCATCCATGCTCTTGATCTGGTAAGGTCTTATCTTGAAAATAGGTATCAGTGCGTCGACATCAACAATATCAAGTAAGACTTGAAGCCAATTTGTCATTGGCGTTCCTCAGGGTTCGGTCCTCGGCCCGTTATTATGCATCATTTATATGAATGACTTATGTAGCTTTATTTCACCAACAAAATGTGTTTTGTTTGCCGACGACTCAACCCTCATATGCTCAGACAAATCATATACTAGTCTACCTCAAATGCTGAACAGAAATAAAAATTTTGCAAACTTGGTTCGCAGCAAATAACTGAAACTGAACGATGAAAAAACCCAGACTATTGTGATATCCTCAAACACCAGTGTTACTCTAGGAGACAGTGTTTAGTTTCTAGGTATTCTTATTGATGCTAGACTTAGTTGGTCCAGCCATATTGAAGCGACTACTCGTAAGCTATCTAGTGTTTTATTTGTTCTTAGACAGTTGAGGAATGCTGTAGGTTTGATGACACTGAAAATAGCATATCATTCACTATTCCACTCAGTTATTTCATATGGAGTTTTGATTTGGGGGCATTTCACAAACTCAATCATAATTTTCAGATGTCAGATAAAAGCCATGAGAATCATGGCAAACGTAGGATATAGAGAACATTGTCGTCCTCTTTTTATTCAATTTGAAATCATGCCACTTCCTACATTATATATTTATATTGTGTTATTGGAGATTCACGAGAATATTGAGATGTTTCCGAAACACTCATGATTATTCAACAAGATCCGCATGTTTATTGAATAATAAAAGACATAGGTTAGCAGTAAGTCAAAAAAACTCGCTGAATTTGAATTTATACAACTGTCTCCATCCCTCAGTTAAATATTTGGATTTCAGAAATTAAAAAAATAATATCAAGAGATAACTTCTCAACCACTGTTTCTACACAATGAATATGCTGCTGTAGCTGGTCAATTCATAGTTCTTGAATAATGATTCACGTTGTAAAAGCTGTGATAAAGCCTGTTCTCATGTTTGTTGACTTTTTAATATTCATATTTTATTTTATTTCATTTTATTCCCAATCATGTGACACTGTAATGATTTTGAGAAATTTTGTTATGCCAGTTTTATTTATAAAATTGATTACTTTTATCTAGAGACGTTGTTGCTCATTTTAAGTGTTTGACATAGTACCTATAGTATATATGACTTGCCATAAATGTATTTTATATATAAAATGGTCAAATGAATTGAATGAAAAGTGTGACTGTGTGCACGTTTCGATATAATCGATGGAAGAAAATTGTATTTCCTGCATAAAATAATTTAATAAAATCGTAGCAAAGCGCTTCCGACCGTTAGGTCATCATCACTGCGTACCTGAAAGTAAGTACTATTGATAGAGAATAAGTAACTGAAAAGTTTTTTTGAGAAAGAAAATTGACATATGTTAAATGTGAGGTTACTTACTCGTCAGATGTACAAGAAGCCAAAAAGACCATAAAATATATCATGATCAATGAAAGTTATATAGGTTTACGTGACACACATGTTAAAATACATATTCTTGGCCAGGATGAACATTTAGATTACAATTTTTCCTTATCTTTTAAAAAGCCATTGTTTTTGTGTGATAGCTGGACCCAAGTGACAAGATTGACAATTGACAAGTGGACTATGAAGTAGATTGACAATTGACAAGTAAACTATGAAGTAGATTGGCAGGGAACACCAAACCATGGAGATATTAGAATCAAGAAAGGAATATCCCTGTCATACGAAAACACACTAGAAGATTATCAATCTAATGAGGACTGTCATCTGTCAAATATATGTTCCAAATAAATTACTCTACTCTACTCTACACCGTGAAACACGCTGAATTTTGGCGCTCAAGAGAAAACATTTCTTTCCATGTCACATCTTCCTTGTCATTTTTGTTCTCGATTCGAGATGAAATGTACAATCCTTATCTGAAACCACTCAATAGTGTTTGGAGACCGAACAAATCTACAAGTGAAACTAACGCCAACTCAATTCCAAAACTGATATATTTTCAAGATTTTCCACGTTGAAATTTTCGAGTGTTCGCTTCAACACTTCGCAATCCATTATTGCCATCTAACCCTTGTGTCGAGTATTCAAATGAGATTTTCTTTTCATCAGGTATTTCCCACGTCTCGGCGAACCCATCCCACGCGTTGCACTTTTGTTAATGGAAACTTGTCATGGCTGAAGAAATATCGGTGCTGACACTCGGAGAGCTGCGGGAATGATTTACAGAAAAAATACGGTATCAGAGGGAAAATGTGCTGTAATCGTGAAACACATATGAGAGGAGAACGGATATCATTCATATACTGAATGACAAGGAAAATTATATGGGGGAATTTTTATTCCGCTGGGCATCCCTAAATGTGAATCTTTATTCATTCCGCAGTTACATGACGAACGATCAGTGGGCGTAACGAACTATGAAAAATGGTTCGAAAGGGTGAAATGTGTGTCCAGATGGCAATTTCAACTGAAATTATGGGTGCCAAAGTCGCGTGATTACATGGAAATACGTCTGTGATTATACAGTGCCCGTCATAAAGTTGGCTACATACGGGAAAAAAGTTTGTTATTGAAATTTCTGCCCTGTATATTAATGCCCATGAGCTCATTCAATATTCTCAACTAGTGAATAAAATTCAAACCAACTAATATTTGTAATTAAAACTTATAATACATTATTTATCCTTGCTAAATATAATATTGGTTACCTTAAAAGCAATGTTTATAAACAACGCCCATTCCGAAATGTTGAACATTTAGAAATTTGAATAAGGAATTGTGCAGCACTGATCAACAGAACCATGTTGAAAAATGTTCGCCGCGAAACGTTTTGCAGAACAATTCTATGTATGGAGCGCGAAGGTGTCACGAAGGATATTGAAAATTGTACATTGTTTGTTTATTGAGTATTATTTATTTTTTCACATCCACCTAAACAATACTAAATTCAATTAAGATAAAAAATGTATTATTAAGTTGGTTTAAATTTTATTTGGGGGTTGAAAATATTTAATAAGCTCATGTGCATCAATATACAGGGCATGACTACACCTAGTGACAAGACTAAAACGTATTTTCAGAATTAATCTTCCGCAAAATGTCTAGGTAGGTGCGGTGAATATGCCCATGTTAAGCGAAATCCTTGGTAAGAAATCAAAATGCAAAATATTCAATTCGGTTTTTTATAGAAAGCGTACCTTCAAAACCGAAGAAGTGATGTTTGGACAGTAATGGATGATTTAATCTTTAATATTTTTTTTAACCAAAAAAATAAAATTGTATACTGGCCATATTACCAACCCTGTCGTTAATATGCCCATGGCATATTCCCAATGTGCCCAATGAATAATTTTATCAAGAACAAAATATCATATTTATATGGCGAGTATATTTATTTGGAAAAACAAATTGAATGATGACAACAAACTGAACAAACCCAAAATTCTAATTCAACTGAAAATTTAAACTTGAAACTTCACAGTGGTAGGTAGACATCACTTAGTACTGAGAGTACGAAAAGTAATTATCAAAATAATAACAAAGCGTATTTTAAAAATATATAAATTATTCTTAAACTAAGGAAACTCTTTAAAAAACAAAAACAAAAAAAAACAATATCTCTGCCATAGGGCATATTAACTCCCCTTAACGATGAGCGTATCAGCGACAGAAACAGAAAATGCATCTTAAAACTTGTTAACGTTAATTTATTAAATTTTTTATCAAATGTAGTATACTAAAACAATGGTAAGAAGGTGTATTTTAAAATGCTGTACTTACAAATATGGTGAACAAATATACACAATATTTACACACTATTAAAGCACGTTTTATTTTTATAATCGATACCACCGAAAACGCATGTCTTCCCTTCAACCTCTCTGGAGAGATTAACAAACACAGATTTGGCTCGTAGTGCTGTAAGTACGAAATATTGAAGTGTTGACCGCCCTCTATTAGCAAATAAGCAAAACTTTTTGAAATTGCACCGGGTGGGCATATTACCAGCATGGGCATATTCACCGCACCTACCTTATTCCACAAATATTTGATTAGTTTTGACCCAAACTCATGTGATTAAGGTTATTGAAACTGTTTACAGATAAAACAAGAATGTATAATGTTTCTTAGTAAGGGTAGAGGAATGAAATGGAATTTTTTTAATCTGGTTCAAAATTGGTACATGGGATCCTCGTTGGATTCCAAACACATTTTTTTGCGATATCTTGTCAATTTGACCCATTGAGGACACGTGATTTAAGTCGCAACGGATTTATTAGTTGTCAGACAAGCAGAAACGAACCGCCATTAGAGTTTTTCAGGAATTTCAATAAAAAAATTTTTTCCCATATGTAGCCAACCTTATGACGGACACTGTATATAGGCTGCGTGGATTCAGAAAAAATCATGCTTTTCTATCCTGTTACGAATCTGGGGTTCGTGTCCATTACGATACCGAAACAATTATTATTCGTTTATTTACACTTCATAAAAACAATACAATAATAAACCCTGTCAACTGAATAAATCAGTCACAGTTCACTGTTGAAATACCGCACGCGACCCTGCACTCCTAATCTGAATCAATCCTCCAATAAACCCTGTTCTGTTCAATAAACAACTAACTATTTGAGCGACTCACCCCTTTATATATGGGGGGTTATCAGCACCCGAAATTTCCCACACCTGTTTCTAGATCCATGGAAAAATCACGATCGTTTGGTGAAATGTCCCAGCATGACGTCATCCAGAAAGTCTCGCCACATTCTTGGAATGCCGTCTGGACCAGACACAAACAATATGCGTTTACGTGATACTGCCCCCTTAATTTTGATCGTCCTTATCAAATGCCATTGGATCAGATTTTTCCAGGAAAACAACGTTTATCGTAGTCCTATGGCTGCTATGGCTTCTGTAATGCACTTCGTTGATCCTCTTCTTTACCTCGTACGGTCCTTGCCAAAATGGTATTATTTCGGGGGGTACACCTTTCTTCCTACGTGGGTTGTACAGCCAAACCTGGTCACCTGAATCAGCTTTCAAATCATAACGAGCTTTCATCCTGTCACTTGCCAATATCAACTTCCTCCGAGCTGTTTCGTGGACTTTCAACATTTGTCTACTCATCCAGAGACTAATAAATAGTAACAATCTGGCTACAGTAACTTAAAATTTAATAATGAAAAATTTGCAATTGAAGTACCAAAAATGTTGTATTTAACATCATGTAGACCATTTTATGAGGTTGGAAAGGTTGCCAGGCGATCCTGAAGCTGTTTTGCTTTGTGTGGGGCATTATTATTCCAACGATTGAATTATTGAAAGAACTGTTCATTACACTAATTCAGAAATGCAATGGAAAAATATCTCCCTATTTTTCCAAACAAGGAATTGAGGAAATGGAAAGTTCAAAATACGAACGAAACGAGTTCGTGTTTGGTAGTAAGAACAAACTTCAGCGAAGTGACATTTTATAATTCTGACATGCATTTTAGGATATTTCAATAGTAGTTATTTTTGTTTTGATTATAAATAATTACTATCTTTGAACATCATATCCAAGTATAACATAGAAATAATGTATTTTATCAATGATTTATACAACTTGCTCAATGACCTCCATATAGAGTTTACGACGCATAGAGTTGTCGCTCGCTTTTCTAGACTAGTTTACAAGCTATCTGAAAATGACAAGATTGTTCAAATTACTTCTCATTCACATCGCGTACTGTTTTATGAATTGGTTGCTGGTTGAGATCTTTCATTCAGAAAACAGTAATCGTATCTGACAAATTCTACCTGGCAATGCAGCTTATCTGAACAAACAATGGATGCGTCCAACGAAAATAAAGCGGATGCAGCTTGAGAGCGCTTCTCAAATCTTTTAGATGGTAAGATTTGCGCTGAAATAATCAACGAAATGAATGCCAAATAATATAAAATTACTTATGGCTGAAATGCTTGAAATAAATCTAGCGGGAAATAAAGCGCTTCAATTATTTGCAGCGACTGGAAGATCTGTCAACCTTCTAACACGTCCAGCGTAAAACCGCTTTCTTTTCATGCGAGATAATCACTGTCTGTGTTATAACAAATGATTTTTTTATAATTGTGGTCTGTTGAGTATTTGAAGAAGGATGACGTTATCTTCTAGTTCTGACTCTATCTGCCACTTTGAATATATCGAGGTTTGTTTGTTTTCATTAGTGTAAAATTGACGTTACTGCAGAGGCAGTTTAAAAACGTATCGCCGGGAGCCTTCAACAAATGTTAACTCTCTTTTCACATTTCTCAAACGATATTCCACATATTTAAATATTCAGTGCCAGTGTCTCATTGATTTTTAACATTGAACACTTATAATAAACAAAATAAAAAACTTTTAAGAACTTTTATCACGTGATCTTTTCAAATATATATATATATATATATATATATATATATATATATATATATATATATATATAATATATATATATATATATATATATATATATATATATATATATATATATATATATATATATATATATATCTATATATATATATATATATATATATATATATATATATATATAGTGTCCGTTATTAAGTCTGACAACTTGAAAATCCGTTGCGACTTATATCACGTGACCTCAGAATTGGCGTAATTTTAAAAAAGTTGTCTGTGGTGCCAAAAAATGTGTCAAATTGACAACATATCGAGAAAATTTATTGAGAAAATGTGTTTGGAATCCAACGAGGACCATATGTACCAATTTTGAACCAGATTGAAAAAAAAACAAAAATACCATTTTATTCATCTACCCTTACTAAGAAACATTATACATTCTTGT
Source organism: Gonioctena quinquepunctata (assembly GCA_018342105.1). Lineage (NCBI taxonomy): Eukaryota > Metazoa > Arthropoda > Insecta > Coleoptera > Chrysomelidae > Gonioctena > Gonioctena quinquepunctata. Next base: position 89,459 of record JAFIRS010000795.1, read on the forward strand.
TTCATCTGGAAATAACTTCATTAACCTAAATCACAAAAGTTTGGGTCAAAACTAATCAAATATTTGGCCTTGTCATTAGGTGTAGGCATGCCCTGTGTATTAATGCACATGAGCCTATTCAATATTCTCAACCCGTAAATAGAATTTTTAAAAACGAATATTTGTAATTCAAACTCAATAATACCTTATTTATCCTTGCTGAATTCAATATTGGTTAGTGAATTTGAACTTCAATGGCTATATTTCTCAATTTTATAAGGCGGCTTTGAAAAAAAAGGTTCTATTTTTGTTGTAACAATAACAAATGTCACAATTACTTCTGACAATTTTGTTGGAGTTGTCGTTCTTTATCAGTTTTTGTGTTTTCCAATCTATCAATAGAAATGGCTCCGAAACTGAGTATAGAAGAAAAAATAGAATTAGTATTGCTATTTGGCGAAAATTATCATAGCACAAGAGAAGTTGCTGAAATTTTCAATGAAAGGCATCCAGACCAAAATTTGCATCTCACTGCGGTGGCAAAGATATTGCAAAGATATTGAAAACCAATATGAAAGTGTTCACTTTAAGCCTGTTGTAAATAATGAAAATAATGTAAACAATGTGACTGAGACACCAAGAGTTTCGAAGAAGATCATGGCAGAAATGGTAGGAATATCTCAAGCCTCCGTTAGACGAATTTTAAAGCAAAATCACTTTCAGCCATACAAACCAAAATTTGTGCAAGTACTGCGAGACAGGGATCATGACGCTTGTGCTTGGTTCCAGGGAATGTTAGAAGACAATCGTGATTTTTCATAAAACGTTCCATTTTCTGTCGAAGCAACTTTTACCTCAAATGGTGTCAGTTCTCAAAATTGTAGATGGTGGCCGATCACAATACCAATTTTATTATTGAAGCCAAGGACCAATATAGTTTCAAAGTGAATGTATGGTGTGGAATTTCAAATGTAATGGAGCGCGAAGGTGGTCACGTAGAATATTGAAAATTTGTACATTGTTTTTTTATTGAGTTTTTTTCATTTTTCCACATCCACCTTAACAATACTAAATTCAATTGGGATAAATAATGTATTATTGAGTTTCAATTACAAATATTAGTTGGTTTAACTTTTATTTAGGGGTTGAGAATATTGAATAAGCTCATGTGCATCAAATACAGGGCATGACTACATCTAGTGACAAGACTAAATCGTGTTTTCATAATTAATCAACCGCAAAATGTCTATTCCACAAATATTTGATCAGTTTCGACCCAAACTTATGTGATTTAGGTTATTAAACATGTTTCCAGATAAAACAAGAATGTATAATGTTTCTTAGAAAGAAAAAAGGAATAAAATGGTATTTTTCTTTTTTTTTTCTTTTTTTTTTATTTTTCAATTACCAATAGTTTTCGAATTATTAGCAAAAAACTAAATAAATTTTCCTCTTAATTTGTTAATAACAATTGCAACTTTTTATGTGTTGTAAAATCATCGAAATTCATTTTTCTACACGTCATTTCGAATCCAATGAGCTATCGCTCATAATTTCAGGAGCTTTATCAATAATTAACACCATTTCGAACATGTTGATCAGACTCTATTGTGAAATATCGTGTCCGAATATGAAATAATTCCACTTATACATTTCAGATAACCCCGACATCTCCCACTTGCCACCCTTCCTATGCAGTCCACTACTCGGCCAACGGCAGGGACTCCTCGGTGACTACTCTCTGTCGGCCCAGCACAGAAAACCATCTGCGAGTGCAACGATTGGGCTCGTATCGCAGGGCGTCGTCGAGGAGATCGAGTTCCTGCGACAGTACTTGCGAAAGGGCATCCAGTCCCAGTCCGAGTGCATACGAAGACATCAACAAGCCGAAGGTTATATCGAAGAGAATGGGAAGGAGGAATATCAAAGCGCAGGTTGGTATAGCCAAGGAGCTCGCAATGTCAAAATCTGATAATTGGGGTTGGTTCACGACTAACTAGGTAGAGTCTGATCCTTTATTGATTGAAAACACTTTGTAAAAAAATATAGAAAATGTTAATTGAAATTAATATTAAGATTAAATGAATAAAACACAGTAATTAATCTCTTCCAGTAATTATACATTTTAAATGACCTAACCTAACCTAACCAAAATGTTACTTACAAAAATAAGTCGGGAATAATTCCAAAAACCATAATCTTCAATTGATAACAGGGCTTCTTAACTTTCTAACTCCCCAACTCTCACTTTTTTCCAATCTAGCTTTGGGCACGGCAAAAACCCAATGTCTACCCCCCGATCAAACCATCAATCGTCACTTTTAAAAACTTTTGTTTATGTTTTACACTAATTTGTGTTTTGCAGAATAACAATATTGTGACCCACTTGAGAATTATACTGATTGATTTTTTTCTACGGGGTGTTCGATACATTTTTGACAATAAATTTATGAAATTTGAAACACATTTGTATGGAAAACTGATCTTGGTCACCTCTAGCAATGCAGGTTTTTTACTAAATTCCAAATTTTGCCTAGATTTTGTAATGAATTCAAAATTTGAGAGAATGAGGTACAGTTGAGAAGCACCAGAAGTAAAGCACCACTCCGCTTCAAAGCACATAATATATTCAGTTATCGTCCCTACAGGGTGATCCAGGGGTGACTTCAAGCTCCATAACTTTTGTCTATCCAAGCTATTAACTTGATTTAAAAAAAAAAGATTGTTTGTTTAATAAAGCATTCATTCTTATGATGTCCCAAAATGTGTTTTTTTCAACGGCAACCCCTCGTTTTTGTTACATTTTTAGATTTGCTATTAAATTGTCGATATACCCCATTTCTCAGACTTATCTGCAATAGTTGTTGACTTGTCAATTTATGTGTAAAAATAGCGTCACCCACCCACAGAAAAGTTCATAATTTTAGAACCATCCAAGATAGCTCAACCAATTTTTTTCCCATCGAAGACTGGTTGAAGACTAGTTGAGGACTACTGATCACCAGCGAATTATTAGAAATCACATTATTCGGCCCTACTTTTTCGACAGACAGACAGACTGTCATGCCTTGTATAACAAAATCGATGTAGAAAAATCGAATTAAACGGTTTTCTTCACATAAAGAATTCAATATAAAATTGAACCAGAAAATGGTAGATCTCAGGTGAAAAACAACTACTTTCCTGGCAAATACCAGAACATTGAATGATATTCACCTGAAAATCCATGCATACTTCCATATAATATCAATGGACATTGAATGCAAATGTTTCTTTCTGATAAGCTCGATTATGTTTAATTTATGTCGTGTTCACCTAACAATCCGCATACCGGTTTCAGGCTTCTTGGCCCTCATCAGTACGGAGTAGTCAACCAGCCAAAGGTCCAAAGAACTCTGGCTGAAGTGAGACACAACGTAAACAAACCATCATCGATCTTGTAACACCTATAGGTACGCCGGAAAAGATAAACTTTAACTGGCGGTACCTAGTGACAGAAAGAAACACTCCGAAAATCTCCCACCTCGATAGGTTTCTATATATATATATATAAAATAAGTGCCATGTGAAGGGAATAATATAAAAATAATTAAACGGTTTTCTTCACATAAAGGATTCAATATAAAATTGAACCAGAAAATGGTAGATCTATGTAATGTGAATATATATATATATATATATATATATATATATATATATATATATATATATATATATATATATATATATATATATATATATATATATATATATATATATATATGAAATGCACAAAATTATAGAGGTGAAACCTATAAGTTGTGAGACTTTGAGAAAAATAACGAAACAATATTAAACCAAGTTCATTTTAACAATTCAAAATTTCATTCAATGCGTTCAGATAATTCGAAAATAGAATAAATTCGTTTTATAAATGAAACAAAAACAAGTTAAATATTTTTATATATAGAAATTAGATTGAAACGTAGTGTATTTGAACTAGGCAGATCTTTTAAAATGGTGAGTTGCTCCTTTTGTCCTTATGTGTGTAAATAAAGGCATTTATAATTATAAATTTGATCATATTATATTTATCAAATGAAATCAATCATAAGATTCCTTTCTAAAACGTAGATTTAATTCTGTTACTTCCAAGAGTGTAAAGTGCTGCATTCTTATATTACTATATATTGTTGAATTATACTGATAATTGATATAAAAAACATTGATTAATTGATTTCGAAATCAAATGATTGATTACAACGGTAAACCAAGAAACCATGATAACAAATATATGCATATTTTTCTATTAACTTTACTGAAAATTCTTGAGTATTTCGATTGATATTATTATACAGATACTTATTTGCAAATCAGATTATTTGATTGATTATGATTATATTTTTATGACGACTGTAACGTTGAGTATTGAGTATATTTTTATATTTTTACCAACATTCTATTACCATGTTCTTCCTTGATTGACTCATGAGATAAGACTTAGTACATAGATTGAACGAATCTGCATTAATCATATATTGAGAGGTTCAATCGGGTAGGCCGCTCCTCATATAAATCTAGTTGTACACCAATTAGCTATACGACACTCAGTATAAAACGTCTGGAAACTTTGAGAATGCACCTTCGTACTGTCAATGGTGTGCAAAAATATATATATAATTCAGCATTGACTGTAGTGAATGAAAATAAATTAAGGTAATTTCATTATAGATTGACACCATTGAATTGTACATGAAGAAACCATAATATTCGGGTCTCCTAAGGTGTTCTTCTCAAAAGTTATACAAGGGGTTTGACAATTGACTTCAAGTTGTGGGACTTCAATTCTACAATTGTTTAGTTCATAATATTCGTTATAGGTGTGGGATTTTTCTATTCTATACCTAGAGCTGGCTATAACATTTGATTCTCAGGAGGGGAGTTTCTTTTTAACAACACCCTGTTTAGCGTCATAATATTCGGTGTTACGAGTATGGTGTGTATATTCATAAGTCCCTGTATATAGCTAGGTATAACAAGACCATGTGGTTGCAACACGATGGCGATGCAGTGCATAAACATGCGAGAATGTTCAGATCAATCCTATCCCAATCGTTGGATAGGCAGAGGAGGTACTATTTCTTGCTCCGCGCGATTCCCAGACAATACTCCCATCGATTTCTTTCTTTGGTAGTACATGAAGGAAAGGGTTTCCAGAGATCGTCCAACAACTGTAGATTATATGAAAAACAGGATTGATGGAGCATTGCTTGTTAGAATTCGGGGCTCATTTACTAGAATACTAGAAATTTGTATGAAATATGACAGTGACTTATTTGAGCATTTATAAGAAGCCTTTTCTCAAAATGTTTACTATGTTTCCTGATAATCATTTTCTCCTGTGATTGTAAAGATTACTAGAATTGTTTCCTTTGTGATGTACTCCTGTTTCAATAACAATTTTATTTGTTTTACCATATCCTTATTTGTATAGATGTGTCGAATTTAACGACAGCGGTCTGCTCGATTCCTAGTTTTATGCAACAAATTTCGCAAATTTTACAATATGGACCCTACAAACCCTATTTCGGCAAAAAGTTTTGGAAAATTCCATGCAATAATGCAGTAAAATATAGGATGTTGCATTTGAAAAGGTAATTTAATGCCATTTATAATTTGTCATTTTCAAAAAATCGTAGTAGGCGATGGAACATCGACTCTGGGTTTGCCTTCATCCCAAAGCATGCACTCAATCCTGAGGAATCGACTGGAAAAAGTTGGTTGAATTATACTGAATGGTTCTGCGGGGAAAAATGGAAATCCGGTATTTAGTTTACCAAAATAGAGAGGATATAAAATTATGAGATCATGAACTCAACGACATAAGAAATATTGTCTAATATTTTTATAAGACTGGAGGATGCCAATCCACAATCGACAATTTCCAACGAACAGTGGGAAATGTATCACAATGGACAGGCAAAATAATAAAAAAGTAATTCTGTCACTGGAAAATAACTCTGTTCCGAGTCATAATTGGAAACATCAAATTACGTTGGGACATGATGAAAATCAGTATAAAACCACTTTCATTACAGAGGTTGATCACTAAAAACAATAATGCCGTTGAAACAAATTAATTTCGTCATCAATTTTTCGTTAAAAATGACTTTGAAAATCGGTAAATTCTCCGTCCGCTCGGAGTGGCATTTCGGTAGCGTGACGTCACGACACTGTTGGGACTCGGACCAGACATGCATCGGGTGGAAATGATAGTCGATGAAGAAGATGTCATTCAAAACGTTTCCTGTTTGGATCGTGCAGCTGTGGAAAGTAAAAATATAAGACCAATCGATAGTAATGGGAATAATATTATTAAAATCAAGAGAATCAGGACATTTTATAGATTTTTTCATTGAGAAAATCCCTGTTCGTTTGTGATGAAACTATGCAAAAAACAACAATTCTCAAAAAAAATTGTTATTTTCAATACTCGTAGAGTGTAGTACATTTATATTTATTTATTCACGTAATTTTGTGAACTTTATTGCACTACTCTTCTTTACGCTGTCGAAAACCGCCTGAGAATTCATAGAACTTGTCTGTAACTTCTGTAGCAACATTTTTTAAGCAGCAGCCCTTTTTTATTTTCAGGAAGTTGTAAACATGCGATAGCTTTTTAATGTGGTTATATCGCCGGAACGAAGAAGTTGCTGTTACCGAAGTAATGTGCTACCGAAAGAACTCCGTTTCATCTACAGTAGGGACAACTAAAAAATTCATAAAAGTCCTATCTGAATTCGATAATCCTGCTGTTGTTTCTGCGCCATATACAAACGATGTGAAAAAATACTTTTTACGCGAATTTTTAGTGACATTTCAGGAAAAACAAATTGAAACCCTGGTGAATGAACTGATTCGATATTGTTCAGATTTTCGAGGGGACAACACCTGTTACTCCAACAGAGCTTCTCTCTGTGGTAGTCTGTGGTAGATGCGGCGCCGACCAAAAATGTTTATTCATATTCTCGCTTAATGTCAGATCTTAATTTCTGACATCTGCAGCATCTTATATGGAATTATTTTCAGTGTTTTGTCGGTATTCATGCGTTATCCATCTCTTTGATTTGAAATCTTGCTTAGCTTATTACTGAGTTTGTTCTTTGGAAAATCACTCGTTAATCAGTTCATCAGTGCATGAGGAATTGTTTATTTTCAGGTAGTGTAGTGTGTAAGGATATTTTTTGTAGAATGGGCCACATTTGTATTCTGTGTAGACAGTATGAAGCCGCAGATTCCAATATTCACCTGTATTCAGTACCAAAAGCAAGTACAAATCTTGACGAATTGACTAATAATGATATTTTCATTTCCAATTCTTCGTCTGTCAAAATGCAGTTAACAGATGTCTCTTTCCAACCAATAGCAAAGCTAGAATCAGCACCCTCGAACAGTTCGCCTCAAAAAGAGAGCTGAGGAAATAAATATACCCTGTTACTGAATTGAAACTAAAACGGAATTGGCGCCATCTGACACGCCAGTAATCTCTATTATCAAGTTGGCCAAGTGTCGCCAAGTCGATCCCAAACTTCTACAGGTATAGGTGCAAGCACCAGGGTTTTAAGACATTTCAATTATAATATTAAAGAGCGTGAACATGTGTTTGTTTATTCATCAAATCGTGATGGAATTCATAAAATGAAATCAAACTTCCGCCGATGAATTTATTATTTTTGCGAGCACTGTTTAGACCCAAAAATTGTATGAATTAGTAGAACTTTGGAGTAGGTCTCAAAACGACTCTTCATTGTGGCATGGGTTGGAATATGGTCGAATTACCGCCTAAAATTTGAATCAAGCTGCTCATTGCAAATGATCATTGAAGATGTGGGGCAGAACGTCTCTTTTCAATTTTCTTGCTATACCCGTTAATGAATAATGTATGTAGTTTCCCATATCATCCTTCAAAGTGGAATTATCCTCGCAGCAAATCAATTGTGTTTTTGTTGGCTGCACTCGCGACGAGCAACACAAAACCACTGTTTTCCTTTTTTCTACGAAGGGCACGCAAAAATAGTAGTTTATGTAACAAGTTCGCAAAATGGGGCTTTCGCGGACGAATCGTAATGTTTACGGACGAGGCGGACACGTGCTCGATGTCTACTGCAGAACCGTATTGTGACGTCACGCTCTCTCTCCAAGGTCATGGAGGCACTTTAAACTCGGCGTTTTCAAAACGCTGTAGCATTCTCGAAAATTGTTTTAGAAAAGTAGGAAGGAAAATTAACAATAAAGTCGTATGCGTAGATTCCAAATATTCAATAAAGACAATTTCATGTCGCAACCTAATTCTTTCCATCATAGAATCTTCCAGAAGACATGATTTGTAAATGTATATATTTTTCAGGTGAAACGCTTCAGGATGGAAACCAAAGCAGCCAAAACTTTGGCTATCATAGTGGGTGGTTTCATCTTCTGCTGGCTTCCGTTTTTCACCATGTACCTGGTACGAGCTTTCTGTCCAAATTGCATCCATCCTCTGGTGTTTTCCATCCTGTTCTGGTTGGGTTATTGTAACAGTGCCATCAATCCGCTGATATATGCGCTCTTCTCCAAAGATTTCAGGTACATTTCATTATTTACGGACAATTCAATGAGTCTACAGAAATGCGTATATTTTGTTCGTCGACAAGTATATTTAAGTTCAACAAATACTCACTTAAAAATTTATATCAGAAATGGGGGTATGTCAATCAATATCAGTGAAATTTTTTTGAAATATTTTGTTCACTCCAAATCATCTGTTTTCATTACTTGTAAAATGTCCTCGTGTCACAGAAACGAGCTCTGAGGATTTTATTCAAAATTATAATTCGAGAATCAAGTAGGACGATTTTATCAGAATACAAGATATTAATCTCAATCGAAATTTGTATATTAGAGACGGTGTGTTTGCTACATAAATACAGAGAAAGCACTACCACTCCTCCATGTCTAGCATTATTTTATATATTCAACCCAATTTGTAATTCTGCAGAATATATATTATGTCGGAGATCTTTCGTTACTAGTCTTGAAACTTCATTATCTTTTGATTTGACAACTAATATGCGATTGTAATTTTCCTTATTTTATCCTTTATCAGTTCACACAAAAAGGACCAAAAGCAATGTTAAATGCCAGTGAAAATGAGATATTGTTTACTATTACTTTTATAACTCGACGAAAGAGTGTTTTATCAAGATTCCACTAGTACCATTAAATTCCTCAGAAAATATTCAATTCATTCACAAAAAAAATAAAATAATGTAACTGAACTTTCACCACTTCACTTTGAAGAAATATCAGAGCGACACTATCACTTCAAGCAGGTGTTACCACACATTGAATTGATTCGAATTGTGGTATTTTATTTGGATTTTCATTAGGGTATACAGTGGAAATATATTTTGCAAATCAATTTGGAATAATTTCATCATTGTTTGTGCCAACTTTGTCTCCGTACGACATTATGGATGGTAATCTTTAACACTTCTTAATGAAAGTTTCCGTAGTACTAAAAATTATTTCATGAAATGATTCAACCGCTGCGTTAAGAATATTCAGTGAGTAATACACTGAACAAGTTAATAGATGCTAGGTTATCGTTCGTCGCAATATAATCAATTCATTCTGGATAGCTAATATACAGTGGGTTTCAAAAAGTTTGCACCATATGGGAAACTGTTTTTATTCTCAATTTGTCAGAAAATTGTATTCTTGATGAAAATTGGTACATTGCGGAAACTTGCAATTGACTAGTCAACATTCTAGCATCAATAAATTGATTTATTCAATCATTTCCTTCCATTAAATCATACTGAAAGTTATTATGGACATACATAGAGAGTGAAATATCAAATTTTGCACCGAAAACACCAGTAAAAATTTTAACCATTCTCAACAAACGTTGATATTCCAGTTCAAATAACAGATTAGATCAAAATTTCCAAAAATCATAGTAATATGAGGGAAGCTCTTGAGGTGTATATGAGATACTAGAACTCTTTATAAGGTTAGAACCATGAACAATTGAAAAAAATGTTGCGTAGCTCGCTGTGATTTCAATATGAATATTGTTCAAAATTCCCAACAACTTTTCCAAATAAACTCTTCCGATGAAGTCGAAAATAAAGATAGTTCACGACTGATCAAAATTACTATTTTTCTCCCCTGTACACCGTTTGGAAATATAGAATGCAAGTTTTCTGCAATGCACCAATCTTCATTAGGAGTGGAATTTTCTGAGAAATGTATATTGAAAAAGTTTCTCATTTGGTGCAAACTTTTTGAAACTTATGGTATGTACAATATTGATCAATATGTAAAAGGGAATGAAGATTATTCTATTTAGAAAAAACACACTCTCCCGATACAAAATGAAAACTATAAATGTTCGGTTGTTGACCCAAATTTGGGTGACCATAAGGGTCACATCCTAACAATAAATTATAGCTCTGAAAAGCCGACACACACCATTGATATTCCTCAACTTAAAATTTGTGACATGAGACAAGAAAGTTCAAATACACTAACTTTTCATTTAAACAAAACTGACTGGTCAAATCTCTTCTCAATAACAGATGTAAATGAGGCCTTCAAAGAATTCATTTCGACAATGAAATGGTGTCTCGATGTGAGCTGCCCAAAGAAAATTTAAAAAATTCTCTCGTCTCGTGCAATACAAAAAAGTGGTTCACAAACAAAGTCGTTACAGTCCAAAATCGTCTCAGGGAACTCCATTGGTGCATGATGATTTCAAACTCACTTGATTTAAAAATGAAATATCTGGAAGAGAGAAAAATCTTCAAGTTAGAAATCAGAAGAGCTTAACAACACCACTACAAAAACAGAACTGATTCCGCTTCAAATAAAGTGAAAGAGTCTTAGAAGATAATCAACGAGAATTTGGGTGTGAATCAAAAACAAAAACTTGATATTTCTCTAAATATTGACAACAAGATCATAAATGACAGTAACGAGATTTGCAATTCTTTTGCAACTCACTTTGGGCAGAATCTCTTCCTGCCATGCACAACTGGAAACCTTTTACAAAATTCGATTTTCATACGGAACACGATGTTTTAGTACTACTTAGCTCAACAAAAAACAAAAACTGATGTGGTGTCGATGAACTACCATCAAAACCTCCGAAACATGTGAAGGATAATATAGCTTCCCCACTTTCTCATTTATTTAATATATCCTTACAAAATGGTGTTTTTCCAGATCCATTGGAAATGGCTCTTGTGTATCCGTTACACAAAAAAAGAAATACTATGGATATAAACAACTATCGCCAAATATCTTTAATATCGAAAATTTCGAAACTACTTGAAAAATCAGTTTGTAATACAATATTTGAATTCACAGAAAAATTTAATATAATAACAGTGAGCCAACATGGTTTCAAGAAATAAAAATCGGTTGAACCAGCAACTTACCAATTATTCGAATGTGTAGGTATACCAAGAAATCGACAAAGGTAATCATGTTATTCCTCTGATGTTCGATATGTCGAAAGCTTTCGACAGCTTGAATAGTGAAAACATAATTGAGAAATCATCTACTCTTGAAGTTCCTCAGGGTTCCTGTTAGGCCCACTGCTATTCCTGCTTTATGTCAACGACCTTCCTCAATTCATTACAAACGAAAAAGTTGCCATGTTTGCTGATGATACCACAATAACAATATCCGGAAAATTCCCTGAGCAGCTCCAAGAAAAAGTTAGATGCACGCTAGATGAGATGGACACTTGGTGTCAGAGGAATTCTTTGATCTCAAACAAAAATAAAACAGTTTGCTAGAATTTTCATCTAACAAAATTTGTTCCGAATTCATTCATGTTGGAGCTGAATCTAAACATGACTTCACATTCTAAACTCCTTGGAACCTGGCTCGATTCAAACATGAACTTTGATCACCATATCAATCAGTCTGTGGAAATTTGAACGAAGCCTTCTATGCAATCTTCCAAATGAAGCCTCAGTTGGATGAAAACGGGTTGATGAGTCTCTATTTCGCATTCGTGAATAGCCATTTATCTTACAACATAATGGCCTGGGGCTCAGCTTCAGGGATGAATAGGGTTTTCATATCACAGAAACGAATCATTAGAAAAATATTTGACCTCAGCTACAACCGAAGCTGTCGTGATATCTCCATAGAAAAACATATTCTTACCTTTACTTCTATCTTTATCTTGAAATGTGTTACTTTCACAAAAAAACATCTACCAAATTTTACTATCCAGGGGAGCCACCATGGATTTGACACAAGAACAAATAACTCAGAATCACCCATATACAAAATATCCACTCTCAAATAATCTCCTTTTTATAACTGTGTTACTCTATACAATGCACTTCCAATGAACATTAGAATCCTCTTACAAGGACTTCAAAAGGAGTGTCAAACTTTTTTTGATATCCAAGTGTTTTTATAATCTGGATGAATACTTTTCCCTACAGTTGCAACTGACCACGTCTTCAATCAACCAAGATATCCGTGATTGTCCGAAGATTTACATCTTATGGACAAAGTTTTGTAAAAAGTAATATTCGAGTTTATGTATTTGCGTTTGTCTAGTTTGTGTTATTTGTGTTCATAATTTTCAGTTTGCTCATTGTCATTTCACACAATTTGTATTTTCACCTGATAAATGTTGTGTACTGTATTTTTGACTTGCCTTTTGTACTATGTATGTAATTCAAGGCCAATAAATACTAACTTACTTACTATTAAAAAAAGTGCCAGTTTCTGAAGGGTTAAACTTATCATTTATATTGGTTTTTGTTTCTTGGAATACTGGGAATCATTTTGTACTAAAAGCCACAATAATTAAGTGTCAAAATCCTTTCAGAAATCGATTCACCCGCTTTCTTTTTCTAATGTGTCGTTTCCGTAGGTTCGCCTTCAAGAAAATCATCTGCAAATGCTTCTGCACCAAGAAGCAGAAAGATTCCAGAAGGGGTTCCGATGGATCTCAGCTGCAAGGTAGGCAGTTCAGATCTCCCAGCTACAATATCCAGGTACATGGTAACTCCTTGGGAGAGGAGAGCGACCCTGGGGGAGAACCGTCCGATTCGAGGTGACCAACCCCTAGGAAGGGCATCAACCAGATGTATGGGGAAAAAGAATCCGTCATCACAATAGCCATGTGTATGATGGTCGGCTGACAGAGGATTAACTTCGATAGACAGAGGAATACTTCTTTATAGGGCAGGTTTGAGGTGGGACAAGACAACAAGTATGACTGAGAGATGGGTTATTGGAGATTGACTAGAATGTCTATCCCATAACCATTTCCTTTATTGTGGCATAAGGATTAATCCAGGTGTCGAAATTTTTTCTATGATATGTCGAGGGATGTTTTTTCATTTTCTAGTCTAGTATTGGACCAGTCGGTGTCACTTGTGGGTGGACGTTTACAGGAATTCTCGCAGGAATCGGTTCTGAGTTAATTGCGCGATGAAATACAAGCGAGGTGGTCCAAAATTGACCAAAAAAGCGAATTTAATAACACAATTTTCAGAAAAAAGTTGTAATTTTTTTCATCATTATAAACTACTATGACAATAGGCCAGTAGATATAGACATGATTTTCCCAAAATTTAATAATAATTACAAAAGTTTTAAAACTTCAGTAGAGTGAAGAGTACGTTCGAATGATAATTAGGCTGATTTTGCAACTCTTTTTTATGAACGGAAGATGTTGAAAATCAGGATTTAATAATTTTCACATTATTAGCGCGGAAAAATTTGCAAAAGTTCTGCAAATTTTCGATGTTTTAAAAAATAGCAATTTACATCCTCTGATGAATTTGCAACCATTCAAACAAAACTAAAATTTTTGTTTGATCGAAAAAAAATTGTTATTAATCCCTATTTTTTGATGAAAATTCCAAAAGTTCGGCAAACTCGAAAAAATACCTAAAATAATGTTCTTGAGAAGAATTTTACTTTGCAACCTCTTGCGTCAAATGAAAAATATATTTTTTCATGATTTATTTTTATTAAAGTAAGTATCGTAATTATTACAAAAGTTTCAAATAATGGTTGCGAGTGGAGATTTCCTAACGTACAATGTTTTCATTAATTTGCAACCTCATCTGCAACACGGAAATGAGGGAAAAATCAAAAGAAAAATATTTTCGTATTCGTACTCTACCAAAAAAATCAAAAATTCTGCAAATCGGGCAGACAAATCATTTTACCAATTGGTGGCAGTATAATAATTTGCAAACTAAGTTGCAATGCGGAACATTAGAAATTAGAAAAATATTTTAACACCTGTATTATCTGCACAATAAAGATTTTCATGTACCTGATAAATGACATTCATTGTTGAAAAGGGGAACATTCTCAATTGAATATTGATAGAAAGATTTTTCTGTGAATTGAAAAATCCACGATTAAAATGAAGTTATTTTTTGTGAATGTCTAACAGAAAACAACTTCTTTCCCGGCTAAAGCCACGCTGGACATTGAACTACATCTGAGAAATATTATGAAAAGGCCCTAACTCAAAAGAAAAAATCTGAAATTGAAAATTTGCATTTTTATTCAGATAGTTATTTGATTTTCTATTCCAGTCTTGATTAAGAACTCATAAAGATGAATGAGGCAAAGAAGAATGTTTTCCAAAAGGGAGTACCCACCAGAAATCATTCGTTACATTGACGCAGGAGAGACATCGCGTTCACTAGGTCTTCAATACATTTTTGTCGACGAAAATCTATTTCACGCTTCTTATGAACATCCTGTTCATATTTTCAACAAATCGACATTCATTGTGTTACCAACTTGAATATCGACCAAGAAAGAGCTCGTCAACGGTAGGTGAAATCATTCAATGTTGAAAGCTTATATTTTCGATATGAATTCATAACATCATATTATAAATAGGAATTTGCATAAAAAAATCCTCCGAGTACGTTTGATGGAGGACCGAGAATCTCTCGACACGTTTTCATCATTTTCTTGATTCATTACAAAATGGAAGAAATATTGAGATTTGAAAAACACTCGTACAGTTGTATTGAAAGAGCGCGTCCCAGGAAACAGTCGAATTTTTTCCTCACCCTGCCCAGGTTGAGTTTGTAGGCATATATTTACCAAGAGTAGGAGTGTAGATAGTGAACTGTTTGAACAACGCAGCTTCTGTCCGTTCTCGATTAATTTGGGATTTGGGTATTTATTCGAGTCCATTGCTGGATGGAACCAGTGGCGCCGACAAAAGTTCACACAAACTCAACAGCCGATGTATTTCATTATTTGTTTTTCAATGTAATTTTTTGAGGATGATTGAATGGCCATATAAATTATTTTTCAATTACTCAATGCTAGAGTCGAAATGTATTGCGGAAAACTAAGGAATTTCAGGGTGTGTTCCGTTCTCCCTCTGAAATTGACTCTCAAGGGTAACTGGGGCCGGAGATATTATTAATTCAATGTCAAAATCAAAAGATGGCGGAAATATGTTGTGATTTATGTTTCGATTCTATCCAAAATTGTTATCTGGAGATTTTTGGGATCGCAATAAATTATGAATAACATGTCTTGATTTATTCAAGAATTCAAGATGGCGGATGAATTTTTGAGATCTATGTTTTTATTCGTATAGTAGTGTTCGATGTCGATGATTATGGATTTTTTTTCAAAATTCAAGGTGGTGGACGGGTTTTTTACTAATGGTCCGATTGATTCTTTTGAAAATTAATATCCTATGATTTTTCAGGTCTAGAATAATGGATGCCATGTTAAATCACAAAAATCAAGGGAGTAAAATGGAATACATCTATGCAAACTATGTGTTCAAACTAAATTTGTCGCGTGACAGACTTCTGAGTCTGTGATTACCGGTTATCAGATGAGAATATCATCACACATCTAACAAAATACGTTTTTTTTACTGCATCTGAATAAAAGCTTGTCTTGAGAAAGTTTTTCATTTTTACAATTTTGTCAACTTTCTGTCTTCTATCAGATACAAATTTCTTGATCGTGAAATGTGTTTTCTGCAAAAACCAATAATTTCATTTCATTTTTTGTATGGATTCGGTGGTCTCATAAGAATTCGGGAATCTCTTGATTTTTTCCAATGGAACTTTTAACCTACAACTGTGTTACGTTCTCTCATTATTTTAAAATTTATATGAATCAAGAAAATGATTTTTACGTGTCGATTACATTTCAGTCCTCCATTCGAATTCAATGGAATTTTTCATGCGAAACCACAACTGGAGTAAAAAAGTCGAGTGAAGAAGAAAATTTTAATTCAAGAAATGAATACCTGTAAAAATTTAATTTGAGATCTCATAAATTTTTTTTTTTCAGCAACGTTTCCGTTTGATGATGAAAATGATTTACTTAACTATCGATATCGTTTTGCTATACCATAGAGCACCGATTTTTCATTTTAAAATCTCTTCGATTGCTATAAAGTCATGTGACAAGTGAAAATTCCAAATGAAGAATGATTGTATGTCGTTTCTAATGCAATATAAAAATGTATGTCTTCCAATATTTTTTTTGCAGAATTTAGCAAAACTTTGTATTCTTTCGATTATTGCATTCGAAAATGTTGGGTTCAATTTATTTCGCCGATTAGTCGAAAACAGTGATTGTTTCTGAGATTAATAATTAGTTTGAAATTCTGTAGTGGTTAACTACGTAACCGTATCATTCTTTAGATGCAATTTCAATCAACCAGTACAAAATATAACAGATAAACGTGATGGATAATCAAGTATTTAACTGGACCACTGTAGACATATGTCGGTCGAATATATACCTCAAACCTATTTGAACAATGTTCACATTTTATAGCCAAATCATAAAAAAAACAAATCAATTATATAAAAAAAAATCCGTTGAACAATGACGGTTGCAGATCTCTTGCGTCACTTGAAATATTAGTCGTAATTATAACTGCAATTTGCAGAATTTTTTCAATTATTTCAGCAGTTGTAAAAATAGGTTCCGTGTTCCGTATGAGGTTGCAAAGTTACATATCCACTGAGACCGATATTCTCTTTATTTGCAACCACAATAGAAAACTTTTGTAATTATTTCAATGCTTGTGTGTATTGAAAATGGCAGCGTCGATGAGAAAGTTTAATAAATGAATGATGCGTTTTTCAGAATGGTTGCAAATGTACGTGAATATGTTAAACTTGTTTTCCATTAACTTATCCAATTTGCAAAACTTTTGTATATTTTTTAAACAAATGACAATGAAAAACTCAAAAATATGACAAAAAACAAGGTTTCGTAACTTTTACAAGGTTGCAAACTCAATGTATGTTGTAAAACATCATTACTATCGGTATGTCTAGTTTGCAGAACTTTTGCAATTTTCAGTGCAAAAATAAAACATGAAAACGTACTTTGCAATTAGAACAATGTTCCGTTCATCGCAGATTTCTGCAAAATTTTATAGTTTGTTTTCATTAATGCACTAACATACCATTGAAGTTTGAAAACTTTTGGAATTAATGTGAATTGGTTGTCTATTTCTACTCGCCTAAAGTTAATCGAGTCCAAAAGTGATGCTTTCAATAATTCTCATGAAAATTGTGGACAAGTGATGAAAAAACTCTTCAAGAACAGTATCCGAAGGTTACTCACGACAAAAAATATTTTCTCTTGGAAATTCAGATTGGGAATTGTTAAAAAAAATTATTATGAGTCTGTGTAACGTCATCACATAAACGGGGCAGCAAAATGTTTGACTTCACTTCCGAAAAACCAGCGGAAAAGATCGAAAATATACTTCAATATCCAAAATACTGAAATACATAACGCAGAGGTAATTGATTTGTTTGAAAATATGAACAGGATGTTCATAAAATCAGAATGTTTCCTTTTTCAGCAGAGGTAATATTTTCAAATACAAGCATTTCTAAAATTGATTTTCGTCTTCTCAATTGTAAAATAGATTCTTTTATTTTACAATTTATAAAATCCCCAAGGAACCGTTCTAGCCCCCCTTTCATTTTCAATAATGGTCAATGACAGATGCAATAACTTCTTACGCTGTTGACACAGTTTTGTCAATGGCACTATATGAAGAGAAACAGATATATAAGACTGAAGAATGATTGAGCTCCTAATTTTTGAGTTCCAAATTAAATAACGTATTTTGTCAAATTCACGTATTGCGAAAATAATCTCAATCTATTAGAAACATCATTTCACATGAACCTCTCTCCCCCTTTGAAATGAAGTTAACAAAGTTTCATGCAATTGTCAAAATGAAATAGGAAAAATTGATTGGAGTTTCCAATGACGGAGGATATCTCAGCGCTGCACTAATGTTGAAGAATAATTGAAATATCCTTTATATCATTTTCTTTGTTTAAATTGTAGTCATTTCAAACCTTCCTGGTGTGAGTTTTTATTTGCAAAATAACAATGTTCAGAATCAGTTTCTTTCAGGCGTAAATGTCCAATGTTTCCCCAATAATCCACAGGACTTTCCAAATATGCAAAATAGTATGGTCTGTACGTGTTCCGACAGGCTTTTCTTAAATTGTGGAATGTTAAAAAAATTAAAAGAATATTACCACCAAATATGTTTGAATTCAAAATGTATTCAATATTGGGAATATTTAAGTTAATTTACGGAAGGGAAACATTCTCAATTGAATATTAAATAGAAATATTTTTCTGCGAATTTAAAAACCCACAATAAAAATGAAGTTCTTTATTGTGAATATACAACATAAAATAACTTCTCTCCCGGTTAAAGCCACGCTGGACATTGAACTTCATCTGATAGATATTTTGAAAAGAACCTAACTCAAAAGAAAAAATCTGAAAGTGAAAATTTGCATTTTTTTTCAGATTCTTATTCGATTTTCTATTCCAGTCTCAATTAGGAACTCATATAGATGAATGAGGTAAAGAAGAATGTTTTCCAGAAAGGAGTACTCACCAAAAACCATTTGTAATATTGATGCAAGAGTGGCATCGCATTCACTAGGTCTTCAATACATTTTGGTCGACGAAAATCTATTTCACGCTTCCACAATCGTCAGGAAGACCAAAAAATTTAAAAACACATTTTCTAGAAGCATTCTCACTTTGCAGACCTGGAAAAATGTTAGAAACATTTCTTTCGGAGTGACACTTTGGAATCAGTGTTTTTTTTGACATTTATAACCTGTCATGACGTATCATAGATTGACTTGTTTTAAAATATGAACAGGGCGTTCATGAAATCAGATATGAAATAGTTTTTCGACGACAAAAATGTACTGAACACCTAGTGAATGCGATGCCACTCTTGCATCAATGTTATAAATGGTTTCTGGTCAGTACTCCTTTTTGGAAAAGATTCTTCTTCACCTCATTCATCTATATGAGTTCTCAATTGAGACTGGAATAGAAAATCAAATAACAATATGAAAGAAACGCAAATTTTTACTTTAATATTTTTTTTTGTGTTAGGGTTCTTTGAAAATATCTATCAGATGTGGTTCAATGTCCAGCGTGGCTTTAGCCGGGAAGTCGTTGTTTTCTGTTAGACATTCACAAAAAGTAACTTCATTTTTATCTTGTATTTTTCAATTGCAGAAAAAAAATCGTTTCAATATTCAATTGAGAATGTTTTCTTCCTAAACATGCATACCCCCAAGAAGTTATTTTGAACGATGGGAGTGACTAAAGTTATATTTGAGTCGCAGATGATCGAAGCATAATTACTCTACCAGATTTACTTCCGGCAAAGCACTCAACTAAGTTTTACCAAAGAAACTTGTACTACAATGGCTGCAGAATCTTTAATAATTAACCTGAAGAAGTGCAAAGTGCGCCAAATATTCTCATTTTCAAAAATAGGCTCAAAGACTTCTTGACCCAAAAGAACTTTTACACACTTGACGAATTTTTTTCTTAAGAGGTTGTTGGGACCACTGTATGTCTAGTTGTATACATTTATATATCTGTGCTTCGTCGGTATTCGTGTTTTATTCATAATTTATGTTATATTTCTTGTCTTCTATGTTTACTGTGTATACTTTCATTTACTGACGCTCTCGGCAATTTGTTATGGACATCATTGTAATGGTTTTGATAACTTATTGTTGATTAAAGTATATTATTATTTTTATTATTCCACTTCTGATTCAATGAACGCCCTGTTCATATTTTCAAACAAGTCAATTTATTTACGAGCTGGCCGCTGTATGAAAGTCTCAGTCGAACATTTCGTAATCCAGCCCTGATGAGATGCAACTAAATTTCGCAAAAACTAATCGAACGATCTGAAATTGGTTAGGAATACACATTTTTTTTTGAATTTCAGATCTGAATTTTTAGAGGAAAAAATTAATTCCATCCATACCCAGCGAGCACAAACGTCCTTGGGAGGTTTTGAGATGTTTAGGAAATGTCGGCAAAAGGATGTTTTTTTGAGACGCAATATGCACTTCTCAAAGAGGACTTTGAAAGATCTTGGAAGTATTGTATTTGTTCTTCTGTGGCATTTTTTTGTATGCCTACTGTGAGGTATAGGCGAAGTCAAAAAAATTTTAACGTGTGGATGTTCTTTCTAGACATAATTATAGTTCGCCTTGAGAGGTTCATCCCAGATATTGAATATACATCCATTGTCCAGTTTCATAATGGTTCTAGACAATTTCATTCAATAACTTGATCATTTCACGCAACAGAGAGTTAAATTGAAACATTCCAAGTCAATTAAATCTTAAAATATTTATATTTTTTCGACCCCTCACTTTCAACTATTTATTTCATTTTGTATTCCTTCATTTTGATACCAATACCTCCTATTTCACAGAGGACATAAATAACATTCTTATATTTTCATAAGCAAATGAAACCTCATTATTCATTATAATAAAAACCAATGTCCAAATGACCTATCCACTCATTTTCTGCTTTCATTTTAAAATTCCCTCCATGTTACATTGTTTCAATTTGGCCATTCAGTGTGGTACACCTGATAAACCTTGCACATGTATGGCTCATGGAACACTACATTCAGTATTCAGTGCATTCTGATTGTGACCTTCTCTTTCTGCGTTTTTTCGGAGTTGATGGCGTTAGTTGAAGTTTTTTTTGTAATTTTCAACCGGAAGTGATGAATGTTTGTGAACATTACCAATTATACAATTACGAAGGCGTAGAAGGGCCAACAACAAAATATATCTTTTAAACATTTGGAATTGCCACTTTGAACTGACAACTGTCACTTTGAAGTGACAATTGTCACTTTGAACTGACAATTGTCACTTTGAAGTGACAATTGTCAGTTCGAAGTAACAATTGTCAGTTCAAACTGACAATTGTCTTCAAAGTGACAATTGTCACTTCGAAGTGACAATTGTCACTTCAAAGTGACAATTGTCAGTTTTCAAAGTGACAATTGTCACTTCAAAGTGACAATTGTCAGTGGCAATTCCAAATGTAAAAAAAAAAATTTTGTTGTTGGCCCTTCTACGCCTTCGTATATAATAGACATTTTCAATATCACTGAATAAGTAAATAAAGTAAGAATTAAATGTATGAGCATGGTCCAGAAACATAATAAACCTAAAACATACAATGTGTGTTTTTTGAATCTGCAATGACATGGTTCAAGATTCTTGAAAAATAAACGATCTGTTTTCTTTTTCCTTTTTTAGGAACTTTGTTAGTTTTCAGATTATGGAAAATAAAAAACAACTAATGTTTTCCAAGAGACTTATGCGACCTGAAATATATTCACTATTCAAATAGATTTCGGTTTGTGATAAAACTGAAGAATCACTGTGAAAATGAATATTTTTCTAAACATAATTTCAACTAATTCTTCCTTCATAGAGATACAATAGGCAAGATCATAAACTCACAAATTTGCTTCATATGTGCTTGAAATTGAAATAAAGTGATGAAATATTATGTATGCATAGTTTTTCCTAGAAGATATTTGTGTAATATTCAAATTCACTGAGACATTCAAACACAGCGTGGTTGCCTCTTCTTTTGAAGTCATAAGTCCAATGATTTGGCATTTTTCCGAACTCCCAGTGTCACTATTTTGCGGAACTTCTGAGGAAATGTTATTCTGTTCCATCCTATGAATATAACTGATGTCAGTATGTGTTATATTGAACTGAAGACTTCTCCTTTAATAGCTGTTCTTGAATAATACGTATATACCGAGTGCTATGTCATTATTTTTTCGGCCTGCTCACACTGTAAAAAAATGTTATGAATAATGCTTCTGCCATATAACTTTTTTCCGCAAATGCTTCTTTTTCCGAGATACGGAGTGTTAGAGTTTTTCTTGAAAACTTAATATTTATTTATTGCTCTGAAACCCGTCGAAATATGCAAATGAAAATTGGTGAGTTCCAAGAGGTAATTATTGCTCATTTTTTTACATGCAATTGAGAATTTTATGTTCATCATTGGTGCGCATACGGGTAATGATCTCAATTTTTTTAAAGAAAAAATGGTACGTTACTGAGACATTCCAAATAATCATTTTTGAATTTCTCGTTCAATTTGTGACAAAAAAATTTCTCCATCCTTTTTTTTGTATGGGGCGCCGTTTTTATGCAAAAAAATTAAACATCTTAACGCGTATTTTTCATTTTTTTTAATACATTATCAAGAATTATTTAATACAATAACTTTAAACCAGAACAATAACAGAAAATAACACCAATAAATAAATAGGTGCAAAGCTACATCAAATGTTCAAAATGACCTCTTTCAGACATGATACAAGATTCAACTCTTCTCCTCATTGATTGTCGTATTCGCGCAAATATTCCTGGTGTATTTCTTATTGTCTCACAGCCGGCTATAATTCGATTCCTCAGGTCCTCAACATTTTCGACAGGGAGTGGAATAAACTAATGACTCAAGAAAACCCCAAATGCAAAAATCTAGAGGATTTAAATCCGGAGATAGAGCAGGCTAATGTTCCGTACCTCCACTACCTATCCAACGATTTTGATATGCTGTATCTAAGTGATTACGTACAATAATGCTAAAATGGACTGGTGCATCATCATGCATGAACCAAAAGTGTTGTCTCAGCTGTAGAGGAATTTATTCAAGAAGAACAGGTAACTCTTTCTGTAGGAAATTAAGGTAATAGTCGCCTGTTAGTCGATTAAATGATGACCATAAAGTTCTCAATTGCATGTCAAAAATGCGCAATAACTACCTCTTGGAACTCACCAAATTTCATTTGCATATTTCGACCAGTTTCAGAGCAATAAATAAATAGTCAGTTTTTAAGAAAAACTTTACCCCGTATCTCGGAAAACGAAGCATTTGGGAATGTTATGTTGCGTCTATGAAGAGGCTATCAAAAAAACTTAGGACACAAAAAAACTTCTTTCTGTGTACATCGCAGGGACATCCTGAAACCCCCACCTGCGGCTGACATTGGCTGTTCTATAAAAAATCTATCTATGTATAAACAGAACATCGCAGTGGATGTTCAATGTCTCAAAATCCCGTACTCTTAACTTCTCAGAGATGTGTCTGTGCTCGCTGGGTAAGATGATTTTTTATTAATTTTCGAAATTTTTCAGGAAAACTATTGAACGTATCAATTTTCACCCCTTACTACCATCCTGTTCCGTCCCTCGCCTAGCGAACTTACTTTTCGTTTCGTTGTTCAAATTACTCCGGAGTGATTCTTCTAAAAATCTTCGTCGCGCCATTCAACATCCACATCTGGCATTATTGAAAATAAAAAATAAGAAATTGAGGGATTCAGACAGGAGATGATATGACCCAGAGTTGGTTAATGCTTACACGTATACATCGAGGTATCATAGAAGTTTAGACTCGAGTGGTATATGCTCATTCACGAATTTTTCGTCAGAGATTGGGAATTTCTCATATGATTGGCAGTCTGAACTTGCATGTTTTCTCCACACAGATCTCCGAAATATACAGGGTAGAACGTCCGAAATTTCGTCAGCAGATCATTCTCACCTGAACTGATCAATTTGTGAAAAGCAATTGAAAACTACAGGTACAGAGTATTTGATGAAGGTCCTCTAGATCTCAGAAGTTTGTTCAATGAAGAACGAAATCTTCAAATGATAAGCCAAGTCACAGACGATTTTTCTTGTATAATATACTCCATGAAAAAAAATTATCTCTAGTCCAGTTATTGAATTATATTGATGTGTAATATATGTTGAGTGTATATAATATCTATAATATAAATAATATGAGATGATAGTTATTCTATCCCAAATTGGATGTAACATATTAGGTAAGATTGAATTATTGTCAATAGTTGAAGCTAACAACTATTTTTGGGAAATACGCTTCAATATCATAAATAGATAGAAAACTAGATGGATATCTGAATAAAATAGGTATTCTGTGGTTTAGAATTGTCAAGAATTATGTCGCATCGAAACATTAACAAATTGTCAACTCTACTAGTGGAAATTATAGATGAGTGTTTTGCAAAAAACTATATTTGGTGATACCCGGAAGGCAAATGTTAATGTCTGCATCTCATGCTCTCCACCCTCGAATTTTTCTGTCTCATTCAGGGCCTAACCACTAACTTCCGTCTTTTAAGTTACACACGTTTGGGATTTATTTGACCTTCGCCAGAGTAGAGAAATCATATCTCGTTCCTACGCTTTTCTTCAAATGTACCTATCGTCTGATTAACAAGTTAAAAAACGGGTTGATTCTTCCCGGTCCTCATTCGATCCGGAATGACGTCTAGAAAAATCTCGAACATTTATTAGCACATAAAAAATTGCAATTGTTATTAACAAAATAAAATGAAAGAAAAAATATATTCAGTTTTTCGTTAATAACCCAAAAACTATTAATATTCGAGAATGTTTGGACAAAGATCATTAAAGGAGAGGAAATTTCCAATAATAAAGTTTTGACACCCGGAATTCTATCTCCACCGCTGCAGACAGCACACAAAATAATGTTTTTGTAGTATTAAATATTGATTATTTTTTTTTTTTAATTATGGTGTCATCAAAACACTTGAAAGAATGAAGCCCTGTTGAAAAAAAAAATTATGTCGATTTTTCAGAAAGTTATACGATTTTTAATTAACAAATTTTTATCCAATCTCTGTTTTTACAAAAGTCGACATAAAAGTTTAAATAATTGACCTATGAATGTTTTGCTTGTCGGAGCCCTTCTTATATACATACTCAACAAGATCACGTGATAAAAGTTTATTAAAGTTTTATATTTTGTTTGTTATAATTTATTTAAATGAACAAAAAATTTAATATTGAAAAAAAAATTTTTTATGAATGATATTATACAGTTGTTTTTGCATCTAACAATGGCATTAACGTAGGAAAAAAAATGTACGTCATTTGTTAAGAAATTGTTTTTAAACAAATTGACAAGTATTTTTTTTTTTATTATTTCTCACCATTTTATTGTCAAGACAAAATGATGAAATAAAAAAAAAACCTTAAATACATTTTTTGATTGTTTATAATCGTTTTTTTTATATTTCGTTTGTTTAAATAATTAATTAAGATTTTTTTTTTCTTGAAAAATCATAATTGGCATTTTTCTAAAAATTAACAAAAAAAATTATCAATAATTTCATTGTTTATTAAGTCAACAATTTGTGAGCCTGGGTTCATTTTTTTCCTGGAAGTAGAAAAAATACAAAAACATCCATATACAGCAAAGTACTAACGAAAATTGTCTTCAATTTTTTAAAACATTTTTAAATATTACACGATACGGAAATCAAAGTGGCGTCTTAATTTTTCAAGTAACACATAGATATAACTTTTAAATTATAAAAGATACGCTAATGGACAAATTGGACATTTTTGTGAAGGAATAATAAATCTTTGAAATGGATAACAATCCAAGTTTGTAACTATTGCTTATCAGCTGTTACATGCATTTGTTTATAAAAATTCGATTTTTCTTTTACATTTTCGTACTTTTTTTACTTATGACGTGTTAAAGAATGAAAATACAGCTCATGAGCTATCCAATGACATCAACTTTGGATTTAACCTCGTAGGCCTATGGGATACGGCGAAGATTCGGTTTTACAGTTCGATAATGAATTCTTACTCTCTCACATTAGGCAACAGAGTATAGTTTATGATTATTTAACCAAATTGAAATCCTTTTTAAATCTGCTTGAATATTTTCAATTATTGTATTGTCATTATTTCCAAAATAAATTATATATCTAATATACCGCCGGTTTATATGATCTATACTTTCGAAACTACTTTTGAATCTACTTCTGAATGCTTCCAATTTTCCATGTAATTCAACATATTGAACTAAGGAGTAGGGGAGAACTCTGTTCCTTGGAACACGCGTTTTGGACTGATATCGCCATCTATCCTACTATGGCCAAAATATATTCTGAAGAAGTGTAAAGTAAACTTCATAAAATTGATTTTCACACCGCTTGGTGTTGTTTTCAAACAACTTAGTGAAAACGGCCAGAAATGTGTTTCGTTTCTTTATTTTCCCTTGTTGGTGTAATACATTTGAGAAATATCACATTAGTGTCTTGAAGGCACGTACAAAATTGCTTTATTCTGTAGGTCCGCAATGCCACCAAGGGAAGTGGGTCATAAACGGGCTTTGAAAAATGCCAAAAATAAAAAATAAAAAAATTGCGTGTAATGTGATTTTACAAACGGACGTTGCAAGAAGGGGTTCTCTAAGCTATGTATTATAAAAATGAATGCATACTTCTTCGTAGGTACGTGTTGTGTCACCACAACCCCTAATCATGGAATCTTAAATTTTTGTGACACGATCAATCGAAGAATGGAACTTCAATCTGACCGCAACTAGTTATTTCACCTCTTTCTCCATTCACGTGGAGACAGTGATTGGTTTGCCTTTTTGGCCTGGTCCAAATACGATAAGAACCATTATATTCAGTATCTTTTTTCTTGGTGTAATATTTTTTTTGGTGGTTATTCCTCTCTACCATATAACACAGTGCAACGTCACTGAAATCAGAATTTCATGATATATCCAAATATACTGAAAAAGGAGGGATTGTATTTAAAAATTGCTGTGTCGTTATAACTTAAAAGAAGAGGGAGATAAAAAATGGAAATGCTCTCAAAATATGTCTTTTAAAACAAATTAATTGGACCTATCTGGGCGGTTCCCGAGAATTCCAGGTTACGGAACTTTACTATAAAACGAAAAATCACAAAGTAAAACAGTGTTTCAATAAATTGCATATGACACCAATTTCCAAATGTTCAAAATTTATAAGTGAAATGATTTCAATTATTAGGGTGTGACATAATTCTTGATGAACTACCATTCTTTTCAATTACAGCTTCGTTTACTATAGAAGCATATGTATATTCTCTAAGTTCTCCTAAAATGATCGAAAGTGAAGGAACTTGTCGGATAATTCGAATGATTTTAATGACACGCTTAAAAATAGAATGTTTATATAAATACAATTATCATATTGCACCTAATTTTTTTTTTAAATCGGCACTTAATTATTATCTAGTTCTCGTGCATCACAATCGTATCGCAATATTAAACTTCTCAATCCACTTTAATTCGATTATTATAAAATGACCAGTATGGATAAATATACAAATATCGAGTATGCTTATGTATCGAGCTCTTAATATAGTATACTGGGTGACAATGGGATTAGGGCCATGCGTATATCTCCTTCATTTATCAACCGATTCAAATGAAATTTTGTACATAGATGTGAGACACAATTTCGGATTGACAGACATATGAAAACAAAATGGTGGACTTCCGGTTTCGCCAGAATAGCCAACAACTTCGATTTTTCGAATGGAACACCCTGTATGTTTGATGTTTTTCGGATTCTACGGCTTAATTTACATATCAGAAGGCTGCCAAATTTTCATTTTACAATTGGAAAAAAAAATTTTTTTTTTTCCCAGGAGGCCTTGATCAGGTTAAAATCTATACTAATTTACATCAGTAACTTACAGTAATAGTCATTCCATCGATAAGATCACTAACAAATCCCACAGCAGGAATTGCAACTTTCTGAACTAATTATTAACGGAAAAATGTTGCCACCTTGCCATTCGATAAAGAATTTAATTACCAATTCAACGATATACTTTATGTACCACTTTCTTTTTGTTCAAAACGTAAGAGCCATCTAACAAAATTAAATAAATCTGAAAAAATTGGTAGGTTACATGACATCTATTGATTCTTTCAAACTTCACTTCGGAATGGTAACAATGAATTACAAAAAATAATCGACTTGACAATATATAATGATCATAAACCCATTACAGAAAGAATAGAAAGAATAGAAGAGTTTCACAACCATCGAAAAGTTATTTTATTCATTAATGACCAATGATAAGTTCGAAGTGTTGCCCATTTTCCCTAACACATATACTAGTTCTGTTGTACACCTCATCACATTTATCAGTTCGTGAGCAAGAATTTCCTGAAATGCGCTCAACTCTATCTCTCAAGTCCTCCAAAGAAGTTGGTCTCCTCGAGTATACTTTGGACTTCATGTGACCCCAAAAATAAAAATCAATAGGAGTTGAATCGGGTGATCTGGCTGGTTATCTGATTGAATCATTTGTTCCAATCCATCTCTGCCCAAAGGCATCACTAAGATATTGCCGAACAATATTAGCATTATGTGGTCCCTCCCCATCCTGCTGAAAAAACATATTTTCCCTGATGTTCTCAGGTAAATCGTTGATATTATTCTCTAAGAATTGTAGATATTTTTGGCCCGTCAAAGGCCCGCCGAAAAAAATTGGTCCAATGATTCTTGTCCCTAAGATTCCTACCCAAACGGTGAATTCAAATCTTTCTTGAGAATAAGCTTCTCTCAGCAACCTAGGATTTTCTTAAGCTCAATACCTTGTATTATTCCTATTGAACATACCATTATTCGTAAACCTAGACTCACCTATAAACAGTATCTTCGAGACAAAACCATTATTCAAATCATGATGACGCAAAAGCCAATTACAATGAGTTAGTCTTCGTTCTGGGTCATTTTCATATAGATGCAGATGCAAACTGTATTCATAGGAGCGATATTTATGTTTTTTCAATATTTTTCTGGCACTTTTCCTGCTAATCCCTCATTCAATTTCCAATTCTCGCACTGAGGCAGATGGAGAAAAATCAACATATGCACATCAGTTTCCGCTTTTTCACTGACGATGAAGTGGACTTGGT
This sequence comes from Gonioctena quinquepunctata, assembly GCA_018342105.1. NCBI lineage: Eukaryota > Metazoa > Arthropoda > Insecta > Coleoptera > Chrysomelidae > Gonioctena > Gonioctena quinquepunctata. The sequence goes on from JAFIRS010000795.1 coordinate 118,658, forward strand.
TTTGATCAGCTGGTTCTTTCCTCAGCATCATTTACACTTTCCTGAAATAGGTCCTCGATGGCTGCCGTCTTAACGGATAACGAACAGCGTATATCAATATCATATCAATTTGTTTGTTTCGAGAATAACGATTATTATATAAAAATGCGTTCAGAAAATTTCAATTCCTGCTATAGGATTTGTCATTGATCTTATCGATGAAATTACTATGAGTTACTGATGTAAATTAGTATAGATTTTAACATTATTGTAAAATGAAAATTTGGCAAAACTGTCGTATGTAATTTGAGCCGTAGAATCCGAAAAACCTTCGAAAAATCGAAGTTGGTGGCTATTTTGGCGAAACTGGAAGTCGGCCATTTTGTTTTCATATGTTTGTCAATCCGAAATTGTGTCTAATATCTGTGTACAAAATTTCATTCAAATCGGTTGATAAGTGAAGGAAATATAGGCTTGACCCTAGTCCCATTGTCACCGGTATACCAGCGAAATGAAATCACCGTCAATGTTGACTTGAAATATAGAGTTTTTCTCCATTGTCCAAATTCGTATATGATTTCATTATAGCAAATATTTTTAGAAATTGAATGTGCTGCTGCTACTTCGGTGTCTTGTGAAAGAATGGGCGGATTTTTTATCGAACGAATCCTTGACTGGCCTCCAGACAGAAAGACTTCAGCTTCAATTGATCGATCCCAATAAACACAAATGTTCAAATGATGGAACATCATGAAACGGTTCAAAACCCAAGCAATTTTCGCACGGAATAACTCTGTTAGTCTAGTCAACAAGTGCTTTTTGAACCAACTTTTTTCAGCAGTCTCCGAAAATTATGATCGAGGTGTCATTCCATTCGGAATGACATCTAGATGATTTTTGAAAAAAATGAAGTTCCGCTTGCAAAAATTGTAAAAGTTATTGACAATTAACTAAAAAAAAAGGGGCTTTGTTTTTTTGCAAATATCTCAAAAACTAATATATATTTTTCAAATCTGAAAAAAAAAATCAAAAAGAGGAGGAAATTTCCTTGAAAAAGTTCCGATTCTCGGAATTGTAGGATCAATATTCATAATTTTTCCAGAGGGATGAAAATACGGCCGAAAACGGGTACTCTGGCTTGGGCAAGCCGCGCCCACTTTGGACACTTTAAAAATAAAAATCATTTAAGCATACTAAATATGAAAATAAAAAACTGAAAAAATTCAGACACTAACTGAACAGATGAATGAACAATAATCCGCTCAAAAAAAATTTTTATCACAATTTTTCAATTAGTTATTCAATAGTTAATTAATAATTTTTTTCTGCTTGGACATGAACATTGCAAGTGTGATAATTGTTAAACTATAAATTTAAGATGTTTTTCCTCTCTTGGAGCAATTCTTGGAAGGCTTCAGAATAGAATCCTGTTAAAAAAATTAAAAAAATTTCATTTTTCAGTTTTTTATTAATAATTTTCGTTGTTGCACAATCAAATACTTAAATTAATCATTGAAAAAAATGTTTTTTTCCACATATTATTAACGATCCGTTTTTATGTTATCAGAAACTGCATAGAATTATTTTTTTTTAATTTTTCAGCTAAGTTTGTTCTTTATCTAATGGAGAATAAATAAGTCTTAAGTATTTTCATCGTATCTCGATTAGTTTATAAATTATAATAATTTTAAGGATGAAAAACCAGGTAAGAATGACGGAGTTACAAAGAACTTATATTTAAAAATTAAAAAAATTATAATAAAAAAAAAAACCTGTTTGTTTTTGTGACAGAAAGTCGAATAGAAAAAAAATATAAGGTAAAAATTTATTTGTTTATAACAAATTGTTAATTGCATAGACAATGACAAATTAAATAAAATGAATTCTTTTTTATATCAAAAAGAAAAACAAATAATGATTTTCGAAGAAAAAATTGTTCCTTAATTAATTAAATTGGAGAAAATAATTGTTAATTAACAAATGCGTTTTTAAGCAATAAAAAATTTTTTTTTATGGAACTTTTTTTTTTCAAATATCATTATTTGTATCAAAGATTGAAATTCCATTAAAAAAAATCAATTATCTTATAAACAACGCATTTGTTTATAACAATTCAAACAATCAGAGATAAAAAAAATTAAAAATTATTTCTGAGCAGTTTCTGTTAACATGAAAACGGATCGTTAATGATATTTGAAAAAAAAACATTTTTTTCAATGAAAAATTCAAATATTTAATTTTGCAACAACGAAAATTATTAATAAAAAACTGAAAAATGAATTTTTTTCAATTTTTCCAACGGGGTTCTATTCTGAAGCCTTTCAAGAATTGCTCCAAGAGAGGAGAAAAATCTTAAATTTATAGTTTAACAATTAACACACTTGCAATGTTCATGTTCAAGCAGAAAAAAAATATTAATTAACTATTGAATAACTATTTGAAAAATTGTGATAAATATTTTTTCACGCGGATTATTGTTCATTCATCTGTTCAGTTAGTGTCTGAATTTTTTCAATTTTTTATTTTCATATTTAGTATACTTAAATAATTTTTATTGTTAAAGTGTCCAAAGTGGGCGCGGCTTGCCCAAGCCAGAGTACCCGTTTTCAGCCGTAGTTTCATCCCTCTGGGAAAATTATAAATATTAATCCTACAATTCCGAGAATCAAAACTTCTTTCAGGAAATTTCCTCCTCTTTTTGAGATATTTGCAAAAAATCAAAGCCCCCGTTTTTTTTTAGTTAATTGTTAATAACTTTTACAATTTTTGCAGGCGGAACTTCATTTTTGTCGAAAATCTAGATGTCATTCCGAATCGAATGGCACCTCGATCATAATTTTCGGAGACTGCTGAAAAAATTTGGTCGAAAAAGCACTTGTTGACTAGACTATGTGACTTTGTGATATAACTAGCTTTTCGTAATTTTTACTAGAAAGCGAAAGAACTAGGCACACATATAGGGGGGTTTCTAGGCATCGATAGAATTTGCTGAGGTATATTAGATTAACTCTATGCGACCACGATATCAATTGCATTAGTTGAAACAGGCTGTGAAAGAAACTTTATATTTCTTGTCATGTAATGAGCGATTTCAATACAATAACTTATCATGCGATTATCAAGTTCATAATGCAAAATTGACATCTATGAAGGAATGCCTTCGTGCCACCATATTAAAAATTCCAATCCACCCCTATTTGTGATTCTTCTAACAACTCTGCTCACCAGGGATTTTCATCTAAGATATCCCATTGAAACACTGAAATGTAGATTGGGCAAAACATATATTTTGTGTCACCATAAAAAAAATTAAATCAGTTCCCTCATAAAGGTAGCTTATATCTGCAATTTTTCGAGGAACTTTGTTGCCCGGGGGTTCCGGTGAATATATTTCACTGAAACGGTAGAAAAGTATTGCATAAAACATATTATTTGTGCCCCCATAAAAAAATTCAAATCAGCCCCCTTATGGGCGAGGATTGTACTTGAGGTTTTTTTGAAGAACTTTGCTGATCGGGTGCATACAATGAATATATTTTATTGAAACTCTGGAATACGATGGCACAAAACATATTATATATATATATATATATAAATATATATATAAATATATATATAAATATATATATATATATATATATATATATATATATAAATATATATATAAATATATATATATATATATATATATATATATATATATATATATATATATATAATATATATATATATATATATATATATATATAATATATATATATATATATATATATATATATTGTTATGATAAGAAATATTTGTTCAATGTAAAAAGAATAAAAAAAGTGATATAATGATACTTATATATCACATAAATACCTGCTATGTTTGTTTTGCAATTTTTTCTGTACATTTTGAGTTTAGCAGTGGTGCTTTTCTATTCATCTATCAATTTGCACAACCTATAAAAAATGTAGAAATCAAAATTCATGAATAAAACTTCAGATCTCAAGTAGACAAAAATAATATTCAAGTTGGAACATCCTGATATGCTAAAATCAAATCAGAAGGAAACATGACAGCGACATGTCAAAACAATTCGATGGAAAATGATAAAATATGAAATTTGGAGTACAGAAAATTGTCAAATATGATTTTTAACTAACTCTGTATATATTATAGTAAGGTATGGAAATGTGAATTGTATATAAAATCCATAGCATAGTTTAGAATGAGGAAAAGTGTCATGGAAAGTGAGTAAAAACCTAAAATTTGTGAGAAAAAAACAAAAAGTGATGGTTGCGAGGAAGAAAAATAACGAGGATTTGAGGGGATAAAAAAAATATTTTTGGATGAACTCAATGACAAAATTTATCAATCATAAATACGAAAATACTACGAGAATAGGAGCAATTCAGCCAATTGACAACTATATAACATATCCAGAAACGATAACCGTTGAAAACTACCTAGGAAAAACTTCTCACCTCCAGGACACAGCAATATTCATATCCGGGATTCGTCCAAGGACCTCTAGGACTCAAGAAAAGCAAAAGTAAACAGATCACAGGTACTTTTTTGAATGAAAAATTAATTGAGTGAACGTTTTCGGGCAGACACATATTTGAAGTCATTTTATTACACCTTCACTGTTATTGAGCAGTATTTCTGGTTTTGTTCGTATAATTCAATATAATATACAATTATTATTTCTGAAGGTCATTTGATTTGCACATTAGCGAAGTACTTCACTCCTCACATATCACTGTTTTGACGAAAACACTACTCATAAGTTAACTATCGCAGGATAGGTACATTTAAGTTTTTGATTTAATAAAAGAATAATTACTTGACTATTTTCTGCATTCATTACTCATCTGTTGATCACATTACAACCTGCAATTTTCATAAAACCGTATTCTGAACATTGACTCAAAGCAAAGCAACTAGATGGCACCACTGAATTTTGCTTTGAGAGGGAGTAATATCATGTTTCCATAGGCGTACCGACTGAGCTGGGATGAGGGAAAGGAATACAGGTAAAAGAGTATTTGAAAAAGAGTAAGCGGATATTTTATTACTGTTATGATAGGTATTTCTTTCTATGGTGGCATAAATAATATGTTTCGTGCAATCAGCAAAGTTCTTCGAAAAATCGTAAGTATGAACTATCCTTATGAGCGGGCTTATGGGTATTTTTCCTATGATCGCGCAGAAAATATGTTATGTGTAATCATTTTCTATCGTTTCAGTAAAATAGCTTTACCAAAAACTCCCGGTCAGTAAAGCTTTTCCAAAAGTCACCTTATATTATTATTAATAAAATATTTTATTTTATCTTGGAAATCTTCGATGGGAAGTGGGAAATGGAACCTAATGGTAGCATTTCGTTATTTCAAAGTGAAATGAAAATCTATTAGTAGATGATGGTTAATATTAACAATTATTAAAAAGTCAAATATTATGGCGATTTATTAAAAAAAAAGTGTTTTTCACCGCCAACTTAGTTGCGAACAACTTTCGGAAGTCATAAACTTGTGTGAGTTGAGAAGACGGGGGCCTGAGCTTTTCAAGTGTCATCCGACTGATGATATGTAGATTGAAAGGATATGGGGATAATCCCGGTTGATATAATTTCCAGTCGTACCGGAAGAGATGTAACAATTGATGTATTCAATAGCATTCATGGACCCTATAAGCCCTGAAATAAATAAAATTATATCGAGTTTTACATGAGAAGAAATAGAAAGTGTCTATTATGCCCTCTAAATGTGACTATCGTCGTCGAGATTCACCATTGTTGCCTTTCTTTCATAAAGTTTTACAATATTGATCAGTTTGAAATTGTACCGGCCAATTCTGATATATACTTTATTTTCTATGTGGATTCCGCCAAAATAACTAAATTGGATGTGTTTATTCAATTTATATTTTCATTTTATTTTTTACGTATATCATGAGACTGAATTGTTTATTATAAGGTATGTTTTCTAATATTTGTTTCCTCGGTAAGCAGTTTTTCGAAAATTGCGAGTGTAAACTACCCCTACAATGTAGCTGATGTGAATTTTCCCTATAGTGGCCCAAATAATATGTTTTATGCTATCATATTCCAGCATTTCTATGAAATATATTCATGGTCAGCAAAGTTCTTCCAAAAATCTCAGGTATAAACTACAACCATAAGGGGACTGATTTGATTTTTTTTATGGTGGCAAAATAATAATTTTAAAATTTTAAAATTGCAGGTTGAAACTACCCTTATGAGGGGACTGATTTGAATTTTATTTTGGTGGCACAATTTTGTGCAATCTACATTTCAGAGTTTCAATGGAATATCTTACTTGAAAATCCCCGATCAGCAGAGTTATTAGAAAAATCACAAGTACAAACTACCCCTGAATGGAGGTGGATTGTAATTTTTAACCGACGAAATCAAAAAGGAGGAGGTTCTCTGTCGACGCGTATTTTTTTTATGTATGAATACGCATAACTTTCCACAGAGCAGTTCGATTCCGATTATTCTTTTTTCATTGGATAGGGTCTCATTTGAATTTCAACAAAGATATCCATCCATTAGGGTGACAGAATGGAGGATATTGATCGTTCACCCTATGAATTTTGGTCCGTTAACCGATTCTATCAGGCATAACTTTGTAGTGGGTTTTCCGATTTGGATTATTCTTTTTTTTAGATAAGGTATACCTCATAGTTGATCATATTTCAATTTGGAATGAAATAATTCCCCACTAGTGGTAGAAAAATAGGGGATGATTGATTTTTCACTTGTGAACATGGGCACACGTATGTAGTTGACATTGACAGATCCTCCTACATCCATTACAATAATTACATTCTATGAAAGGATGGAATCATATACAAAGTGATGAAATCAACTAACCAGAACTTTCAAAAATAATTTATATTATATAACAATGAATAGTTTAAGTAGATTATCATATTCAACAGTTAATAGTTGAAGTAAGATAGGTAAGTAAGTATTTTGGAAGTAATAAAAAATTAAGTAGGTAGTGATTAGTAGATTTCAGCCACAAAAAAATGAAAAATAAAAACTTCTAAAAAGCAAAAAATAAAATAAATCGTCTTAGTCTTAATGATAATTGAGCTCCCAAACTAATGTGAGTTACTAATTTTGAATCTGCGCCAAACAAACTAGCAATTGAATTAGGTAAAGCGTGAAATGATGGCAGCGAGATGCACAGCGGCGTTTTGATTATTTCTTAATTAATATAATTATCTCCGAAAATTGTTTGTTTGGCGCCGACTCAAAATTAATTACTCACATTAGTTTAGGAGCTCCATTAACATTAAGACCAAGAAGTTTTATTTTATTTTTTGCTTCTCAGTTGTTTTTTTCAATATCGTAGCACGAAGGCATTCCCTCATAGATGTCAATTTTCCAAATGATCTTGATAATCGCATTACAAGTTAGTATATTAAAATCGCTTATTACATGACGAAAAATAGAAATTTTCCATTACACCCTGTATCAACTAATGCAATTGCTATCGTGGTCGCGTAGAATTGATCTGATATACCTTAGGTGTATTATACTAAAATTTCAGCAAATTCTATAGATGCCTAGAGACTCCCCTATATATGTGCCTAGTCCTTTTCACAGGTAAATGGGTGATTTCATATGACATTGAAAAAACTAGCCAATGACATATCAGTTGAGGAATGATAAGTATGTTCTCAACCACGTACAAGCGATAGTCCTCCGGAACTGAAGCTTCTGTGGTACCCCATGTTCATTTGCTATAACCCCCTCTATTATATAAACACTCTTGTTTCTCAGTGAATAAACTTTTTTATTATTATTATCATATTAGTATTATCTTTTATATTTAATGATCTCATATCTCACCAAGAACTGCCGTAGTTTGAGATTAATGTTTCCCTTCATTTTCGATCATGAAAGGAGGAGATACCTACTTATTTGTCCCATCAGTTGTACATATATGACCATAAATTTAAGCATTGTTCAACGGACAAGTACGTAAACTAAGTAAAATGTTATTAAATTAATTTTATTGAGAAAAACTGTGATCGAAATATGAAAGACTGTTATTTAATAATGTTCAGTAGATATCAGTTCCATTAGGATGAGTTTAGCTGTAATCAAAAAAATTTAACAAATATGTATAAATATTTATTCTGTTTCCCCTTTTTATAATGAAAAACTAGATGAAATTAAACATAACCAAAATTGTATTGATTGTTTTCTACTAATTTCCATATTCAGAAAATGTTAATCAAACTATTGAGATAGGTCTTTTTGAAAGAAGTTTCCTGTAGATAAATGAAATACATTTCTATTTTTGTTTCAAATACTATTGAATGTTACTGTGTTCTGTAAATAATGTCTTAACTAACGTTTGATTGTTATATAGCTCCTATTATGAAATTTCATATACATTTTCCATAGGGTGAAACACAATGATCGTCAGTCATATCAGTAGAAAACAGGAATTGAAATTCGCACAATGGATTATATTTTTCGGAACCATCTACTAGCTAGTTACTTTCTGATATAGGGCTGAAGAGAGTTACTGTGGTTCATCCAACCTGTATTGAATATTGATCCTCCCATCGACCCTCAAACACTCATTATTTCAGTACAAAACAGATGAAAGTACACTGTGTTTATGTTCACACTTGGGTATGGAATGTCTCGAAGAAATTTCTTCTAATAATCGATTTTTTCAACCTATCTGACTCAGTAATTGACAATAGGTTTGAGGAGATGCGAAATGAGAAAGAAGTGGATAAGTGTTATTTTTCAAAGAAACCGAATCGTTTCGAAAATAATCGAGAAGTTTTTGGGTAGCGACTGAAGTAAATATGGTATTTTTTTTGGTGGATTATCTTGCTTCATTTTTTTCTTCGTTGAAAATTTCAGCAGGTAAAATTGTTCATTATGACCCATATTCCTACAGAGTCAATTCCGAATTAATTCACTTTCGGTAATATCACACGAAATAATATTTGGGCGGAGCTACAAAGAATTAGAGTTCACAGTTATGGACTTGGAGCATGGGGGAGAAGTTTAACGTGCAGCGCCGCACTGGCGATATCGGACAAACTGGTCCAGACACTATCACATATCTCCATTTACCGCTGTGATAAAAAGGGTATCTACAAAGTGCGATAGTTTAAATGTTCCGGTCGCAAACGTCAGAACGGCATTTGTATTGTGATTCGGCGGGTAAACGATTCGTATCAAAGAGAGGCCCAGTGTCGAAAGTGGGCGTATAATAATAGGCATGGTGACAGTAACCAAGAATCACCGGAATGATATATTCATCTAATGAAATAGGATTCATAGATTATAAAAAACCTATTTATTTATATATTATGAGCGAGCGTGATACTTTTTTTTTATAAAATAGAACTACAAAATACTGCAATCCGCCATGATAGGTTGAACACCAATCAAAGTGAATTACGTCACTTCTATGAAAACCTCATTTTGTTTCGTTTGAACTTCGACAATCTCTGCACTGTTCTCTGCGTGTATCAGCGTTTACAAGTATTTTGTGATTCCTAACGATCATTCTCCTAGTTTTGTGTTTTATACCGAAATCAAGAAACGTTAAACATGCAGCAAGGATTTACCAAGGCAAATAGCTGAAATATACCTAGAATTGATGTGTTGATGCTGGGAGAGTTTGTTGGATCAAAAAAAGACTTTTGTTCAGCAGAATCTAGGAACGTTGAAACTCCCATCTGAGTATAGTTTAACCATTTTCAATTGCAGAAGCTGTTTCTATAGGGATCAAATACAAAACTCACTCCGCTAACAAGAGCGTGAAGGCGAGGAAACGGAACGAAAAATAATGTGTACTACTCGTAAACATTCTCCCAGTGAACACAAACATATATATGTTACATAAAATTAACGCTTTTCCAGAGAACACGTTATGTAGCTGGTAACCCACATGTAACACACATGTGCTCTACAACGCCATAACAACTTCATATATCTGATACGTAACATATATAATTAAAATGTTATGTACCAAATATCCTTTGTTCTGTATCATCGTCGTAACAACTGCATGTATCTGATACTTAACATTCTAAAATGTTATGTAACATATTATTTAGTGACATGTTCCTGGTATAGTTATTCTAATTCCAATTGGAAAGGCAATAAAAATAAGAACACAACGAGGAGTGTTCACATGCACTGCCCGGCAAATGGGAAATTTATATACTACCAGTGTTTTTATGTTCAAAGCGTTCCTGGTACAATCATAAAAAAGTTGAGTCGTGTGGAAGAGAATTTCTTCTCGAAACTTTCTATGTCGGTCCAATTGGGATTAGAAATACTATAATACCGAGACGGGCCTTAAATTAAAATATTTATTCATCTTACTCAAAGGACCTAATTGCAATTCCTTCCTATGATCCAACAGCGGAACTTCATTGTAGTGATCATCTGGAAAGCCTATCAATACCAAATAAATTGAGAAGCACTTGCAGTAGTGTTCTTGAAGAACTTGTACAAATATAAAATCTAGGAAAGTTATTCACTTAGTAGGATTAATAGAGATACGGGATTTTTTACTCAGTCGAAATAATATGATCTGACTGATGATTTTATGGAATCATCAAGAATACTTTTCCAATAAAATAAAGACAATTTGTTTTTTATATTTTTTAATTCAAAATTAAACTTTTAATTTTTAAATAAAACTCAAAATTAAACTTTTTATTTTCAAATAAAACTCAAAATTAAACTTTTTATTCCTAAAGTTCTACAGCAATTTGAAAAATATGTATCATGATACGGTCAGTCCCGATTTTTCTCTTTGATGTCTCAGTTTACTGAGACGAAACCATTCAGATATCTGCATTTCCACATCGCTCTCTGATATTGATTGAAAGTTATCACACCTGGAATTACAAAAAATAAATGTAAAAGACAATAATACCACCAGAGCAGTCATTATTACATGCTGAATTTTTAGACAAAGACTGTGACAACCGTTTCTTATTGGAGTTAGCATTTGGGAACTCATCATTACTGTTGGTACAAAGTTTCAATATATCTTGATCGTCTTTTTTGACGAATGGATAAATCATTGAAGTCCCTTTTACAAGAATTCATGTTGAATTATTATTACAAATGCAATGCACCCAGGTTTGGTAATGTACATTCTAACTAAATAAATAAATACATTTGGTGAAAAATTTTAGGTTATGAGAAAAGTCGGCTGTTGGTGAGCTCACGATCATTCTTACCAACAAAAATAATAGGAAGGAATGAAAATAATATACAATGAATGAGAGTTACTCACCTTTCCTTTTTACAACCAAAAATGATAAGATTAAGGAAAATTTAACACTTCTCACACAAAAAAGCAAAAAACCCATATCAATAAATTTAAGTACAACCATGGAACAAACACCACAGAGAATGGCCGTGGCATAGCTGTCAACTCACAGAACAAAACTATGTTAATCGCAAATATGAAATATTCATATTCTGTGTAAGTATGTGATTTTTTATCGGGTGTAGAAAATGAATTTGTGATGGTATATTGATAAATCTTGTATAGAACTGAATATTTTCATTTTTGAACCACGAATTTCAAATATTGATGGTCTACCTTATACCACACAAAAATTATATATAACCCTGTGCTAGTTAATAAATATTATACTCTCTATATATATTGTTCAAAATTTGTCCTTTCCGTCAACCAGCTGCACCCTTACGAGCAGCCCTCAGAAATCTTCGAGAGACTTTTGCGAGGTAGGGAAGACCCTCGATAACAATTAATTCTCAAGTGACATATATGTTTCAGTATCGAACTGTTATATATATATATATAATATATCACTGACGATAGGTATAGGTTACATAACCATGTTTTGTTCTATTATATAACATATACATCATACAGTAACATAACATTGTTCCTTCTGCAATACACGACAGATATGTAACTGAGAGATATGTGTTCACTGGGCTCTTTCGGCGAACGGTAGATCAAAAGAAGATCAAAAGATCCAATAGTCAACGTGGGTTTGAGTGACAGCTATTTGAGTGACCGCAAGCCAATGATAATGCTTTCAGGTATGTCTATACGTTGAGTCTAATAAATCACCAGTTTCAGTTCAGGTCTGAGTAGATAAAAGCCAGTAGCGTCTCTGGTCTGGGATCGAAATAGGTTTTAAAATATTCTATAGATGTGTTTTTTTTCTACTATGGAACAATGAAATCATGATGATCCGATTGCCAATTAATACATACTTCCTCGTTTATGGCATATTTTTTTATTTTGACGTATTTTTGAAATATTTAAATGTCTAAATAAAATCAGCTATCTTCGCCTCTGCTGCTTGAAGGATTCCGCCTCGAGACTGGCCACCTTGTTATCCATGCTTCTGCAATTGTAAATGGTTTGACTATATATTAATAATCTTTGAAAAACATAAGTATTCCAAAACCCGTAAAATCTGCTTTTTGTATGAACTTCATGATAGGTTAGTATAGAGGTTATGTTATTGAAAGTTTGTTCATATTACGAAGTGACTAGGTACATGTTGACGTACGCGTAGTGGTTTGTGGACACGTGTATGATTTTGAATTTATATGCCGATACGAGACCGGAGAATGTTGTAGCTTTTGGTAAACATCCTGCTCTCAAGCGGATCTGCAACACCAATCCCATCACATAATATTCCATATAATTGTCCATATCATTTGGCAACTGCAATATAATAAATACACATGTCCGCTGATAAATCAATACGAGTACATCAACGTGTATTTAGCTACTCCGTTATGATTACAAGAGATGACAGCTAACCACACACATGATTGAATTCATCATTAAATTTAGTCCTCCAACAAGATCATTGTGCACCCACCATTCTAGAATCTACGAAATAAAGTGAAAACATGTAAGTGATTTTCACGGAAATAAATTGGAGAATTCACACATATTCATGTTGGATCTCGACGTTCAACATTGAGCCACTTATTTCGCATTTTTTTCTTGTGTGGAACGTAAACAAATAACTTGCTAGGAGTTTTTTGATGTGTTATCGCACTGACGGACCGCACACCTCCCATTCACTCCAGAATATATATCTAACACACAAAATCACCGAATTATGCCATTGGCACCTAATGTTTACTGTTGACAAAGATAGAAGTGACGTCACGAGCAGCCACCATGATCTGGCGGGCGTTTTGGCGTGAATTTTAAACAAAGAATTACAATTGCAATTTTTTTCTACCACACCTATATTTTCTGCAGAAATAAGATTTTTTGGGAATAGTAGATACTTTCAAACATCAGAGAACACATTTTCAGAATCAGTCATCATGCCTATAAACGATTCGGCCGCAAATAACCTAAAATCATCTGCTTGGACGTCCCTCGGTGACCGTTTATGTATGAAAATACTGCGCAGACGTGTTTAGTGGGATTTTCATGCATCCGATATCTAACTATACGATGGTACGGAAGGTTTTCATTGATCAAATGGTTTTCCCGCCAAATTTTATCAGAAACATTTTAACTCTCATCCGACCATCGCACGGCTTGAAATATTTTCAACACTTTTCAATAATCGTATGGATATTAACCGCACTGACTCCTCTTTCTGATCATAATTATGAAATCAAAATGAACATCAACGAAAGTAATCGAATTTACATTTGGAAAACTAACAATCTTCTGATTTTTATTTCTGATCTTTATATATCGTTGGTTTGAAGCATGCATGTTGTATGTCCATTAACGTTAGTTTTGAGGAAACATAATGTGAATGTTTACTTTGACAGGATCAATAATGAGAACTGTATAAAATCAAATTTGTGGAAGTAAATCAATTTGAAATTTATCATTGTTGCATGTATTGAGCTTGTTTCAACGTGAAATTTCATTTAAAGCACTTAAAAAGATTGTTTTTGAATAATTAGGACTCACTACATATAGCCTCTCCATAACATAGATACTAAGAAATAGCCATTACTCTCGATCAGTATTCGCAATAATCTTCAACTCCACTTCCTTGATCGCTTGTTGGCAGTGGTACCACATTCTGTACATTCTTTTTTGTCGGTAGATTCTCAATATAATTCTTATAATTTGGTTGGTATTCTTTTAATAAAAACAATAAATCTTTTTTCTGTTTCACTTATAGGATTTTTTACTATACATTTGTTTCAGGTTAAGCGATTCCCACCTTAATTCATGTTTTGTCCAAGACATAGTTGCCTCCTTTTTGCGTGTTTTAATTGATAAAGTAGTAGAAATATCGAATTCCATAAAGGCTTCCTCACTTAAACTGTACTTTGAACAATAATCGCTTTCCTCTTTTCAACCTCTTCCTTTTAATTTTCAGCCATTGAACACGCTGCCCATCTGGATTGATTTCTGTATTCAACATAATAGTTCAACATAGTTGTGGCAAATCATAAAACTCGTTCAATTCACATGTATGGATAATATACGGTTGTGGTTTATGTCTGGCCATTGTAATCAGCACTTTTTTATGTTTTCGAGCACGCTAAATGCATGGCATCTGCCTCAAGATACTACATACTATTACATACTACATTTCTAACAGAATTTTGAACATATATGTGAATGCACACTTGTAGTTAATCCGAAAATTAACACAATTGTTGTATGGCGTGAGAGTTCAGAAAACCGTTAACCTGCACAAATGTAGCAAGTCCGGATATACCCACTACATTTAAGCATTGCTAGATTCAAATTGTCAGCTGCACATTTGTTGTGTGAAGGACTTACTACAAATGTGACCTACAGGAAGTTTCTAGGTGAATGATTCACACAATAAAATAAGTGAATTGCAAACTATTGGAGGCTTTTGGGACCTACAACTTCTATGCTCGATAAAATATATATACGTGGAGTGTGGTCCGATATTTGAGTCCATTTTCACTAAAACTGGACTTACAACATGTGTGCTCCAAACCAACGATATTGAAAATGAAAAATGAACAAAAAAGAAAAAATAGATCGTAGACATTTTTCATAATAGAAAAATACAAGGTCCTGAAAAGTTTTTCAACTATCTAAGGATTTCTTATGAAACATTTCAAGATTTATTGAATATTGTGGGTCCCAGCTTGAAAAATTATATCAGGTGTTTGAGATTAGAAAGCAATGAAGGCAAAATTCATATATTCTAGTTACCTAGCTTATATCTTCGAAATGTATTCGTTCTGTTAAGATATGTTCATTAGAGTGAGTTTGGTCAGTATTATCGTACATGTTAAATATTGATAAAAATCAAGTGGTTGAAGTTTACAATATAAAACAAATTCATTAATTTGTTGTGTACAGCACATTGTATCAAGGAAAATGTCAATATCAAATCGGATGTCAAATTTCGGATACATGAATATTGCAAAATATTTCGTACGAAATTTAATGTCATTTCTGATATCGGACGATCGTATGCATGAAAATTAATCCATTACAGTCGCCACAAGCATTCGCTCTGCAAGTGTAGCAAGTTTTCGTAACTTCTCTGTTATAATCGATCTACGAAAGGAAAAAAGGTCAATTGACAAATTTTGCAAGTTCAATTTTCACATTGATATAAACAATTAAATTTTTTCATAATAATAATTACAGTAATCTAAAAAACAGGCATGGGACATATTTTTATTCATGTAATACACATTCAAAATAATTTTTTTAGTCAAATTCTGACAGTAAACGAACAATATGAAAGATATGGGAAAATGTATGTATGTAGAAATAAAAACAATATTTTCAATATATTTTTTTATATTTCTTCAATAATTATTAATATTCCTTCAATATTTCTTTATTCGTGTGATTTACACATACAACAGATATGTACGTTTTAATGGTATCAATTGTTAGTGAAAATATTAATTCACCTCTTATTCGACAGAACAGTGATTTGTTGTCGCTGCTGCTTGGCTAATCACTTTCGCATGTAAACGATGTGGTTCGAAATGGGTGACAACCCAGTTAAACTCACTTGATCCATGACAAATATAAAACTTTTTTCAACTTGACAATAAATTACATGTAAACACTACGATGACAGGCGAATTACGTATTCGTAGTGCACGTGTTCAGTCGTTTGAATGCGGTTCGCATACTACTAGTCTCAATCTGCATTTTCTTCATTATAATAATAAAGTTTATTTACCAAATGTACATGAAAACAAAAAAATTGGGTACAATTAAAAATATAAATGAACAAAGGCATCACAGAAGCAATAACATAAGTATCGCTTGTGCGTGATATGGCCAGGTTTTATGAAAACCAATTCTAAATATATTACAAAAGGACAATAAAATGTTTCAAAATGACGAACTCCAACATAATATAATCAGTATCATTGAAACAATTAAATTACAACAACTAAGTGTAACGAGAGGGAGGATATTCATACTACTAATGTCACTATCGAGTAAACCATCACAGTCGGGTAAATATCATAGTTGGTTAAGGGTTTTACAGAAACGATAGTTTCATAATCGGTTGAGTATAGCAGTCTCGTCTTTTAGCTCGAATAAGAACAAAATTTAAGAGTATAAATGGAACATTCGACAGATAATAATATGTAAAAGAAGTAATATTCAGTAAAAAAAATAATATTTTCGTAGGAAAAAGAACCGACTAAATAAGCCATATGGAAAAAAAATAGTTCTGCATAATATTCAAGTATATAGGAAACAAATATACAGAAATAATTTATAAAATATTGGCAGAAAGATCTTTCGCTTCCCATTGATTATTTTTTCACTTTATTTTCCAATATTTTTGGATTTTCGGTTATTTCTTCCGGCAATATCTGGTAGAGTCGTATGTATTCAACGTTTTCCTGTCCTATAGTTTTTCACAACTAGGTCTTTTCAGGAGTGTATCTCTGTTTCTAGTGATATGGGAGTGAATGATTGGTTCCAGGTGGATATTTCCTTTTTTTAAAGCGTTCATTATGCTCAGACAAAACAGTTGACGAATATCAAATACAGCAGCTTCCTTGTATACAGTATTACAAGAGTAAGTTTTGCCTTCTTTGAGTATAATTTTCAGTATCCATTTTTGAGTGAAATGTAGGTTTGAAAGGTAAAAGTCAATCACTCCTCCCCACACTTCTATACCATATGAAATTTGTGATTGTATAAGTGCGTAGTACAGCGTTTTCAAATGCCTTATTTCCAGGAAGTTTCTCAAATATTTGAATTTGGAAAGAGTACCTCTCAACTGTCCAACCGTATTTTTCGTCTGCAAATCCCAGCGAAAATGCCCATCTACAATGATTTCCCAAATACTTGATAGAACACCATATGCGTCGCCAAAATTCAGAGGTCCCATATTTGGCAATCCATTGGAGTACGAGGCGTAGGGTAGGTATCTGGTTCAATCAAAATTAATTGTGAGCTTGTTGTGAGGGAACCATCTCTCGATTTTCGGAAAGTCGTCTTCAGCTGATGCTTTCAATTGCTGCCAGTTAGAGCCGCTATATAGAATCGCAGTATCGTTAGCTGAGCTCAATATTTTTTCCTCTGTTTGAAGAAGCAAGAGTTCATTGAGTTAAATAGTGAAGAGGATTGGTCCTAGTATGGTGGTCTTAGTATGGTTTCCTGGGGAACTCCAGGTCTGCTCAGAGTATTGCCGATACTAACTCTCTATTCATTACTAGGGCAATTTCCGAAACAGGGGTTCGATTTTATTCAAAGGTTATACATGCCGAATCACAATGCAACTGCAGTTTTCACCTTTGTAACAAATAAATTTAAACTGTTGCACTTTCAAAAACACTCCATTTATCTTAGGGGCAAATACGGATAATTTGCGCTATATGGAGTAATTCGCCCGATTCCGCCACTGCGGCGCCACTTGCAAAGGTGCTCCGAGTCCATAGTTGAAAAGTTTCCGCATAGCGAAGTAGGCAATAAATCATTGGTAAGACGTCTAAACCCTTTCAACTGGGTTGATATATACTTGAAGCACTCCCAGATACTATGCTAAGCTAGGACTAACGTTACGGAGAAATTATTTACACTAGAGAAGGATGTCCAATGAGATGTTGTTTCTATCAAAAACAGATGGTTCAACAGAGAGGAACTCAAAATTAGTCTGGAAATTACCTGGCATGACGATCATGTAAAATCTGTGCGCAACAAAAGTAGCTCACATAGCAAACAATACATAATTGTTCATGCTGGAAATAAAGATGGATTAATCGATGGTGCCGGTCTCATATTTTCAACTAAAAATAAAAGTGCTGATTACTATGATAATATGAATTCGGAATTATTCGAAAAGTGGATGGCAGAAAAACTGTTACTGAGACTTCAGAAACCATCATCGATCATCATGGATAATGCAAGGTATCATTCAAGACTTCCGGAAAAAAAGCCAAATTCCCAGTCGAACAAGGATGAAATCATACAATGGCTGCAAACTAAAAATATACGCATTCCTCATCGCGCCTTTTAATGTGAACTGTTAGAGATTGTGCAGCAATTCAAGCCTAAAAAAGGCATGTTCCACGACTACAACCATACCACTGCCAGTTCAATGCCATTGAACTAATATGGGCACAATGCAAAACATTTTATAACAAGAATATTGGACAAAAGGAAAACAGTGACGAGACTCCATTAAATACATGGAAAGAAGCATTAAATGAAGTTACTACACAAAATTGGACGGATTGTATTGGGAACGAGATAAAATGTTGGATTGTCAC
This sequence comes from Gonioctena quinquepunctata, assembly GCA_018342105.1. Lineage (NCBI taxonomy): Eukaryota > Metazoa > Arthropoda > Insecta > Coleoptera > Chrysomelidae > Gonioctena > Gonioctena quinquepunctata. Next base: position 137,373 of record JAFIRS010000795.1, read on the forward strand.
ATATTACCAATTAAAATTGATGTAAATGAAGATTTATCATCCGAAGACGATAATTATACTTCAGATGCAGACCACTGAGAAATTCTTTGATAACTTTGTTAATATAGGTAGCTGATAAAGCTATAATATAGTTTTATTTCCAATACAGTTATTGGAGTTTAATAATTCTTCAATCCTATTTCCTAATAACGATTTACTTCTGTTAACAAATTCTATTAATTCTATCATACTCAGTTTCCTTCTCTTTACAATTCCAAATCCGACCCTGGCATTTTATATTTGGAGAGAATTAAGTACGGACATAACCTGCACTACACTAATCTTTCCACTACACATGCATTCTCATAGACAGTCCAATTTGAGCTGGCCCGACAGCTGCCACTAATTTTTATTACTATAAGCAAAGACAGTTGACATGAAATGAATATATACATTTCGTCTCACCAATAATTTATTGCCTGCTCCTTCTATTCGCAGAATTGAAACAAGTTGAAAAAACCAGAACTTCCAAAAAGCAACAACAAAAGCCCTGTTAACTACCTTCCGTACATCAGAGGTGTCTCCGAGAACAACAAAAGGAACGGAAACAAGTTCAACATTAAGAACTGCTTCCAATACGGTAGTATTTTATACTTTCTCACCAACACCAAACCTTATGATACAACAGAAATCAGTAAGAATTGAATTTATCGAGTACCATGTGAATGTATAGATTTCTAGCTCTGAGAGACGACGATACCATTATCCGTAAGATCAACCAAATTGCTACACAGCCAGTTTCAAATTGAGTTACCCTCATAATATCACACGAAATTATATATGGACAGAGTTACAGAAATACAGTTGAAACTAGACCAATGCAAACATAGAAAAAAAAAGACGAATTTACTCATGCCCATTTCTTCAAACGTACATTGTCCATTGTGGACATGAGTCAATTCGCCAAAGTCAAGTGGTTTGAATTTCCAAGAGTAATTTGGAAGATGAAGTAAAGAACATCAAGTAGTTTCCAGAATATCCATGTGTCAAGTGGAATTTTATAGTTTGGTCAATATAGCCATGAAGCATGAATGCATGAATTTATTTTCTCCAACCTATATGGAGATCGAAAATTCCACCTGATATTTGTTCGGTTCACAATTCTATGTCATTGTTAAGGAAAATCACAATTTTCAGCTCAACACAACTCTTTTTGAGGGAAGTGGAGCACAAACACATTTATCTTCTTTAATAATAGTTTATGTAACAAGTACAAGTGAGGCCTTAGCAGACGAATCGAGATATGAAGATGATGTCTGCTATAGCCATTTGCGTAAGTGCTGCATACAACATTTTTCGTATTAGCTTTCCAAGTAAACAAAACAGAAATGTCACACATATTTCCTCGCCATGCATACATTTTCAATGCGGTAGTCTAAGGAAGTTGTGCAAAAATCTGGCAAGTGATTGTCAATGGCACATTTGTCAAATTCTTGTGAAAAATTAGTGTTCATTGTTCTTGAAATAATTATTACAAAAGAATATTTCTACATAATATCAGATAATCTATAGGTTATTGCGTTTCCTGAAAAGTTTCTAGGGTAATAATAAAACATTTTTTGGGTAATAATAAAACGTTCTTAGGGTAATAAATAAATAAAAATAGTCCGATGAAGTGTTAAGTCATTGTTTTATCCTGATTTTATTGAGAATTACCACCGTATTCATCACCATCTATTATTTTATTCTAACAGAAGCATTCCAATGAAATGGATATCAATCGAATATCCCCCATCAAATAAGGCGAAGTTGAAGAAACATATTCCCAATGTGAACATAAACATAGGAAAAATCATCCTGCAAATAAGATGAGTCTTGTACAGGTCATTTCCAACATAGAATTAGGTGCTCGATTTCATCATAAAATGTGTCAATAAAGTTATACGTAAATCATCGTACCTCATTTGTATAATCCTTTCCCATATATTTCCTACACAGGGTGTGATCTTATTTGATGCAATACCGCTAATAGTTGATAGTCCATTGAAAAATAAAGACTTCTCCTGGAGAATGATTGCGAAAAGTCCTTAATAGGTGAGAACAAATTTATAATCTACTGAAATTTCGTTGTTTGGTTTCTGCTGGATCACTCGATGATAACATTCAAAGCACGAATGAATACAATTTTTCAGCGATATTTTCGGCTACTGAAAACAATCAACATTCGCATTTCTTTAAACAAAACATCACACAAATACTCGAAAACACGTGTTCATACCCCTTGTTTTGCAGGTAAACTGCAGTTGTCTAAAATGATCCCTTTTCACAATATAAACAACTTACGTAATTTCTACACGTGTGGAGTGATTTTTATTTTTACGATGTTGCCAGCCTTACCTGTGTTTTCTTGAACAATATAGCTTCCAAATAACTCCAAGTTACGAAACGATAATTATTTTGTGATTTGAAGTGCTGAAAACTCAACCAAAGATGTAAGTGCATCTCGATTAATTTTTTTTATTTACAACGAGAAATAGCGCATCAATCTCTAATGTTATTATCACGGAATAGGTTACATGTATATGTTTGTTATAACTACGACATGTGCTTATAATATGATGGATCAAATTCTATTGTATAGGTTTATGTTGGTGAGATAGGACATAAGATTTTCTATGTGATGGTCTTCTCCTAGTAGGTTGCGTAGGTCTTTGGGTATGTGGAAAGCTTCTCTTGAGTTGGGGAATCTTGAACATTATGTGAGGACATGTTTTACAGTGAGAGTTGTTTCGCAGCTGTCGCACTACGGTTGTTCGATGCGGAGCATGAGGTATTTGTGGGAGAATCTAGTATCATTTATTTATGTATTTTTATTCATTATCCACACAGACTAGTACAGCCTAATTACATGGATAAGTTAATTTGATATCAAGCTATAGTACAAGATAATATAAATTGATCCTAATAAGTAATAACTACTCACTATCATACAACCATAACTATCAGAACTGTAGGAGAGCGTGTTGCAAAATAAGTGTTCAGTATTATAGAATAGAGTTCAATATTTGCTCGAGAATATTTTTACAAAAAGCAGTAGGAGGTAGGGTCCAATCAAGGTCTATGAGTATATTGAAATTGTTTGCTAATTTAAGCATAGATACCAAAGGTGCTCTCTCTATGATACACACTGCCGAGGAATTGAACATTGGAGTGGAACGTGTACATCGTGGCGATACATTGAAACGAAGTAAATTGAGGATTTCTGGGGAGTCTATGTTATTATTTATTATTTATTATTTTGTACATTTTGTTAAAGTTCTCCTTTGCTCTAGCGATATTACTTTGAATTCAGATCTCAAATGTGATATCTTCATGATATTATGATCAGGCCATACACGATGCTGTTTAAAATATAAATACCTCAAGAGTTCATTCTGTACCTTTTCTAGTTCATTAAGGTTTAATTGATATTCTCCGAACCATATAATAGAGGCGAATCCCAACTTAGGCCTTACTAGGGAATAATATAGCAATTTGATTGTGTTTATATCTGAAAAATTCGATGTTTGCCCAATAACAAATCTTAAGATCTGATTATCAGATTTGAACATGTTTTCAATGTGGATGGAAAAGTTGAATTGGGAATTATAGGTAACTCCCAGATCTTTCATTTCAGTTTTTCTCTCAAGTGCCTTCACATTCATTTCATATTTGTTGTGAGTTGAATTAAATAAAATATATACTCGTAACACAAATATCTCTTTCTCAATCAGTACAATAATAATGATGTCAAATCTGACTTTTCTACAGTGACCCCTTCTCCCAGGTAACTTATATACAGAATGATATCACTACATCTTTCCCTTTTCAAATGAACAAAATAAAAGATTGAAATAAGTTTAAGTATATAAAACATCGGAACTGAAACTATAATATATAATCCAGAAGGTGGCAAGGGAACTGAAACTATATATAATCCCGAAGGTAGCAAGGTTTTCTTATAGTACGACCAAAATTAGTTTTATATATACTGTCTCCCTCTTCAGCATTTGGTGTCTCACCTATTTCATTTTCTGAAATATCATTATTCACATTTACAGTCATTTCTTCATCCTCATTATTTTGATTTCCATTATCATTACAATTCAATGACCAATCACACTCTATATCAGATGTGACACTGGAAAAATTCGAGGAAATTTTCTTCAAAAATCTCCTATTTCTTAAGTAAATTCTACTATTTTTATTCAATTTAACAACGAACGATCGAGGCCTATTTCGATCAACTCTTACTGGTTCCCAAACTCTACCAAACTGAACCATTATATGGTCTCCAGTTTTTAAATCAGGTAAGTTTCTTACATTTCTATCAGAATATGATTTTTGTCTATATTTATTGTTCACAAAAATTGTATTTATATTTCTATGATAATTCCTTGGTTTTAAAACATTTTCTCTAACAGGTACATGACCCTTGAGAGTGCGACCAAATAAAAGTTGTGCCGGAGATGGAGTATCACGACTGATTGGTGTATTTCTGTATTCTAGAAGTGTTAAATGTAAATCTTTACCGTCGAATAAAGCTTTCTTAAACATTTTCTTTATAGTTTGTACATGTCTCTCAATAAAACCATTTGATTGCGAATATGTAGGCGAATTAGTTTTATGAACAACTTCCCACTCTTTAAGAAACTGCTAAAATTCAGAATTTGCGAATTGAGGAGCATTATCACTATAAAAAATATCTAGTTTACCATGAATGGCAAAAATAGATTTTAAGGCATCAATTACTCTTTTACTGGTTGTATCATTATCTAAACATTTAATTTCTGGGAATTTCGAGCAAGTATCTACCAATAATAAAAATTGTTTTCCATCGAGATAAAAAAAATCAGCAGCCACAGTATGCCACGGACGGGTGGGAATATCTCTACTTAACAAAGGTTCTTTCTGATTGCTATTTTGGAATCTCTGACAAAAAGAACAATTTCCTACTGTGTCAGATATTTCTTTCTGCATAAATGGCCAATAAACCATATCGCGAGCTCGTAATAACGTTTTCTCAGTGCCCATATGATTGTAATGTAACCTAGCTTTGATATCTTCCCTCATAGTTTTCGGAATAACCATCTGATTACCCTTGAAAATTACCCGTTTTTGTTCAACTAGTTCATCCCTCACACTCCAAAAAGGCATTGCCAATTGAGTCACCTGATTTTTATCGTGAGGCCACCCATTTTTTATATAATTCATAACTTCTATTAGTTCAATGTCTCTTTGTCAATACATCAAATTTTTGAGGACTAACACTATTGAATTCAATAATACCAACCTGAGCTTCTAAATCATTTTCAATGATATCAAAATTTTTGTCATCATAATAAGCACGCGACAAAGTATCTGCAAAATACAATAATGCACCAGGTTTATATCTGACTTTCAAATCATAATTTTGTAGAGTAATTCTGAGTCTTTGTAAACGCATAGGACATTTATTCAGTGGTTTTTTTAAATATAGCTTCGAGTGGCTTAGTGATCTGTTTCCACTAAAAACGACTTACCATAAAGAAATTGGTGAAATCTTTGACATCCAAAAACAATTCCCAACATTTCCTTTTCAATATGTGCATAGTTTTGCTGTGTATCTGTCAAACTTTTTGAAGCATATGCAACAGGCATTCCACTTTGGAGTATTACTGCCCCTAGCCCATCTTTTGAACTGTCAACTGACAGAACTATCGGTTCATTTTCATCATAATATTGTAGAATAGGTCTTGTCATCAATAGGTTTTTCAAATTCTCAAAAAATTTTTGATGAATGTCATGCCACTCCCATACAACATCTTTTTTTAACAATACCCTCAAGTTTGATGTGAGTTTGGACAAATTTGGAATAAACTTGGCAACATATGTAACCATTCCTAAAAACCTGCTCAACTCTTTAGTGTTCTTTGGAATATCTATCTGTTTTATGGCTTCAATTTTATCACCATCTATTTTTATACCTTCATCTGTCAAAATGTGTCCCACATACTTAACTTCGTTCACTCTGAACCTACATTTATTTTTATTAAATTTGACACCCATATTCATTGCTTTAAAAAAAACTTTTTCCAGAATCTCATCATATTCCTTCAAGGTTGTTGCGAAAATTATAATATCGTCAATATATACTTTAACTCCCTTGATGCCTCCAAAAATTTCTGTGAATGTTCTGTGAAAAATTTCCGGAGCATTACATACACCATATGGCAAACGTAAAAACATGAACCTACCGAAAGGTGTTGCAAATGTTGTTAGCTCAGAAGCTTTCTCTGTTAACACAATTTGCCAAAACCCTTTGTTGGCATCAGGGGTTGAAAAAACTTTTGCACCACACATCTCTCGTGTGATTTCATCAAAAGTTGGAATTTCATAATGCTCTCTCAACAATGCATCATTTAAATTTTGTGGGTCCAGACAAATACGAATACTATTATCTGGTTTTTTGACAATTACTATTGGATTCACAAATTCAGTGGGTTTCTTTACTGTTGTAATTATATTATCTGATATCATTCTATCTAATTCGGCTTTGAGTTTATCCATGAGATGAAATGGTACTCTACGGCACGGTACAACTCTTGGTTGGTAATCACGTTTTAATTGAAAATTCACCGGACTACTCAAAATTTTACCAATGCCTTCAAACAATACTGGATTATCAGTAAATACATTATTATTTTGGATTTGAAATATATTTCTTCGGATAAGATTTAGTTCTTGTAGACTTTGAATTCCCAAAACAGGTGGTGAATTTCCATTGGTCTTCAGAATAATAAAATCAAGAAAATAATTCTTACCATTGAAATATTCAGTTTAATTTTTTTCAGTGAACCTATTTTCAAAATTATCCAAATATTTTCTGGTATAACATTAACATGAGCCCCCGTGTCTAGCTTAAATTTCAAGTACTTGCCACTAGCTGGAATATAAAGTGTTTCATACCAATCATGTTCCGAGTTTTCCATCATAAAAATCTCAATTGATCCTAAAACATAATCATTATGATCATAATGTTCATCTTCAGTAATACCATTTACACCGGAATAAAAATTATTATTATTACAAAAATGAGCAAAGTGATTAAACCTAAAACATCTCCTACATTGTTTGCCAAAAGCTGGACATTTACGATAACGGTGCTTTAAACCACATTTGCCACAGCTCGACTCATAAGAATCATGTGATCCTCCATCACTTGTTCTGCTATGTTTATTGGATATGTCCTGTATTTCATTCGCTGTCCTGGTTGCTTGCTCCCGTTTATCGTCACGACCGGAACTATTCATATTGAATATTCTCCTGGTACATAATTTTTCTGTGCTTTTCTTTTTTCTTTTTGTCTTCTAGCATACATGCTATTTTCATTCACATTGGTGAATCTATTTTTTTCATGTATTTCACTAACTTCAAGGTTTTCTGTTTTATCTGTCATTACCTTGATATATTGTTCAGTCTGTTCAGTCACACGACAAATTTCAATAGTCTTTGTCAAATCCAAATTTGTTTCACGCAGAAAGCGATCCTTCACTTTCTGATCTGTAATCCCACTAACGATTCTATCTTTTATAAGCCTATCTTTGAATGTACCAAACTCACAATCTCTAGCTATTTTCTATAATTCTGCCAAAAAGTTTTCAAATGATTCACCATAAAGTTGATTTCTTGAATTGAATTTGTGAGTTTCCACACTAGGATTGGATTTGCGTAGAAAATGAACATCTAATTGTTTAATTATCTTATCTGGATCTGTTCTGTCATTAGCTGTCAAATCCAATGTCTCCAGAACTTCATTAGCCTCTTCTCCTAGACAATGTAATAGAACTGCTGCCTGAACCTCTTTCGCTTTTTCTTTACACCCTGTTGCAATTGAGTAAAGACTGAAATTGTTCTTAAACTTCCGCCAGTTGGATCCCAAGTCCCCACACATACCCATTGACGCCGGTTGTTTCAAAAATTCCATTGCTTAAATCTTACTTCCTTTGATTATAACGTAGCTTCTCTTTACGACTGCGCCATGTTGTGAGTTGAATTCAATAAAATATATACTCGTAATACAAATATCTATTTCTCAATCAGTACAATAATGATGATGTCAAATCTGACTTTTCTACAATGAACCCTTCTCCCAGGTAACTCATATACAGAATGATATCACTACAATATTCAAAAATAATTGGCTCTTTCACTAGGGTTATCGAGAGTACGGAACACTTTTTAGAATTGAAGTATAGTATATTTCTTAGGCTCCAACCTATGATGGCGTCTATATCTTTCTGTAGTCCTATACAGTCACGGACCGTTTGTACTTTTTTAAGAAGCTTCATGTCGTTGGCAAATAGTAGTCACTTTGAAATTTTCAGATTTAGTGGTAGATCGTTAATGAACAGTAAGAAGAGGAGAGGTCCTAGATTCGAGCCTTGTGGAACTCCAGAATTTGCCAAAAATTCTACAGATGTGTTCTCATTATGCTTTACAATAGAGTAAAGATTTTGAAGATAATTTTTAATCAACTCAAGTGTATTTTTAGATAATCCAAAACCATAAAGATTGTCAAGCAGAACATCATAATGTACCTGGTCAAATTCCTTCCGAAAATATGTGAACGCAACATCCAGTTGTGCTTTGGATCCTAAAGTATTGGAAGCATGATTGCTTAATATTAATAAAATGGTATTGATTGCTTTTTGCCTAATAAAACCATGCTGCTGAGACAACTATCTATTTGTTCGCAAAATTACTGAGTTTGATGAAAATGATTTGTTCGAAAAATTCAGCTGGCGCACATATTATGGAGATAGCTCTATAATTTTCCACCTCCATTTTGTTTCCCGACCTGTGTATGGGTACTGCTATGGAAGTTTTTCAAGCAGTTGGGAATACATTGGTTTTGATAATCAAGTTGAAAACATGAATCAATGGGACTTTCAACCATTCGCTACAGCCTTTCAGAATATATGGAGGGATACCATCTGTACCTTCGGCCTTCTTTGGCTTCAATTTTCTCATAGCCTCATTGTAATTCGTCTTACTTATTGAGTGGATGTTTAATGATTCGTTACAAGTTCCTATATAATTTATTGTATCCACAAAGTCCAATTTATATGTTGCTGGTTCAGAACAAAAAGGTGTTACCTTCGTCCACATACTCATTATTATAAACGAAGCTGCCTAGGTTTATGTTAGTTGACTCTCTCATATTTACAAAATTCTAAAATTCATTCACTTCCAAATGTATTTTTTCTTCAATTTAATTATTTAAAATCTTTTCTTCCTTTCTAATTAAGTTTTTTATTTGACTCCTTGTATCTTTGTACTTATTGTCCTAGTGATCGGATAACATTTTCAATTTCTTATATCTGTAATTTTCTCTCATCAAACACTTTTTCTCACTCATAAACAGTGTGGATACAAATAATTTTTGTTATTTTTATTGACAGTAGTTTTAGGAACACACTTACTTACAACATCTTCCCAAATACTGTAAAGTTTGCCTAAGGTCGAATCTGTATCGATTTCATTCAGGACTGCAGACCACTCCATATCCCTAAAAGCGCGACTAAGTTCAAGAAAATCAGCTTTTTTATAATTATACCTCGATTCATGTGTGATATTTGCGGGTTTCATCATTTTTTGGGGGAAAATAATGAGCAGTTAATACTAAATCCTACTACGGCCTTGACAATTTTCAACTACATTAAGTTGTTTGAGAGAGTTGAAATCAGTGAACCCGTATAATAAATTTATTTTTTCGTAATAAATATCTGGATTTACACTAGAACCTAAAATTCCTTGTATAATAAAATTCCCAACAATGTATGATTGGCTAAGATCCGAGATGTTTCTTCGTAGAAAATTTAATACCTTTTCATTTACATCATTTGTACTATTGGCAGGTATGTAAATAATACTAAACGTATACTTTTCCTTACTCAGTCTAAGCTGAATTGACACTGCTTCAAAGTATAGTGCATATTTCATAATAGTACGGATTTGGGGAAATGTGGATTGGAGCACATGGTCCTGTTAGGTTTCCTGCAAGATCACCTGACTTAACCCCTTTCGATTTTTTTCATTTGAGGTCACTTGAAAAACATCGTTTACAAAACATACCCAACGACCCGCGATGACCTAGAATTACGAGTTATACACGCCATTCAAAAGTATAACGCCTTCACAACACAACAAAATATTTTCTAAATACCGTGAAACGAACTCGGAAATGTTTGGATGTTGGCGGTGGATATTTCGAACAGCTATTATAAGATTCATAAAAAAAATATTGTTTTGTTAACAATCAAATTATTAGAGAATAGTTATTCCTTTGATTACATTGCCATTTGAACCTAGGCTTTGAGCCTTCAAGCTTTAGGAGCTCTATCGGTTGGATGAAATATTGACCAGACATCCGTAAAATAACGCATTTCTATTATCAATCCGATCAATTCAATAATTTATTCAGTGACTAACTGATAATTACAGATTATCCATAGCCAACTTAATTAATCATTGTTATTGAACCGAGAACATACTCAAACTTTTTTCTACTACATTATTGTGTTCGTATTGGTTATACACAAAAGGACTCAATATGGATGAATACCGCATCGACTGTACTTTCGAATGAGGTCAGAGTACCATCATGGTACCCCTTGAAAAAATTGAGTTTCGAGTAAAAAAACGTTTTGTTTTACTTTTGTGGCACGTATTCCGAACCACAATACTGTTTCAATCGAAAATGCGATAGTGTAGCATTATTTCGATTATTTGGAATAATTTTAGGGAGTTCATTGCTCTCTAGATCGAAAAATAAAATGGGTGTTCTGACGAAAGAAATATCAACTGTAAGATATCATTGTATTCAGATAATTACGAAGATTTCAAAAATGTAATAATATACAGGGGATCCCATTTGAAAATCGAAAGTTGATGTCATTTCAGGAAAAACCGGAAGTTGTTTTTTTTTTCAAATGTGTTAAAGAGTGCCATCTAGTGAGCATATTCAATGTTCCAAATTTCAGAAATATAGCTAGAGAAACCAAGGAGAAAAGGGGGGTGTAACATGAGTGTGTGTCACACGGTATATATATATATATATATATATATATATATATATATATATATATATATATATAAAAAATTTAATGGTCATGGCCCTCAGAGAAAAGTGTTAACCGTAGACACGTGTTTCGGGCTCTCGGCCCTCCTCAGTACAGTGGAGAAGTGCAAGGTTGAACAACACTTGGTAGAAAACGACAAATCAACGGAGTCAACAAACAGAAGCCAGCTGCACATTTGTGGTTTCGGTCAGCAGACCCTGCAATCCAGGGCATTAACGAACGTCACCACGGAGGCAGCTATAGCTATCTGCGTGACATCCGAGTTCAGGAATATAAATATGAAAGAGAGGAATATCGAGGGGACTGTTAGAAACAAAATGAAAGGAATTCAATGGACATGGCCCTCAGAGAAGAGTGTTAACCGTAGACACGTGTTTCGGGCTCTCGGCCCTCATCAGTACGGTGGAGAAGTGCAAGGTTGAACAACACTTTTCTCTGAGGGCCATGTCCATTAAATTCCTTTCATTTTGTTTTTAACAGTCCCCTCGATATTCCTCTCTTTCATATTTATATTCCTGGACTCGGAGGTCACGCAGGTAGCTATAGCTGCCTACGTGGTGACGTTGGTAATGCCCTGGAATCGAGTCTGCTGACCGAAACCACAAATGTGCGCTGGCTTCGTTTGTTGACTGTTGATTTGTCGTTTTCACCAGTTGTTCAACCTGACTTCCACCGTACTGATGAGGGCCGAGAGCCCGGAACACGTGTCTACGGTTAACACTTTTCTCTGAGGGCCATGTCAATTAAATTCCTTTCATTTTGTTTCCAACAGTCCCCTCGATATTCCTCTCTTTCATATATATATATATACAGTGTGACCCATTCAAAATGGAACCACCCCTGTAGAATACGCATTTTTTAGTCAATCCCAAAAATATTTTTTTCTAATATTGAGCATCAAAAACTGTATTTCGACACAAATTTTCATATCTTTAGTTTTATTTCCAAGGCACTCTATGGTTTTTTTTCTTCGTCAAAAACGGCAAAAGTTTATTAGGCATTTTTTTTTTGACCACACTTCTGAATTTGTAGTCGTTATAAATGGAAACCATCAGAATTTCATAAAAAAATATTTGTTAACAACGAAGTTACAACAACTTTAATTTTGGAAACAAAGTATTTGATTATAATTTTTATTTAGATTGCAGACATTTTTGAAATCTGGCAACACTGCCGATACAAAGTAGAGCACAAGTGAATTTGTACAGCGAAAATCCGAAGTCAATAGCTCATTCCGTTCAACAGTTATGACTACTGAAAGTATGGTAATGTGAGCGATTTGTGGTGTACTAAATCACAGCCTACTATTGATTTAGTACAATACCAATGCCCAATGTATTAGTTCAGCTTTCCTCAAATTATTGATATCTTCTCTGAAAGCTTGTTTCAGTTGAGTTTTGCAGAATAAAAAAGGAACATTGTATGTCCTGCTTTCTGTTCTATTATTGAATAAATAATTTTGATACTTTAAAACTTGATTCGGTTCATTTCGTTTTTATCGGCTATTGAAAACTGCATAACTTGAAAATGAATTTTTAATTTTCTGTTATTTTCGTAAACACTTATAACCTAAACTTGAATAAATGATTTCAAGGAAATATAATTCACAAATCCAGTGGCGCAGTTAGATTTTTATTACAAAATCGCTTCCACCAGAAATCGCTCACATTACCATACTTTCAGGAGTTATAACTGTAGAACGGAATGAGCTATTGACTTCGGATTTTGCTGTACAAATTCACTGGTGTTCTACTTTGTATCGGCAGTGTTGCCAGATTTTAAATATGTCTATAATCTAAATGAAAATTAATATCAAATACTTTGTTTCCAAAATTTAAGTTGTTGTAACTTCGTTGTTAACCAATATTTTTTTATGAAATTTCCATGGTTTCCATTTATTTCGACTGCAAATCCAGTGGTGTAGTCAAATTTCGAAACAAAAATTGCCTAATAAACTTTTGCCGTTTTCAACGAAGAAAAAAAACCATAGAGTGCCTTGGAATGAAACTAAAGTTATGAAAATGTATGTCAAGATACAGTTTTCAAAAAAAAATGTTTGAGAATGACTGAAAAATGCGTATTTTACAGGGGTGGTTCCATTTTCAATGGGTCACACTGTATATATATATATTTATATATGTTTTTGTTACAAATATTATTCCTTATAAATCTAAGTGTTGCTCCATGTTTTCACATGTTTTAATGCTGTCTTTTACATCTTTTTGTATTTCACCGAAAAACGACCATTCTCACTAACATTGTAAGTAAGGTTATTTTTATATTTATCAACATACTATAGTAATTTCACCTTTGTAGCTCCCTGATGATGACAATATTCATTGTCGAAATATTGGAAATATAATGTTATAAGAGTACATTTGCGTTTGCTGCTGTCCCAAAGAATTTCTCAGACTTTTTCCTAACTAGTCAGCAAAGACTACCTCTCCTCTTTCTTCATATATATATATATATATATATATATATATATATATTTTATGTTATGTTATGCCAGTTAAAGGTTTAAAAGGAAAAAACAAAAAAAAAAAATAATTATAAATATTATTATTCCAAAGATTTTTTTTAAAATTTTTTTATGGATAGATAAAAATGTCAAAATAATATAACACAATCAATTTCATACACTGTCATAATGATCATAAACCATAATTGGAAAAAAGCCACCAAAAAGTCTAAATTTACAAAATTTGCATGAATAAAAGTTGATCAACACATTTGTAAATTTGAAACATACAGTATATGAAATTGAAGATAACTGAAAGTAACCAATGGTAGAACAGCAAACGTCTTCATGATAATAGCCAATCAGAGAATAGATGGTCATAGGTAAAAATTGGAAATTGTGAAGGAATAGCAATTGGTTGATATCATAAGCAATTATTATTAGAATTTGTAAATAGTAATAAGTAGGGACAAATAGTTGGATATATAAATTGGGTAAGATAAACCTAAACAGTGAAATGTGACAATTTATAGCGCGGATTCAAAAATTCAAATGGGAAAACAGGAAGGGAAACTTGTATCGAGGCAACAACAAACAAAGCCAAAGAGGAGATTGAAAATAAAATTAGAAGGGAATGGACGCAACATTTTGAGAGAACAAAAATTGAAAGAATTCCAACATTTGAAGAGCAAAACCAGTATTACCTTAATTATATATCATTTCCACGTCTCCAAAGCTGATTTCCGCATCTGTATGGTTCCTGATTTATGGTATTGGAGTTCCTGATAGCGCTCGTAGTGACAAGGTATCCAGTTTCAGGGCATATCTTGAAACACCGACATCTCCAGCAGGTATAAAAACTTTAATAGTGCATTTCCGGTCCTAAACTATTTCACCAATAACATATTTCACATCTGAAGAACTTTATTTCACCTTATTTTGAACAACAACAGAAAACTTTACTCTCACGGAAAAAGTGAGGTTCTGTTTATCTATCCATGATTTCAATTTTATGATTATCCGTGAATATTTGTATATTCCCACTAGTATAAGTCATTTCTCGTAGGCCAGGTATTTTAAGTCTTCCTGAATGAAGGAGATAATTGCTTTTTGATATTTTGTTGTTTGTTCTTTCACAATGATCAACAAACATACCTACGACCATTGAATAACTTGAGTTTGACATATCAAGTAGTGGCTAAATTGCTTTGAACCGGCCACCTTGAGATAAGGGCGTACCAACTGTTGCTTAGCCGTGGTGAGGAAAATAATAATTGTTGGTAGCGTGACGAGAGAACAGTGACGTTCACTGGCAATTATTATTACCACATACAAATTTTTATACAGGGCAAAAATATCTATCTATATCATATCAATTTGGTTCACAAAGAATAGCAAAAACTATTAGCTTGATTCATTTTATAAGAACAACTATTATTATTCAATTTATCATTACATAAAAGATATATATATATATATATATATATATATATATATATATATATCTATATATATATATCTCAACTAATCCTTCAATTGCCTTTTTATATATCATTCCTATGTATTAAATTGCATATTTTAATTCTGTAATTTCCATTTTTTATATTTATTGACCACTGGGTGGTTTAAATTTTTTTACAATTCCTGTTGATGTAAAACTTCAATTGTCTTCACTATATCATTTTTCATATACTTTCCTGTACTTTTATGCAAAAAGGCTGTGTATTTAAATGGTATGTATTTTGTAATTTACAGTTTCGCATTGGTAACTGCTCTTTTGCTTTAAACCGTACATGTGTTATTTATCAAATCCAATAATGTGAGAAAATCTTAAATTGAATTCGAACATACTTTCTCATCGTTTTACTCAGTATTCATCGATACTAATTTTAAACATAGGCTACACCACAGACAGTCACTGACTTTGTGGTTTTCTGTTTATTTGTGAAAAAATTGTATTCGTGTCATCTAAATGAAATTGTATTTGCACATTCTTTCTTTATAACAAATAAACTCATATTTATTATATATATATATATATATATATATATATATATATATATATATAATAATATATATATAGATACATATATATGGGTGGGTAGTATTTGCTGACTAGTTAGGTACAAAACTAAGTGAGCAACAATGAAAAAGTTAACTCTTTGAGATTTATCCAAGCTTTCGGAAATGTTCATTTCCATCATCAGGGAAAAACTTTGTTGGGGTTGGTTTCGATAAAATACATCCAACCTAGTGATACAAAAAAAAACTCAATCAAAAAATGTATGAAGTTCAAAGTGAATAAAGACACATTAACATCGTTTGAAATTATATAAATATAAAGGTGTACTCTATGAACTTCGTTTTATTCCTTGATTTAGGTTTTTTCTTTTGTATCACTATGTTAGATAAATATGTTTGTTAGATAACATCATTGAAACCAACCTCAACGAAGTTTTTTTTGTTCCAAAATTTGTTCTGTATTTCCATTATTTTTGCAGTTACAGCTAAAAATAAGAAAATTTTAAATGTTTTTGAATTTTTCAGTTTTAGGGCCGTGGCATAATAAAGAATTGCCTAATGGATACTCCATACATGTTACTACCTAAATCCATAATTTTTGCTGTTTTGTAATTTTTGTTATATTTTAGTAAAATGTTGTTTCTATTTATTTCATTATAAAAATAATTTTTGACAATTTTTTTGCTGAATGAAAATTTGATCAGGATTTCAACTTGAAATCATGAGTCAATGTTATTGCATACAATTTTAAACACAACATTTGGAATAAGAAGTAATAGAGTTTGTTAGTTATTTGAAGTTTCATATCGATTGTTGGGATTTTTTTCGAGGCGAAGTGTCGGGGCGAGTTTAGAGAAATGTGTTATAGAGCAACTTTCGCACAAGTATATTCAACTAAAAATATAAACTTGAAATTATTTATGATCTGACGTAGGTGGGAATTTAAACTTCCCTGTTATCGCAATAAAAACAATAACAATCGGGGACCAGGAAAATTACATATCCACCAGCTAGATCAAACGAAATTTATGAATAGTTTATATCTGTTTTACGTATGCACGGAAAATTAGATTCCCATATTCTGTTCGGTTTGTTTCATATTCCAACCCACTGATGCATTTTTAAAACCATGTTATATCGAGAAGAAACAAAAGAAACAGGCGTATTCATATTTTCAAGCATAGAGAATTTGTTCATGCCACTATCCAATCGACATTCGTATTGTCATGTATTTCCATAACATCGAACGATGCCTGAAATTGATGAGGCTAGTAGGAGTCCATCCCGATGGAAACAACCAACCATTTTTATACTATTTTTCTGTCGCTTCATTGGTTTTAGTGGGATGTCTGGTGATAATGGCACTTTTTTTCGAAGAGGGGAAATTAACGATGATTGAAATCACTAGAGCGGCGAACTATATCGTTTTGTTCTTGCACGTGAGTATGAGAGAGATTTGTTTCGAAGAACATATGTCGCTTTAGGTCGACTTCCCAACTTGAACAAAATTGTTTATATTCATCGATTATACGAGGCGAAATCGTAGTAAGTCAATTTTTTTTTTTCAAGATGAATACCGGCATTTTCAGAACCAGTATCTTCAATATTATATATAGATAGATAGGTTGTGTATTAGGCGTTCTCGGATGGCGAAGTAGGCAATAAATCATTAGTGAGACGTAACGTACATATTTATTCAATTTCAACTTTATCTGCTCATGGTTATAAAAATGAGG
The DNA here is from genome assembly GCA_018342105.1 of Gonioctena quinquepunctata. Classification (NCBI taxonomy): domain Eukaryota; kingdom Metazoa; phylum Arthropoda; class Insecta; order Coleoptera; family Chrysomelidae; genus Gonioctena; species Gonioctena quinquepunctata. The sequence goes on from JAFIRS010000795.1 coordinate 154,733, forward strand.
GACAGCTGTCAGGCCAGCCCAAAAATCACTAAGAGTAATATCAGGTAATACCAGGTCTCACCAATGATTTATTACCCACTTCGCCATCCGAAAACTCCTGCACTTTATAGATATATGCGAAAAGCAGCAACTGAATTCAATGATTACTTTATCAAATCGGTACAAAAAATTATAGAAGAGACCACCACCCATGTACATAGCGATATCGATCGTAACCACATTTCCGTTTCTCACTCCTTTCAGTGAACACGAAATAAGAGAGATCATCCTTTCAGTTACTTATAAGGACTCATAAAATAATTGATAAAAAAAACCTTTTATTCAAATACCCTACAAAGTACAAAATAATTGCTTTGGATGTGTGACGTAGGTTATTCCGTGAGTTATAGATTCAAGAACTTGTCGCGCAAAGTTTTCATTTCGAATACAGATGCGACAAGCTTTTGAATCTAGAACTCACGGAATAACCTACGTCACACATCCAAAGCAATTATTTGTACTTTTTAGGGTATTTGAATGAAAACTTTTTTTTAAAAAGGTTTTTTTCATTAATTATTTTATTTTGTGCTTTTCAGTAAGTACGCCTTAATCTATGCATTTTTGTTAAAGTCGGTTTTATGAGGTTTTTCTGTAAGTTCTGAGCTATCTAGTTCTTCAACGAGGAAACCATCTAAAGATTAACTCGTTCGTCATCCTGGAGCTGCTATCTTCAATTTATGAATTTTGACAACAAATCAATAATCTTCGACTAAATTCATAATCTCCGACTCCAAAAACCCCTAACACCAACATACCAATTTTGAATCGAATCGTACCATAATTACAAAGTTTGTTCGCCATCTTGAATTTGTGAAATTTGACAAAAAATTCATAATCTCCGACCCCGCAAACCCCCGCAAACCCCCACATACCAATTTTGAATAGAATCGGACCATAATCACAGAAATCGTCGGACATCTTGAAGCCGCCATTCTGATTTTTGGAATTTTGTCAAAAAATTCATAATCGGACCATAAACACAGATCTCGTCCGCCATCTTAGAGCCACCATTTTGTTTTTTTCTCTCTAACAAATGCATAATGAAGTGTCACGGAAACTATGAACACCTGCCAAATTTCACGTTGATCTAACAACTAGAAGTGGGTCAAATTCAACTTGCAAGATTTGATGACAAACATCGGGACAGGTGAAACTAAATAAAAGGTTGTAAAAAAACGGGTAAATCATAACATCTCAAATTATAGACCTATAGGCTCCTTCCTCAGTTTTATCAAGAATTTATGAAAAAGCGTACTTTAAACGTATATATGTCTTTATGGAGCAACACAAAATCCTCACAATCGCCCAATTTGGTTTCCGGAAGGAATGCTCCACTCAAGACGCTATCAATGAATTATACATACACATACTAAAATCTCTAGACGGGAGGGAAATATGCGCAACCATGTTTCATGACATTAGTAGAGCATTCGACAATATGAACCACCAGCTCCTTCTGGATAAATTACAACGATATGGGATACGAGGCAAACCTCTGGATTGAATCTTACCTCTCAAAAAGACAGCAATATGTATCTCTGTGTGAAAACAGTATGCTATATTCATAAGAACTCCAGCAGACATCCGTTGGAGTCCCGTGCCTTTTTGACATCGGAAAGCAGCAGCCATGTATTTTCCAATAACAGGCGGCCATGTTTTTTCCCAGCACGCGCGTAATTACCATCGAGCGGTGAGAAATATTTTTTTTCTCTTAGTGGCAGCCATGTTCATTTTTTTTCTTATGACAGGTGGCCATGTTTTTTTCTCTCCAATAACAGACGACCATGTTTTTTTCTCTCCACTGACAGGTGGCCATTTTTTTTCTCTCCAATGACAGACGATCATGTTTTTTTCTCTCCAATGACAGACGACCATGTTTTTTTCTCTCCACTGACAGGTGGCCAGGTTTTTTTATCTCCAATGACAGACGACCATGTTTTTTTCTCTCCAATGACAGACGACCATGTTTTTTTCTCTCCAATGACAGACGACCATGTTTTTTTCTCTCCAATGACAGACGACCATGTTTTTTTCAATGACAAGTGCGGTTAGGCGCCAAATTCAAAAGCTAGCGTTCACAGGTTAGGTTAGACCCTCGTATATATTCCATTAGGTTAGACCCTCGTATATATCACGTTAGGTTAGACCCCCTCGTACACGTACACGCAGGTTAGGTTAGATGTCATGATCAGACTCCCGCCGTTTGCCCCCGGACATAGATAAGTGCACTACTACGATTCCTTCGATACTTTTCAAGATATTTGTAAAAAAATAGAAAAGTTGTCATTTTTAGCAATATTTCTTGTTGAAAATATTTCACAAATCGATTTTGCTGGGGCTGACACCGGGGTTTTCATCTAGGAACTATCTTTTGAAAGGAAGTACAGGTTATTTGCGTCTTTGTTTAAGTATGAAAATAGCCTCTATTTTTCCCTATTGGTTAGCCTATCAGGTGAGGTGTGTAAGGAGAGTGGTCAAAGAGTTGAAAGCGTGTTCGTGGATTTTCGCCATGGCATCAGCTGAGGTGTGAAATGGCGCATTGTCTTGGTGTTTTTTTTCTGCAAATGCGGCCGTTTTTTCTGCGATTGTTGCCTTCAGCTTGTCAGGTAACAAATATTTCACAGAAATACACATCGACTCACTAAAACGATTGTCAAACAACAACCGCGCGTCCAAAATGGCTACAATTTTGGTGATTTCTTTTCAAAAGATGGGCAAACACATCCCTTAGCTATTGTTGATGAGTGCTGCCATCTTCATGTTCAGATCGAAAACTTTTCAAACTAACCTCGTAGATATTTTGAAAAAAACCTCATTGAGAAGCAACTGCTGATTTATCATAGAGATAAAACATATAAGTGTCGATGTTTTTTTTTTCATTCATTACGCAATGCTATAACTTTCAGGCTATTGTCAAACTGACCAACCTATTCTTGAAACGATCCCAACTACTGGATATACTTGATAGCATGGGGACACATTTCTGGAAGTTCGAAGATGTGCAAGATCCCGAGGGACGATCCAGCTTCGTGGAAAATTCCAGAAGTCTTATACGAAAGTTTTACTCGTACGTTGTGATATCAGGTGTATCCACATTCGTCTTCGCCACCGGAAGACTCATTATAGACAGGCGACGTATCGGGAACAACCTGCCGTATGAGTCATTCATTCCTCTTGGTGTACCTTTCGAACTTTTGTTCATATACGAGAGCATTGTTGGTTGTGTACTGGTTATTTCAATTTTTTCGATGGATATGTTGGTGTTTACGATCATTTCACTGACAGCTACCCAGTTCGACCTCTTGAATAAAGCAGTGATGAATGTTTTTAGCGGAAAGTCAAGTCCAGGTCAAGAGGATTTGATGATACGAGAAAGAATCCGGAAATACCATGAGCATCACTTCTTTTTGATAGCGTAAGTTTTAACTTCTCCAACCGTATGTATACATTTTTTCATCTTTTAATTTTTTTCTGAAATAAAAAACGAAATTCTTCGAAATGCATGGAATCTTAGTTTACGAGGACTCAGGTACTTGTTGTTCCTCAATCACTCATTGGTTACTATTCACTATTATTACTATTACATACGGTTAAGAGTACTCCTAAATTATAAACGTGATATATACCTAAAAATACATAAAAAGATACTGAGAAACATTGAAATAAGAGCTATATCAATTGGTGAAGGAGTCAAGAAGGTTTTTAAATGATTCGTTGATGGTTTCATGACAATTTCTCCTGGTGGAACACTCTGTTTGGAAGGAAGGTCATTCTCGGATTCGTTCTACAAAGTTCTCTGTAAAGTTTAAGAGAATGCCCACGTAGTTGTTCGTTCCCATTCATTGTGAATAGATGGCGAATAGATGATGAGTTATTGTGTAGTGGATTGTAGGTCATGATAAGGTCCCCTCTTTCTCGCCGAGAGGAAAGCGCAGATAGGCTCAACAAGCGAAGTCTCTCCTCATATGGAGGGCGTTGTCTACCAAATGGAGTTCGTGTTTCTGCTCCAAGTTGAGTGGACGGAGATTTTCTAGTGACATATTCATTGTAGATTAATATCAAATTTATATTTGATTAGGTAACTTTTCGAGTAGCTTTCATGAGGTAGGTATCCTTGTCACGTGCCCGAACTTCAGATCTTCCAGTGTGGGAATAACTCAGATAGATTCTACTGTTCACACTCGCTTTTTATACAATTGAAGCGGAGCTCTCACAAACATACGTCTACTTGCGAACGATACCGAACTGTGATATTTTCCATACTGGAAGGAGCCTCGACCTCAAAACACATACTATAATGCAATGTTCTTTTTTAAGTTTCCATCTAATTGAAATAAAAAATACGAAATTATTCAGTGGTATGGAGTGCCATGAGTGAGGACAGATTCCAAAGAACAAGTTTTCAATGTGCCAACAAATCTTACTCTGTGCGCGCCGCGGCGTCAATTACGAATGAATACTTATTACATGTGAGATTGGCATTTATACATTTACAATACTTGGTAGGATAGTGGTCAATATATCCACTTTTCTAACATGATATCCGGGTTCAAATCCCCATCGAGGTATAGTTTTTAGGACAGCAAGTTGGGGAAGGTTGTGTCCTCTTTGTTATACTAGATTATGATATTGGATTTTGTACAACTTGGATAGCAAGGTTAACCGAAGTAATATTATGAAGTGGAAGATTGCATATCTGCTTTTCAGTAGATTGATGTTGATCTTCGTTACAAAAAATACACACTGTATGGTATGATATCCTAATCAATACAACTCCAGTACTTCCATAGTACTGAATACATGTTCCAAATAAGTAATACAACCCGATTAATAATTGCGTTACAACTGGCGGTAAGATATATCAATTTTCCAAAGCCCCCTTATAAAAAAACTGAGATTTCAAGAATCTAACGATGTCAAAATGATTTTAAGATGAACAACAATATTTCCATATAAAATAATATGTCTAAGCCAATTACAAAATGATCTTTTTCCAACCACACTGTATATAATATCAAATATTTAATTGATCAAAAAATTTAAAAAAATAAGGACACTATGGTGAATGAACAAGTATCATTCCAAATCGATTATACAATTTATACAGTGCTTCTCAAAAGTCCCCTCTCCCCCTCTTATTTTTGGAACGATTATACATAAACAAGTGAAATTTGGAAACTGAATATTAAAGGTTGTAAACTTCCCTACTAAAGATGATAGATGACGAAATCGTCAAAGATGACGTCACAAGGCCATTGTGACCAATCATTTTTAATAGAACCCTACGGCAAGCGACACCTCTTTTAAAAGGTATCAAAAAAACCTATTCCATTGAATAGGTTTTTGGTATCATTATAGTAGTAGTATATTAGTATCATTATCATTATAGTAGTATCATTATCATTATAGTAGTATCATTATACTAATTTTGTTTGTGTTTATGGCAGTTTTGGCAACTCGCTTTTAAAAAACGCAAAGCTGTGATGAATTAAATCAGTTAATACTGAAATTCCAAATGCAAGCTCCGCCTCTGGATAGTTGTCAAATAAGCTGACGTTTTTGTAATTGTCCGAGTTTTTGTACATTTAATGATTTGTGTATTTTTGATCGAACGTTTAACTGTTTTAGCAGCTTTTGGTACTTTTAATATTTTTGTACATTTCAATAATTTGTTAAACCGTTGTGAGCCGAACGTACGTGCTTTAGGTGATAAAGTAGCAGCGATCCTAATTCTTGGTGAAACTGGACAAAATATTCATGCAGAAGAACGCATTTTTAATGAAAGGTTTCCCGATCGCCCCGTTTCGAGGACTTATTTGAGGGAGCTTCTTCGTAAGTTTGAAACAACGGGTCATTATTAATGATTCGAAACGATCTGGCAGACCACAAATTTCTGATGAGAAAAAAATTGATATACTGGCAGAAGTAATAGTTAATCCTACTTTATCAACAACTCACGTTGCATCTACCTGTGAAGTCAGTCGAAGTACAGTACACAGAGTGTTGAAAAAAAAACAAATTTCATCCATACAAATTAAAAATGTTTCAACAACTCTCAGACGACGACCCAGACCAAAGACTAGAATTTTGTGAAAATGTGGAAACTAAAATGAACTAACAGCCAGACTATTTCAAAACAATTTTTTTTAGTGACGAAAGTACTTTATATCTAAATGTAAATGTAAATACACAGAATGTGACGCAAATCCTCACCTGTTTCGTGAAACACATACCCAATTTCCCCAGAAGGTGAATGTTTGGGCAGGTATCCTGGAAAACCACATCGTTGGGCCCCTTTTTTTAAATACTAATTCAACTGGTGAGGTGTATCTGGAGCTGTTGCAAAAAGCAATGGATCCAGATGAATTCGGCAATTTGGAAATACTATTCCAACAGGATGGTGCTCCTCCACACTATTACGGTGCAGTAAGACGGTATTTGGATGAGGAGTATCGTGGTAGATGGATTGGACGACGAGGTTCAACGGAATGGCCAGCTCGATCACCGGACCTCACACCTTTGGATTTTTTTCTGTGGGGGTACCTATAATCAAAGGTTTACGCCACTGAACCTGACAATATTGACGTTTTAAAACAACGTATTGTTGCAGAATGTGAGGCTGTTTCCGCAGACACATTTCACTGTCAGGAAGTGAATGGAGGTCACTTCGAGCAATTCCTTTAAGTAGATATTGATTCTCAAATCTGTAATGAATATCAGACTGAATGGAATTCAAATTATAATGTTTACTTATGAGCCATTGAAACTGCCATAAACACAAACAAAATTAGTATCATTGAATAGGTTTTTTCGATACCTTTTAAAAGAGGTGTCGCTTGCCGTAGGGTTCCATTCGAAATTATTGGTCACAATGGCCTTGTGACGTCATCTTTGAGGATTTCGTCATCTATCATCACTAGTAGGGAAGTTTACAACCTTTAATATTCAGTTTCCGAATTTCACTTGTTTATGTATAATCGTTCCAAAAATAAGAGGGGGGGAGGGACTTTTGAGAAGCACTGTATAAGTCAAATGCTTATACATCCATACATTCGAACAGAATATTTGAAACTCTACTAATTGAGAAAATAAAACAATAATGAAAAAAATTTATTTTGGTTGAGTGGTTGAATGATTATTCAACGGAAGTGGATGAATGATTAATAAAATTTGCTGTAATTATTTACACACACTGGATATAAAATTAATTTGATTCAATAATAAAACTGTGAAATAATTCTAGGTATAGATTTGCATTACAACAATAAATCAAAATATTTCGAAATGTATTCCGTAGTGAAAGTAGTCTAGTTTTTATCATGATGCAGATAAATGTAGAGTAGTTCAAAAGTCGAGGCTAATTTAACTTATGTTTTGGAAGGAATGACGGATCGCCATACTCAAATATGGGAATTGAATTCCATATAGAACATGTTCACTTTGGATAGAGATGCCGTAGAAAATCGAATAATGCCATTCAGTTCAATAATAGTTAGAAAAGATCTGTTATGCCAGATTGAAACGAAAATACAGCTTACCATTTTTGTCTGAATCAGATTCTGAATTTCACACACCAAATTTTTATCGAACCATTTCTAAATGTTGATTTTTAATTTCCAATTTCTTTACTGTTTTCTCAGTTATTAATTAGTTGTTATTTTTAGTAATTAAATACCGACTTTCCCTTAACATTTTTCTCATTCCGATAATTTTCTTTAAAGAATACTTTTGAATTATTTCTATTTGATCGATAACTGAATTTTAATCTAACTACATACCAAGCTGTGTTCATATTCATTACTTAGTTGAGTCGAGTTGAGTGAATGAACTTGGATGCTTGAATGATAGTGATTTTTATTTTTCACTGCATTTTATATTACTTCATGGTCCCACACGAGACCATTTGTCTACCGACATAATAATTCGTGATGACAGGTTTTATGATTATTCATGGGATTCGATTGTAGAACTCACGGTTCAGATAGGAGTAAAAACCCAAGAGTTGTTTTCTGTTTGGGTTATTTCCCAATTTATTTCGTCCTATGACATGGTTATGAGACGTTTTATAGGGGTAACAATTATTTCGTCTTAGCTGGGGTGTTCAGATTGTATTAGGTCTCCGTGAGGTGATAAATGACCCTTTTTGTACATTGAAATACGCGTTTTTCCAATTCATAGCAGGAATCGTCGACATGTTTTTGATTTTGAATGGCTATAAATTTGAGAATTTTATGCATGTATTCCTAAATCAGTTTCCTATCCCACGCAAGATGATGCGTATTGACATTCAGTTCATGGAGAACCTTCTTCATTAGTCCTGTTTTTATTTTGAAAAGGGAAACATTCTCAATTGGATATTGATAGAAAGATTTTATGAACAGTCTGTTTATATTTTCAACAAATCAATCCTGTTTTTATCTCTCGACATGTTTGGTACTTGATGGTTTTTGTCTTTATCATCTGGAAGCTATCTTCGAATGCATTTTCCACTTCTTGGTTTATTCGAAAATAATTTTTCATATATGATGTGGCCACTTTTTCACACGTATAAATTCGTTATGTCTATATATGTATATCCTAGGGTCATAACAATATCGCGTTTGTAGATTGGACACCAAGCAGGGTTAGCAAATTCCAGAATTGGGCGCACATAAGTCTTATAAAGTTTGGTAAAATTTCGGATGTCTGGAGAGCTCAACACTTTGTTCATGAGATGAACGGTACGATTAGCTTTCTTCACTTGTTGTACAGTTTGCTCTGTCCATGATAACTTCGAATCCACTATGATACTGAGGTCAGATTGGGAATCCGTATTATTGGGTATGATGCCGTTCATCATATATTTTAACTTTGGGTTGCTTTTACCAATATGAAGTTGTTAATATTCAAAGTGTAACAGCCAGTCTGAACACCATTGGTGGATATTGTTAAGGTCGCATTGGAGTTCTTGGTGGTGTGAAGGGTTATTATACACTTTGGTGTCGTCTGCATAAACAGAAAACTTTGATGTGATTACGTATTGAAGGTCTGATGTTGTTATGTTGAATAATACAGGTCCGAGGACAGAGCCTTGTGGTACTCCGCTAAGGACAGACATCGTGTCTCTGCAAGATGAGTCGATTTTCACAGAATATTTTCGATTCTCCAAGAAAGAGGTAATCGAGTGCAGCAGATTTCCTCGAATGCCAACATGCTCAGTTTTGGCAATTAGTCGCTGTTTCGGCACCTTGTCGAAAACCTTACTAAAATCCAGGTATATGACGTCGACGCAGCAGCCATTATCGACACTTTTAATACAGTCGCTGAGGAAGCACAGCATGTTTGACAAAATGGACTTGTTACTTATAAAGCCATGTTGTTGCTCGGGTATGTTTCTATGAGATTGCAGAAACTCTTTCATGGAATGAGCTATCATTGATTCCAATACTTTAGCAACTATTGATATTAAACTCATGGGCAGGAAGTTCTTCGGGTTGTTTGTCCCCCTTTTTATAAATTTGTTTGATTACGGCCATCTTCCAGTCTCTGAGGAGGGTAGCTGTGTCGAATGATTGTGTCACAATCAAGGACAGTGGATAGCTCGATCACTCTCGTTTCGGACATCCATCGTCTTAATGGATTCAAAAGATTTTCACGACGTTTCGAATGCTTGTATCTGCAATTGTCTTCAGGTGAATACAGTTTTCACCTGAAGACGATTGCAGATACAAGCATTCGAGACGTCGTGAAATTCTTTTAAATCCATTAGGACGATGGACGTCTGAAACGAGGATAATCAACGTTTGTTTGAAGGTTGTAGACGATGTGGTAACTTGATTACTATCGTTTCGGACGTCCATCGTCTTAATGTATTCAAAAGGTTTTCACGACGTTTCGAATGCTTGTATCTACAATCGTCTTCAGGTGAATACTGACAAGTTTAGGTGCTACTTACCAATTTATATGACTGTCGGTGCAATGATGCGTGTAATTCCGACAGGTGCAGTGGTGCGTGTAATTTCGCGCGGTGTGGTGGTGCGTGAAGTTTCGCGCCTCTGCAGCCCGCCAGAAAGAGCAATCAGTGGTTTCCATACGTTCTTGATCTCAATGCTTGGTTGACTAAAGGCGTTATTGGCTTCGATGTAGGCGACCTCTTTGAACTTTCGTTTGAACCAATGCTCCTCTCTATGTAGAACACTTGCGTCGTCCCATATAACTCGATGGTGCTCAGTCCAGGCGTGGTCAGCGATTCCAGATTTTGATGTTTCTCCACGTTGAGTCCATTTCTTGTGCTCATCCAATCTTACCGATAACGGTCTCTTTGTCTCTCCAATGTAGGAATCTCCGCATTCACATGGAACTTCATAAATGCAATTCTTACTGATTTCATTTTTGTTGTCAGGTTTGGTCTTGGTCAGGAAACTCCGTAAAGTACTGCCAGATTGGAAGCAGCTCTTGATGTTGAACTTGTTTCCGATCCTTGCGATCTTCTCGGAGACACCTCTGATGTACGGAAGGTAGATCACTGTGCTTTGTTGTTGCTCTTCAGATGTCTTCGTTCTCCGGAGTTGTTTCAATACTTCTTCTAGGAGTTTCTTGGGATATCCATTCCGGTGGAGGTCCTCTCTGATGTGGTTTAATTCACGCACCTCCACACCGCGCGAAATTACACGCACCACTGCACCTGGCGGAATCACACGCATCATTGCACCGACAGTCATATAAATTGGTAATCAGCACCTAAACTTGTCAGTATTCACCTGAAGACGATTGCAGATACGAGCATCCGAAACGTCGTGAAAACCTTTTAAATACATTAAGACGATGGACGTCCGAAACGATAGTAATCGAGGATAATCAAGTTACCACATCGCCTACAACCGTCAAACAGTGGATAGCTCAGTGAGTATGAGCATTCCTTGAGAAATGTGGGTGTTAGTTCATCCGCTCCCAAGGATTCATTAGTGTCTAGGCAGCGGAACTTGAGATTTATGATTTCTGGCGTAAATTCGATGTTGTAAGATTTTCATAATTTCTTGGTTGATGGTTCATAGCAGGTAAAGTACCAGGAGTTTCACGTGTGAATGCTTCTCGAAAGGTGTTGGCAAAAATTTGTGCAACTTTTCGATTATTATTGGTTATAATTACGGTTGTTTTCACGAAGTTGGGGAGTACCTACCTTGGTACTCATTGATGACCTAATGTGTTTGTGGAATCTTTTGGGGATATCGCTGTGGATTACTTGGTTTTCATATTTTTTTCGCTCATATTGAATTTTGTTAGTGACCATATTGGAGATCTCCCTGTGTCTGTGGTAGTCTTCATCTGAGTGGGTTTGTTTGAATTTCTGCCAGAGGGCCTTTTTCCATTATTATTTTTTGAATACTTTCATTTATCCAGAATTGTAGATATTGGAGAGATGAGAATCCCCATGAATTCCGCGAGGGGCATACTCAATTTTTCCAAAAGATTAATGTTAAGGCTGACATATTCAAAAAAAAATTGTAAATGGTCCCAGATACCTCTAATTGCTGCAAAAGGCAATCACTCCCAGTATCAATGAGATTATTGTGCAAAACCCACATGAATTCATCTTGGTTGTAACATTTCAGCAATATGGAGCCCCACCACATTATTTTTGTAGGTGAGAAATTACTTAGGAAGGTATTCGGGTAGGTGGATTTTCCAACAGAGTGGTCAGCTCGCTCAACGGACCTCGCACCTCTTGATTATTTTCTTCGGGGCTATGTGAAATCCGTAGTGCTCAAGACGATTTGGGGGTCGTTGTATGTACTGCGTCGTTCTATCAATCAATTTATATATTCTGAGATACCTCCAAATGCTGTAAAAGGCAATCACTCCCAGTATCAGTGAGATTATTGTGCAAAACCCACATGAATTCATTTTGGTTGTAACGTTTCAGCAAGATGGAGCCCCACCACAATATTTTTGGAGGTGAGAAATTACTTAGAAAGGTATTCGGGTAGATGGATTGTCCAACAGAGGGGTCAGCTCGCTCACCGGACCTCGCACCTCTTGATTACTTCCTTTGGGGCCATGTGAAATCTGTAGTTCTCAAGACGATTTGTAAGTCGTTGGATGAACTGCGTCGTTCTATTCTGAATGATGAATTTTACATAGTCCGTCTTAATTCATACATACTTTATTGGTATCCCAATCTCCCGAATCTCCCCAAAATATCATGATATATCCTGCATGGAATGACGACTATAACAAGAGTAAACGATTCCACCAAATATTATTGAGTATATAGCATGAAAATCAATATAAATGGAAATATTGCGGGAAAAACTTTGTGGATTGAAATCATCTTATAAAAGAATGTATTTTCAGATTCAGAAAAAAACTGAATAAAGCGTTTTCTGGAGCGATATTGGCATATATGGGCATAATTATATTCACACAATGCATTGAAATGTATGTTCTATCATCAACGTAAGTATTATATTTCAGTGTCGATGAAGTGGTTTTTGGGTATCATATTTCATTCATATTTTGTTATTCTAGTTTTTTGAGTTATCGTCCTGACTGTCTGATATAATTTTTTTTTATATAGATGACTTTATAACTTGCATCCCAAAAGATAAATTTGATATCTCTTACAATTTTTTAGCAGTTACCATCCACATATCCAATTAACGGTTGAAAAAAATAATAACAAATTATATTTTATAGAAATTTCTATAATATGAACATAATTAACGTAAGAACCAAATTATCACTGACTGGTATCATGAAGCGATCTTTTCTGAGATATTATTTCACCCAAATAATTAATAATTCTTTTTAATACTAAATTTATCGTTGTTTTTTTTTTTCTTCTTATCTGAGTAATTATTATTCTAAATTTTGATAATGGATAGAACTTCACTTTGTTTAAACCACCCATCAACAAATTCGATAATACAGATTTCCATTTTCCTAGATCCAAAGGATTCTTCGAATAATTCTGATTCTTATATCTTTCCTGCTTGCAAGTTTGTTTGTCATCAATTTCCGACATATAATATTTCGAAATGAATTGAACAAAAAATACACGATCAGTTCTTGTTAATTTTCAGTCTGTAGTTCTGTCACTTAAATTTGGAAGGGTCAAAGCAACAACGGACCGATTCCACCAAAATGAGTTTTGAGAAAAAGAGTTTGGAGTTTAAAGCTAATTGCTCAATTCAAACTGTTAAATAGAATAGTATTATACAAATTCTCATAAGTCTTGGTCCGTTGTCACTCTGATAACTATATATAACATTTGGAATTGATTTACTAATTTTCAGAGATTCAACTCAAGAAAGTATAAGAGCTTTCCTTTACGCCACTACCATGTTCTTCGAACTGTATATCTGTTATTGTTTACCTGCTCAACAGTTGATCGATGCGGTGAGTAGCTGAACAATGCAAATTTTCATAAGGTTTGGCATTGAGGAGCTTAATACTATCAAACAAACAGCTTTGAACAACGGATATTCTCCACACCACCTGAACAGACTTCATCACCGACACATCAAACCTTTAAACCTTCCTCTTATTTATTCTCTTCATGAAACATTCAAAAACTCCTCTTTCACTTCACTTCCTTCCGTAGGCAAAGTTCCCTATGATGTTCGATTCGTTTTGAATTGACACAATTATATCTCAACATCTCATTTTACACTTGCCATGCTCTATCGAAAACTTCTTGTAACACTAAAGATAACATTCCCTTACATAACAGGTCTGGAGTTTACCCGATTTCTTGTTCTATCTCAACTTGCAGTGCTCAATATATCCGTCAGAGTGGAAGAAAGATCATTACCAGAGTCATGGAATATGTCAAGATTATTCTAACATTCTACAAGCTAACACAAAAAGTTCCTTCACTATTCACATAATCAATTCGGAACAATTTTCAAATCGATGAGGACCTAAAAATCTTACAAATTTGTTGTAACTCAATCTTCTAGAAATTTTTGAAATCGACTCCTCCATCAATAATGTGACTTCGTTGAATGAACAGATCAACTTCGATTGCATTGATTTCTTCAACTCCCTTGTTTTCAATGAATAAAATACTCTTTCTTTATTGCCAACCTCGTTTTATCAACTTCATAGTATTGTTGAATTTCATTATCACCTGTTGAATTTGGATATTTGGTTCCTTCCTAGTAATTTAATCCTTCTTGCTAGATGTCCAAGCTTTTTTTAGTTTCACCTGTCCCGGTGTCTGTCTGTAATCAAATATTGAAAGTTAAATTTGACCCACTTCTAGTTGCCTGATCAACGTGAAATTTGGCAGGTGATCATTGTTCCTGTGACAATGCATTATGGAATGCATTATGAGAAAAAAACAAAATGGCGGACAAGATTTGTGTTTATAATCCAATTCGACTCAAAATTGGTTTGTGGGGGTTTTTGGGGTCGAAGATTAGAATTATTTAAAATTCAAAATAAAAATGGCGTCAAGATGTGGACATCTCTGATTAGGTCCATTCCATTAAAAATTGGTATGTGGAGGTTTTGGGGCCTTAACAAAATTGAGAAATTCAACATTTCACACGAGTTTTGTAATCATGGTTCGATTCTATTCAAAATTGGTAAATGGGGGTTTTCGGGGTTAGAGATTATGATTTTTTGTCAAAATTCATAAAATCAAAATGGCGGCTTCAAGATAGCGGACAATCTCTGTGATTATGGTCCGATTCTATTCAAAATTGGTATGTGGAGGTTTTCAGGGCCATACATTATGAATTTAGTCGAAGATATTTGATTTTTGTCGGAATTTATAAGAAGATGGCAGCTCTTGGATGGCGGGCAAATTGATCTTCAGATGGTCTTCTCATTAGAGAACTGGAGCTCAGAGCTTACAGAAAAAAGGCCTCATAATAAATATGATTTATGCTTATGCTTTATGAGGCTAGAACAATACAAAATAGGAAACGAGTTTCATTTTGCGTAGGTGGCTGTGATTTCAAATCTCAATATCGTTTCTAATTTTAAACAATTTTTTCAGGTTTATCTTTTTTGATAATGTTGAAAATAAGAGTAGTTTTCTTCTGATCAAAATTCCTATTTTTGTTCTCCCCTGTACACCTTTTGAAAATTTAGAATTTTGCCAACTCAAATACAAGTGTTTCGCAAAGCACCAATGTTTACCATAAATGAAATTTTCTGCCAAATGGATAGTAAAAAATGTTTGGTGCAAACTTTATGAAACTGTATAATTGTTTTCTATAGGTTGAAACATTGCCAACTAATATATATTGCACTGACTGGTATCAATATCCCCAACACGCCAAAGATGTTCTCATATTTTTGGGACAGTCCCAACTGGATGTGTCCATCAGCGCTGGGGGATTCGCAAGAATTGATGTTCAGACTGGTTATGCCGTGAGTGTCTCTTTCAAATTATTTCCTCGATACCCCTTGTCTTTTTGATCTCGAGAGCTTGCACTAGTCTACAAAATTGAAAGTACAACAGGAGAATCGCATAAAATTAATTAATATTATTGATTATTATAATGCATTAATAAATATTGATGCATCATTTGAAAAAAATTTACATTATTCAAGGAAAACTATTCAGTTGTAGAAAGAAGTCTACCAAAATAAGTATTTTTTGTCTGTGGAAAGAACATTCAATTGTTCGGTAATTTGTAATGCCTTCAAGAAAAAAAATTAATTGAAGTACACTTCTCCTAACATATCCTTCTATTTCAAAAATAGATGGGAAAATGAACAGAATTTTTGCAGTAACTTATAGATTTATTCCTCTTTCTAAAAGTTATGATTTATAGCATCATGATGGTTAATGATAAGGGTAATGAAAGTGTTTTTTTTTCAGGCATTTAAAACAATGATATCCTACTGTGCATTTTTGAGGACAGTTGGTGGTTCAGGAGATTAGCTATTTCAGTCTGAGGAAGGATTAACAGATGTCACATGTATCATTTTTCAAGCAGCGACCGTACTATTACTCATCAACTTCTTTCTTTCATGTATATCTTTTCTTTTCTCTTCTACTTGTTGATTTAATCACAAACCAAAATCTTGTAATAAAAATATAAATACAATTAATATTATTATTATTATTATTATCACTCGCTGGGTAAGAGTACACCAAAGGAGACAATTTACATAAATATGTAGACCCTAATTTGACAACTTCAAACCGGCCAAAATGTTTGGAATTTTTTTTTTATCATAAGTGCATCATAATCCTTGTTTTATGAACTGAAAAGCGTGCGAAATCTCAAAATTAAAACACGCTGTGTTTCGAAGGAAAAAGTGTGCGAGATCTCAAGATTGAAACACGCCGTGTTTTGAAGGTTGCTAGGTAACAAAAACAAGTCCAACTTTTTATTTATGTGTCAAATTACATCAAAAATATAAAACAACGATTTCAACGAGACGTGACCTCAGATGTCTATTCCCCTGATTAGATGTATTAAAATATAAGGAACATTCCTGATCAACATTTCCAGCATTATTATTGAAGTCATAATGAAGTTATATTAAAAATAGCGTATGATACACGTGTATAAGTGCCTTTAAAGCACTTGCAACGTTGCGTAATATACTATTCATCATACCTTCATCATAATCCTGGTTTTATGAACGAAAAGCGTGCGAAATCTCAAGATTGAAACACGCCGTGTTTTAAAGGTTGCTAGGTAGCAGAAACAAGTCCAACTTTTTATTTATGTGTCAAATTATATCAAGAATATAAAAATATTTCAACAAGACGTGACATTAAATGATCATTATATACCTGATTAGGTGTATTAAAATAAAAACTTTTTAACAAAAAATTAAACCGACGAGAAAATCAACTGAAAAGCAAAAGATAAAATAAACCTTCTTAGTCTAAATGATAATTGAGCTCCTAAACTAATGTGAGTAACTGATTTTGAGCCGGCGCCAAACAAACAATTATCGAAGATCATTATCTATGAAAGAAGTCATCAAAACGCAGCCGTGCATCTCGCTGCCATCATTTTACGCTTCACCTAATTCAATTGCTAGTTTGTTTGGCGCCGACTCAAAATCAGTTACTTACATTAGTTTAGGAGCTCAATTATCGTTTAGACTAAGAAGGTTTATTTTATTTTTCGCTTTTCAGTTGATTTTTTCATCGGTTTAATTTTTTGTTAAAAAGTTTTTATTTTTTACTTTTCATTCCGTATTTTGTCGGTTTAATTTTTGGTTAAAAAGTTTTTATTTTTCAATTTTTTGTGGCTGAAATCTACCAATTACTACCTACTTGTTTTTTGATTACTTCCAAAATACTTACCCACCTTACTTCAACTATTACCAGTTAAATAATATGATTATCTACTTTTACTATTTGTTGTAATATAAATTATTTTCGTTGTTCTGGTTAGTTTATTTCATTACTTTGTATATCATTCCATCCTCTCATAAAATAAACTGATTTTGACGGAACAAGAATAATGTCAGTAGCGATCTGTCATTGTCAACTACGTATGTGTGTGCTAATGTTCACTAGTAAAAAATCAATTATCCCCTATTTTTCCACCCGTACGGGTGGCTAATTCCTTTTAAAATCCAAATATAAGGTATACCCTATCTATTAAAAAAAGAATCATCCAAATCGAAGAACCCAGTACAAAGTTATGCCTGATGGGATCGGTTAACGGACCAGAATTCAGAGGGTGAGTGATCAATATCCTTCATTTCGCTACCCTTAGGGGTGGATTTAATGGAATCGGACGCTTCAGTAAAAAGTAATGCGTGATCATACATAAAAAAATATGATGGAAAAACATAAAATATACGGGTCGAATAGAGAACCTCCTCCTTTTTGGTTTCGTCGGTTAAAAATATAAGGAACATTATCCCGATCCAAAATTCATTTCCAGCATTGTTATTGAAGTTATGATGCAGGTATAATGAAAATAGCGTATGATACACGTGTATAAGTGCCTTTAAAGCACTTGCAACGTTGCGCGTGCTTTGAAGGCTCACTTATAAACTTGTATCATAATATACTATTCTACAAGCATGTGCAAATCAACATTTTTCCGCATTCATTTTTATTTTCAGAAACTGATTTTTCCGCACGGTGTGCGAAAGCATATGGATTTTTTCCCACACTATAAATATATTGACATGCCAATAAGGCACCAGTACTCAATTCTAAATTCAGTTATCAATGTCATTTGGAAAGATAGTCACAAAAACAAAAAATTAAACCGACGAAAAACGGAACTGAAAAGCAAAAAATAAAATACACCTTTTTAGTCTTAATAACAAAGCTCCTAAACTAATGTGAGTAACTAATTTTGAGTCGGCGCCAAACAAACAAGCAAATGAGTTAGGTAAAGCGTGAAATGATGGCATGCGCGGTGACATTTTGATAAGTTTTCTGAAGTAATTTAATGATCCTCGTTGATTGTTTGTTTGGCGCCGACTCAAAATTAGTTACTTACATTAGTTTAGTAGTTATTAAGACTAAGAAGGTTTATTTTATTTTTTGCTTTCCAGTTCCGTTTTTCGTCGATTTAGTTTTTTGTTGAAAAGTTTTTGTTTATATATTTTTGTGACTGAAATTCTATAAATTACTACCTATTTAATTTTTGATTATTTTTAGAATACTTACCCACTTATTTCAACTATTAACAGTTGAATGATATGATTATCTACTTTAATTATTTATTGTTATACAGGGTGTTTGTGAATAAGTGCAACAAACTTCAGGGGTGATCTGCATGAAAAAATAATGACAGTTTGTTATATAACTTTTGTCCACAAAAGCTTCGTTTTCCGAGATACGGGATGTCAAAGTTTTTCTTAAAAACTGACTATTTATTTATTTCTCTGAAACCGGTACAGAGATTTGGTGAGTTTTAAAAGGTAGATATTGCGCATTTTTTGACATGCAATTAAAAATTTGATGTTCATCATTGGCGCGCATACAAGTATTATTTATTGTTCAATTGTTTTTGTTCAATTTGAAACAAAACTTTTTTTCCCCTTTCTTTCGTATGGGGCACCGTTTTTATGCAGAAAAATAGAACATCATTAACGCGTATTTGTCATAACTTTAATACATTATCTAGTAGCGATGCTAGTAGGCTACAGTCAACATTCTGTTAAATACGAATATTTCAACGAAATGTCAAATTAGCGTTTCTTCATTTTCAAGCTTCCAGTATGTTATAACATTAATGATAATATGTAATTACGTTTTCTTTTATCGAAAAGAATGGAAAATTATACAAATGCGGAATTGTCAGACATGTATTTTGTCTATGGTCGAAGTAATGGAAATGGTCGGCAAGCTCGACGATTGTATGCTAAGTTGTATCCAGGACGTAGGGTACCCCATCGCACAATATTTGCTTGTCTTCACCAACGTTTGCGCCAAATTGGTACATTCAAGAAACAAACGGCTGACTGCGGGTGCCCTCGCCCTGTGCAACTAGAAGAATCAGTTCTCGAATTAACTGAGGAGTCACCTGAAACAAGAACTCGAAAAATTGCCAACATACTGAATGTAAGCAACTTCACTGTATTCAAAATTCTTAGAGATCAGCAATTGTATCCGTCTCATATTCAACGTGTGCAAGCTCTACTACCTAGAGACCTTTTTCCGCGCCTAGTTTTTTGCCATTGGATTCTTCATCAAATCGCTCAAATTGCTAATTTTTCAAATGGCGTTTCGTTCACTGACGAGGCTAATTTTGGACGACAGTGTATACGAAATTTCCATAACAATCACTTCTGGGCTGAGGAAAATCCACATGCAATCTTCGGAGCTCATTTTCAGCACCAGTTTTCTGTAAATGTATGGCTTGAGGTACTTGATGATCATTTAATCGGTCCATATTTCCTCCCACAACGACTAACAGGCGACTCTTACCTTAATTTCCTACAAGAAGAGTTACCTGTTCTTCTTGAAGAAATTCCTCTACAGATGAGACAACACTTCTGGTTCATGCATGATGGTGCACCAGTCCATTTTAGCATTATCGTACGTTATCACTCAGATACAGTATATCCAAATCGTTGGATAGGTAGGGGAGGTATGGAACATTGGCCTGCTCGATCTCCGGATTTAAATCCCCCAGATTTTTGCATTTGGGGTTCTCTTAAGTCATTAGTTTATTCCAATTCTGGCGAAAATGTTGAAGACCTGAGGAATCGAATTATAGCCGGCTGTGAGGCAATAAGAAATACTGCAGGAATATTTGCGCGAAGAGTTGAATCTTGTATCACGTCCGAGGGAGGTCATTTTGAACATTTGTTGTAGCTTTGCACCAATTAATTTATTAGTGTTATTTTCTGTTATAGTTCTGGTTTAACGTTATTGTATTAGATAGTTCTTGATAATATATTAAAGAAATGAAAAATACGTGTTAAGATGTTTTATTTTTCTGCATAAAAACGGCGCCCCATACGGAAAAAAGGCAATTGAGATTTTTTTGTCACAAATTGAACGGGAAATGCAAAAAATTTTATTTGAAATATATCAGTGGCGTACCATTTTTTTCTTTAAGAAAATTGAGATTATTACCCGTATGCGCGCCAATGATGAACATAAAATTCTCAATTTCATGTAAAAAAATGCGCAAAACTATTAAAACTCACCAAATTTCATTTGCATATCTCGACCGGTTTCAGACCAATAAATAAATAGTCAGTTTTCAAGAAAAACTTCAACACCCCATATTTCGGAAAACAAAGCATTTGCGGACAAAAGTTATATAGCAAACTGTTATTATTTTTCCCTGAAGTTTGTCGCACTTATTCACTAAACCCTGAATAATAAACATTATTTGTTTGGTAGTTCTTTATTATTTATATTTTAATTTCATCCTTTCGTGGAATGTAATTATTGTGAAGGATGTAGGAGAACAAAAATAATGACAATAGCAATCTGTCAATGAACATATTCTGCCATTTCCACAAGTGAAAAATCAATCATCTCCTATTTTTATACCCATAGGGCTGGATTATTTCATCCCAAATTCAAATATGATCAACTATGAGGTATACACTATCTAATAAAAGAAGAATCATCCGAATCGGACAACCCAGTACAAAGTTATGCCTGATAGAATCGGTTAACGAACCAAATTTCAGAGGGTGAACGATCAATATCCTCCATTTTGCTACCCTAAGGGGAGGATTTTTTTTCTCAAATTCATATGGGACCAGCTACGAAGTGAATCATCGAAATTGAACTACTCTGTAAAAATGTATGCGTGGTCATACATAAAAAAAAGATATACGCGTCGACTAGAAAACCTCCTCCTTTTTGATTTCGTCGGTTAAAAACGTCTCCCAGATTGGTTACCATACCTGGTTTCCAACTCGTTTCAGGTTCCTCTCCAAATAAATGTAATATTCCTCAGTTGAAAAAATTCCTGAAGGTATTCTAGATGCTGCAAGTATTGCAAATTTGGAGTTGCCACCAGAAAAATCCATAGGCAGATACGAAAAACAATACCAACATTTTGTTAATTGGTGCAAAACAAAAAAGTAAACCCCAAAGGTAGAAGTATTTTTCGCTAACTTTGCGGAAATATCTGTACTTCAGAAGCCCAACGACTTCGATGTGACTCCATACATGATGTTGAATTTAATTCATTCCTTATTGCAAATTCTGACCCGTCGAATGAAGATTGGTTTTTCAATTCTAATTCTAATTTTTTATGGAGTTAATAACCCAATAATAACTGATAAAACTACTGCAAATCAATGATATCGATCTTATGAATACTCAGATTCCAAAAATATTGAATTTGATTCTTATATATTATAGTTAGAGAGCCGCGGGTCTAAAACCGCGATGAGAAGCTATACGTCTTCCGTTTGGTGAGATGAAAGTACATCCCTCGAGAACGCCAAATTCCAAATATTTTTGACATTGGGCAGGGCCCACTCCAGTACGAAGGGCAAATGTCTATCGATTTCTATATGTCTTCCGTTATAATAATTTTGTTTAGAAAGTGAATAGTAATCATCTGACAAAGCGGAAGGGGATTTGGTTGAGGTGCACTACTCGAAACCTATTTTTGAAAATTTTTGGGCCACAAAATCGATCATTGCAAAAATTCGACGTCTCCTGTATGGTTGATTCCGGGTTCCTTCACTATGTTATGGTCTTAACATCGGGAAAATCCGAGTGGAAGTCTTTTTTAGTGGGGCCCGGCCTCAGGGTTGATCAAATAAACAAATTTAGAAACTTGCGGGAGCGGCTAAGTTGAAAAATCCAAAACTGAACTCGGGTTCAATCTTAAGCTTTCAAATTTTGGATAAAGCTTCTTTGGGAGGCCATGAAACCTAATTTCCAAAGCGAAGACTTTTTGGCAAATTTTTCAGCCCTTCCCACCCCTTTGAGTTTCCTCTCTTTTCTATGTTTATTGCTGGTAATCTTTTTCGTTTGAAAATTTTTCTCATCGATAATTCAGTGTATGAAGTTTAATAAACTTACCACAACTAGTGGTTGATGATAACAGGAATACATTTCAACCCCTATTTATGCGAGGTTCGCCCCCGCCGGCTCGAATAATCTATTTGAGCGAGGAAGAGCACATAAATGAACTTAGGGAGATGAATGAATGCCAACAAATGAATTCTTTGGA
The DNA here is from genome assembly GCA_018342105.1 of Gonioctena quinquepunctata. Lineage (NCBI taxonomy): Eukaryota > Metazoa > Arthropoda > Insecta > Coleoptera > Chrysomelidae > Gonioctena > Gonioctena quinquepunctata. The sequence goes on from JAFIRS010000795.1 coordinate 177,358, forward strand.
GTTAGGCTCGTTAATTGTTTATGACTCTATTTATTAATATTTTGGTGAGAATTGTTTATAACTCTTTTTATTTATAAACCATGTGGCATTTATTCATCTCCCAAGTTCATTTATGTGCTCTTCCTCGCTCAAATAGATTATTTGAGCTGGCGGGGGCGAACAGCCCTTATATAGTGGTTGAAATATATTCCTGTTATCATCAACCATTAGTTGGGGTATCAAACTTTATACACTGAATTATCGATGAGAAAAATTTTCAAACAAAAAAGAATAAACAGAGAAAATAGAGGAAATTCAAACGGGTGGGAAGGGGTGAAAAGTTGCCAAAAAGTCTTTCCTTTGGAAATTAGGTTTTCTAGCCCCTGAAGAAGCTCCATGCAAAATTTGGTGCAGTTTTCGATTTTTCAACTTAGCCGCTCCCGAGAGTTTTTCAATTTGTTTATTTGGTCAACCCTGAGGCCGGGCCCTACCAGAAATCAAGCATTTGGGAGACGACGAATTTTTGCGATGATCGATTTTGGGGCCCAAAATTTTCAAAAATAAGATTCGAGTAGTGCGCCTCAACCAAATCGTCTTCCGCTTTGTTAGATGATTACTTGTCACTTTCTAAACGAAATTATCATATCGGAAGACATATATAAATCGTCGAAAAAGTAGATAGACATTTTCCCTTCGTAGTGGAGTGGGCCCTGCACAATTTCAAAAATATTTGGAATTTGGGGTTTTTGAGGGATGGACTTTCACCTCACCAAACGGAAGACGTATGTGAGTCATCGCGTCTCAGAACATGCGGCCCTCTAACTATCAGATTTGAGCTCCTGATAATTCCTTCGTATTCATTTTCTGCACAGATCACCAGAATCTACGTGAACAAAGATTTCAACATAAGATACTCCTCAAATGAAACTCAATTGATTGTTATACAAAACGGTCCCTAACAAACAAATTAACAAATTATATATTAATGTCTTCGAGGTATTGTGATATCTTCAAGTTCAAATCGCCGAGTCGAGTTATATGTATAGCTTATCATTAGAGAAAAAGTTGATAATAGAAGTATCCACTCAATGGACTTTGATGGTAATAACCAGTTCTATTGTAACCCCTTTTTTCGTCTTGGTGGTAATGGGCATATAAAAAATGCAAAGTTTAATTAATGAGCACACGTAATAACTGGAGGATAGTGGTATTCCATATCAGAACCGTATTCTTGAATTGACATGCAATTCAATAGTAACAGTATTTTATTTTTTCGGTGGAGGCTTTAAGAAAAACTTATAATATGTGAGAAAAATATCATTCCAGTCGTTTTGTTGGCGAACTCAACTTCGAAAACATTGGAAGGGCAGTCATTTTACATCTCATATGATTGGTTTTTTGATAAGAAGGTACTCTTATTATTGAAAATCTATTGCTTCCTCGTTTATGATCAGAATTGATGAATATTTTATAATGCCTTCAAAATGAAAAGAAAACACAGGAAATACTGATCTAATCTGAATATATAGGTATTAAAGAAGTTCTTCCTTTATATTGGATTGAATTCTCTTTAACCAAAGGCAAGGGATGCAGATTTTTATGTTCGATCATCATTGGAAATATTTCATCAAGGGCCTGAGCTTTGAAGTGAAGAGTTATTGATAAGTTCATTCGGGATTGTAGCCACTAGTTGTCGTCTGTATGATCAATATATATATATATATATATATTTATATATATATATATATATATATATTAATATATATATATATATATATATATATATATATATATATATATATATATATATATATATATAGAGTGGGCCATTGAAAACGGAACAGCGGCTCTGTAGGTCGGCAGAACCGGATTATATAGAAACGCTCGGACATATCAACTACATTTTCGGGGGGAACATCGTTCGCGAGTTATGTTCCTGAGTCCGACCCTGCCACCCAGTTCCTGAGTCTGGCCCTGCCACCCAGACTTCATGGCGACTAGATAAATTGCTGACCAAGCTCCTACCGAGATTTATCTTTGCTGAGTAAGCTCACACCGTGAATTATCTTGTGAACCGAAGATCAACGAAAGAACTATAATACCTTTATTATTTGTTTATGTTATAATTTATCTGAGATATGTATTTTGATCATTCCATTTTTGTCACTTGTAACCTGCACTTTCAATTTTTATTAAAAGCATCGAGCAAAGTAAATCTTTAATTGTGCAAAATAGGTGAACGTTGAAAAAGAATTATTCAACACAAAATTGGTTTCGAACAACGAGTAGTGCTTTCGTACTATCGTAACTCGCGATGAAATTCACCCGAAATACATTCTATCCCTCGGAGCTGTGACCGCCACCCATAAATTTTTAAATGACAACATATGGCAAGTGATACTTCATTTGGAGGGTATTTTCCTTCCTGATATCAAACAACAAGAATATATTAATTCTATCGATTCGTTTTCAAGATATAGGGAATTGAAGTTGGGAAATCACTTTTTATTCAATTAATCAATAAAAACAATATCTGACAAAGCAACTGTCGCAAAAATTATTATTGTCCATGAACTAAATGTTCAAACTGTCTACCACCCATTTCCATACAATAGTACAAGTTCTGTTCAAAACGAGACCTCACATTTCGTAGCATTTCCGGCGTTATTCGACGGCATTCTTCAATAATCCTCCTCCGTAAATCCTCCAGAGACTCTGGTTCGGTTGCAAATATTTTGTTTTTCAAGTGACCCCACAGGAAAAAGTCGAGTGGGGTTAAATCTGGAGATCTGGCTGGCCACTCTATAGAGCCTCTTCTTCCAATCCAACTTCCAGGAAACATTCTATCCAAAAACGCCCAAAGAGGCTGTGCATAATGTGGAGGTGCCCCGTCTTGTTGAAATATCAAGTGGTCTTCATGGTAACGATCGTCATTTTCAATGATGTCTACCAATTGTGGATAAACAAATTCATTCAATAATTCCAAATAAGTTTCTCCTGTCAGGTTACCGTCGAGAAATACTGGTCCAATCAAACAAAAATACCGGCCCAGACATTGAGTATTTGAGGAGATTGAGTATGGACTTCGTGGAAAACATGTGGATTGGCATCTGACCAATAACTACAATTATGACGATTCACAGTCGAATTCAAAAATGATGTAGACTCATCAGAAAAGCAGATGATGAAAAGAAAATTATTATCAGCATCTATTCTCGTAGTCATGACTTCACAAAATTCCTGTCGCCTATCAAAATCATCTCCATTCAATTGGTGTACCAAATGTATTTTGTAGGGGTGGAATTTATGATGTTTCAGGATTTGGCGGATACTGGTTCTACTAATATTGGTAACACTAGCCAATTTCCTTGTACTCAATGTCGGGTTTGCATGAACTTGTCCTAAAAGTGCAACTTCAACAGCTTCATTTCTCAACGGAAATTCACGTTCTGGATCTCGTTCCTTGTTGGCTACTGATCCAGTTTGACGAAATTTTTGCACTAATTCTAGAACGTATTTTCCAGCAACAAGTTTATCTGGATGCGTTTCATTGAACAAATTAGCTGTACGGGTACCGCACTCATCATTCTTGAAAAAAATGTTATTCTTTCAACTCTTTCCTCGATCGTTTACACCATTATTGCGAAAAAATATTCAGCAGCCTTAGGCAAGTAATTCACTCTAATGTCGTTCAATGAAAGATCAGTTTGTCACTGATAGACGTCCACAATTGCGATTTGGCGAGTAAAATTATCTCATACATGTTTTTGTTGTACTCGCATTTGAGTCGAATTCGAGAAAACGTCTTTTTATCGATTCTTAAGAACCTTAAAAAAATTTCGATCAAGTAAATGAGGATGAAATAAAAATTTGAAACGGAATTGCATGTTATTTGTTGTTAAGCAGTTAGATCATTTGATTCCTTGACAATGATAATTATCTTCAAACAGTTGCATTGTTAGATGTTATTTTTATTGATTGAGTGAATAAGAAGTGTTTTCCCCACTTCAAGTTTCTATATCTCGAAAACGAATCTATAAAATTTTTTTCTTCCGTTGTTTGATATTAAGAAAAAAAATGACTTTCAAATGAGGTATCACTTGCCATTAATGTTTCGGCAAGAGACTCGTCCCATACTCAAAATATTTTTGATAACTATAAAAATTGTTGTCGTTAGGAAAATATATGATTGTTATAGAGATAAAATTAGACTAACCCTAAAGCGTAGAATTCGTTTTTTTATATTATTGTTGGTGATTTGTTTATAACAAAGTTCCCAGTTGAGTTAACAAAGGGGGAGGGGTAACATACATTTGTTCAAAAACAAAACTGGGACGTGGTATGGAACAAGCAGCTGTGATGATTTGTATAAATTAAAATGGTCAGCAAACTTATCAGATGTCCGCTCGTGATATGTGTTTTTGTGTGATAGATTTGGTATAAAACATTAACATTAAAATCCGTTTGAGGCATGATAGATCGATTTGTTCGAAATAATGAACAGGATGTCCATAAAATCATATGTGGAAACATCTGAGACCTAAAAATAAACTTTAGTCACTATCTTCCAATGGATTATTTTGTAGTATTGGCAAACTTTGAGAACTTGAAAAATTCCGTAACGTCTACAGTTTAAGTATTTTTTTAATTAATAATTTTTGTCTGATATGCAATATTCAGATAACAAGTTAATGACTAATGCAATAGTTATTCCATTCGTGGAAAAGTAATTTTGTGTATTCAGTAAATTTCCGGGGCGTACTGACTAAAACTGAGTTTTTTGCAATGCAATGCTTCATTTCTCTTCAGACTGTAGATGATCACCATTTCAAGGGAACAAAATACCAGTACGGTTCTGTGCGAACAAAATATAAAAACAGTTTGCCATCGTTCATCCAGCAGAAACAAAAATGTACTTCAGCACAATTAAGAATTCCCTTCTGATCCTGAAAGTTTCCGGACTTGATCCTCGAGAAGGCTACAGCCGGACCCAATGTTTTCTCTACTTTCTCAATGTTTTCTTTTTTTTCACAATGGTAATGCTGATGATGATGAAATTAATCTACTCGCAAAAAGAAATGTCCGTTAGAGAGGTTACTGATGCCCTAACATGTGTGTTTTTATTCTGTCACGTAAGTAAAGGAAATAATATTGAAAACTAATGATGATATTTTTTAACAATAGGGTACGCGTTACCTTAAGGAAATTTGTTAATGATTGAATGAACAATTTTTCAGCTCCCACACAGGGCACATGCTATTATTTTCAATGTGTAATATTCGAAATAAAGATTAAAATGGTTTTTTTTTCTAAAAACGTCATATAAGGTCTCTATTCATGGTTGTTGATGAACCAAAAGATTTTCTTACAACCTTTGAAGTAAAACTTCTCTAACGTTGTGGCAGATATTACGATCAAACTAAAAATAGAAATATTAGAATTGAATAGTATAACACTGGCCTGCACACATTCTGGTGCCTAGGATGTCAAAAATCTCACTGTTCTTTTTTATCAGCTTCATAGTTAATGAGAGAAAAATATGCCTTTCAACAAAAATATGGCTTTATTTCAACATTTTACATAAAAAAATTGTCTTTTGAGTGATTATCTAGGGTGAAGTTTTCTTGCGCAATCGCGCATAATTTCTCAGCAATAGTCTGTCATCATATGAATGTCCCATCTTCGTATTCTCCATTATTTTTATATCTTGGTGGAAGCGTTTCCCTTGTTCCTCGCTGAAATCTTCTAGGTTATGTTGAAAGTGATATTTATGACTATAGAGGTAGTGTACTTTTATGCTCATATTACAGCCTGAATTTTCAAAGTTGAAAAGCAGTATTTTCCTTCATCTATAGAATCGTAAATATTTTCAAAAAAGTTGTAGGAAGCACTTTCAATCGACTTTTTTGGACAAAAACCATGTTGGTACTTTGATGGAATTTCAAATCTGGTTGATAATGAATACATTTTGTAATAGACACATCTTTCAATAACTTCACCTATCACAGTCGGAACTGTTATTGGTCGGAAATTACTCATGATAGATGTATCACCCTTTTTGAAAATAGGCGTCACTGAATCTGTTTTTAGGTAATTTGGAAATTCTCCTGACTCTGTTGATCGATTCATAATGAAAGCTAGAGGTTCAGCGATGTACACAGCCATACTTTTAATAATTTTGGTGGATATACAGTATTTTCCAACTGAGTTAGAATTATTCAGTGAACCTATAGCATCTAGGACATCACAGCTCAAAACAGGGAAAAATAGACTGTGTTACTTTCATAAATTGAAGTATAATCGTTGAATACTTCCGAGCCGAAGTGTTGCTCTATGGAATTTTTGCTATTGTTTGAAAAAAATGCACCGAAATCATTTGCAATATACGACATTCTTGTTTTCAACTATTTTATTTTCTACTTTTATTTGATTATTTGATGTAGATCTTGAATTTCCTATTGTTTCTCTGACTATATTCCATATTTGTTTTTGTTTCTGGTGATGACCGGTTTCTTCATTTTTTTTTTTGTAAAATGCGCTTTTTGTATTTTTGAATTGTTCGTAGGTGACTTTTTTTATTCCTTGTAGATTTCAGTTACATGGCTATCATTTGAGTTCTTCATCACCCAGAATAATTCTTTCAATCCTTTGCTCATAGAAATAATATCGTGTTCACCCACTGGTGTGTATTTGACTTTCTGTTACATTTTCTCACAACTGTAGGACATGATAAGTCAATGAAATACTGAAGAGTATTTAGGAAAGTCTCATATATTATATGAATATTTTCAGAGCATTCGAAAACCGACCAAAGGGATTCTTTCTCCAGAAAATATTGTAAAATGCCAAGATTCTCATCACTTTTATTTCGGAAGGATACGGTTTCATGGTTAAACCTGTGTTCATTTATCGGATTCATGTCCAGAATCAATTCGAATATGATACCAAAATGATCAGCAATATTCAGGTTCCTAACTGTTTCAAGATATTTCGAATCGCATATATTCGGGAAAAAATTGTCAATTTTAGTCTCACTCGATTTGCCATTTACATTTGTAAAGACCCTCGTAGCTTCAAAATTCTGTATGTTTAGTTACCCAGGAAAACGGTGAGGAATGATTTATTATTTGATTCACAAGTTTCATAGTCTCCTAGACTTCTTATCGGCCCTTATCGCTGACCCCAGTGCCCGGTACGAAGTTTCCTTCGGGATGCCAGCAACACCGAATTCAGTCTTAGTTATCATTTGTTATTGTAAGGTCGATTGACCAGAATTTCATATTTTAAAAATAAAGTTCTTTTTTAAAAGACACTCCGGTTTTTTCGAAACGTAATTGGCGCAGTCGGTAGGATTTTCGAAAAATAGTATATCCATAGTGGAAAACTATTTCAATTCCAATTGTTAATTTCGGAAATCGCGAATCTACAGTTCCACCGAGGAACCCAAGTTTATAGCAGTAGGAAGACGTTCGAGAAAAGGAAAACCAGAGCAAGCCCAGAAGCAGAACCAAAATAGGCAGACTCGAGAGGCTACCCCTGGGAAGAAATTGAAGACAATGGTCTCAGTAGAAACATTGCTGTGAGTAATCATTTGTTTATAACTAGACTCCTTGCTGATCCCAAGTAAAACCAATCCCAAATAATTTTATTAGCAAAAATCTAAAGTAATAGTACAGTAACTAACTGAAAGTGAGAACAACCCCGTAATACGGTTACGGCGGAACTCACACTAGCCTATGAGCTTATCACAGATTGATACAATAGCAAAATTATTAGAAAACGCTTCTAAAGAGCCTGAAGAAATGACTGACACAACTAATTATCAACTCTTGAGACTATATATTGATACAATTCCACATCACGATGGAAATCCCCATACACTGGGTATCTTTATAAAAAATTGCGAGAGTCTAATATCGCAGTTTCAATGCGCAACAAATCAAACTCTCAATGAATTCATAATTCAAGCCCCTATTGGAAAACTGAGTGGCAAAGCGTTATTATTAATAGGTTCAAGAACCGAACTGACCACTTGGGCAGGTATCAAATCAACTTTGCAACTTAGTTTTGGCGATCAAAGAAACTTAGATTGTTTAGTGCAAGATCTTTTGTCCCTCACACCCTATAGACAAGATTCCCCTTATAATTTTGGTGTTCGATGCCAAGACGCCAGAAGCTTGATCGCATCTAAAATTAATTGTTCGTAGCAGAACAGCAGAAAAATTATTACAAATTCAAAATTATGACGACCTGTCCCTGAAAACTTTCATTAGGAACTTGACAGGTAGACTTCAAGACAACGTACGGTTACGTAACCCTGATTCTCTAGAAAAAGCCATGTCACTCGTTATCGAAGAAGGAACCATAACATGAGTCAACAGAATCCCAAATCGTACACTCGTATACAACCATTGAAACCTCACACTCAAAATTACAACCCAAATCATAACTTCCACCCACAACAAATATATATGCCACCCCGAGCACAAAACCAAAATTAGAACCATCAAAGACCACAATTTCATGGGCAACAACAAAGAAATACTTTCCCAACAGGCCCCATTAATGTCCAACCCACACAAAGACCCCCTCAGAGATTCTTTACGAACGCACAGGTGTTTGACAAACCACAAAATGCTTGGAGAAGCAACCCTAATAAGCCCCCAACATTCCAGCCTACTACAATGAGTGGAATTTCAACCAATACAAACAGACCACAACACAACTATTCAAACTTTCACGGAAATCAAAACAAAAATCAACAAAAACCCTTTTTCCAAAGAAATGGCCCTGCTAACTTCACTTCAGAAGAATTATTTGCTAACGAACACGAAGAAGTAGAGCAAAATTCTGAACAGTTTTATGAAAATTTCGAAGAAAATCAATATTATAACGATCAAGAAATTCAGAATCAAGATCACCCTCACTCATCTCAACTTTATGATGACGTAAATTTTCAATCAGCCCCCCATACAACAAATCAGACATAACATTAGAATCACATAATACAAATGAACGAATTTTACCCTATGTAGAAATCGAGAACCCGCCATTGAAATTATTAATTGACACCGGTTCTACAAAATCATTTCTAGATCCCAATATTGCCAAGAGATATTTCCCAGAATTCATATTCGAAGGAAAGTTTACAGTGTCTAACAGTTTCAATAATTCTACACACGATTTAGCCATGAATATTCCATCTTTCGAAGAATTTCAAAGCAACGAAAAAATTAAATTCTTTTTGTACAAATTCCATAATGTTTTCAACGGACTGATAGGATTAGATAACTTGAAGACCCTTCAAGTAATCCTAGACTTAACGAGCGACATTATCTACACACCAGATGTGTCCATCCCGATAAGATACTTTCAATCGAACCCGAGACTATTATTTGACAAAACGTTAGCACCCAATTCAGAAATAATTACCGACATCCCAGCAGACACCGATAGCGGCGATATTCTTATCGAAAAGCAGAAAATATTATCTTGTGTCATTCCAGAAACAGTAACACACGCCCATAATGGACGAGCAGTAATTAAAATTCAAAATCCCACAGACAAATCGATAAGATTTAGTATGTTATACCCACTGAACACTATTCCCCTGAATAACGAAGAGATTTACCATTTAGAAGAAATGCCTTTTATTTACGAAGAAAATAAACAACAAAAATTCGACATTCTGCAAAATCAAACACCTCAAATACAAAATTCGGAAATATCTGCTCTAATACGCACCGATCATTTGAACTCAGAAGAAAAACAAGCTATCGAAAAAATTTGCAAGAAATTTTCTGACATTTTCTATAAAGACGGCGAACCTCTCACATCTACCACGGAAGTCAAACATACGATAAAAACGACTGACACCCAACCGGTCTACACAAAAACTTACCGATATCCATTCGTTCACAAACCAGAAGTTGATGCGCAAATCAACAAAATGTTGAATCAGAATATCATTCAACCTAGTAAATCCCCATGGTCATCCCCTATCTGGATAGTACCCAAGAAAACTGACGCATCAGGCAAAAAGAAATGGCGAACAGTAATTGACTACCGCAAATTAAATGAGAGAACAATAGACGACAAATATCCAATCCCCAACAGAACTGACGTACTCGACAAAATAGGCAAATGCCAATACTTCACTACCCTAGATTTAGCATCGGGCTTCCACCAAATTCAAATGCACACCCCCGACATTGGAAAAACAGCTTTCAACGTTGAGGGAGGACACTATGAATTCCTCAGGATGCCTTTTGGTTCAAAAAATTCCCCCTCCCCTTTCCAGATGCATGGATAATATTTTGAAAGAATATATTAACAAAATTTGTCTTATATACCTGGACGATACTTTAATTTTCTCTAGTTCTCTCCAAGAACACATTGATAGCATACAAAAAATATTTAGCAAACTCCGAGAAGCAAATCTAAAAATACAATTAGACAAATCAGAATTCTTAAGACACGAAACTGCATACTTAGGACATATCATTACGGGGGACGGTATTAAACCTAACCCCGATAAAATTGAAGCGATAAAAAAATTCCCCTTACCACAAACGACAAAACAAATAAAAGGATTCCTTGGACTTCTAGGTTACTACAGACGCTTCATCACTTCGCAAAACTAACGAAACCACTGTCCTCTTGCCTAAAAAAGGGATCAAAGATAACTCACGACGATAAATTCATTAACTGTTTCGAACATTGCAAAACTTTACTAATGAATGACCCAATACGGACCTATCCGAATTTCGAAAAAGAGTTCAATCTCACGACAGACGCAAGTAATTTTGCCATTGGCGCCATTCTTTCACAAGGACCTATAGGCTCAGATAAACCTGTAGCTTATGCCTCGAGAACACTAAACGACAGCGAACAAAACTATTCCACTATAGAGAAGGAACTCTTAGCTACAGTATGGAGTACAAAGTACTTTCGACCATATTTATATGGGAGAAAATTCAAGATCATTACCGATCACAAACCCTTACAATGGGTCATGTCCCTCAAAGACCCAAACTCACGTCTAGTTAGATGGAGACTCAAACTCGAAGAATACGAATACGAGGTAATTTATAAAAAGAGAAAACTCAACACGAATGCTGACGCCCTCTCGAGAGTAGAAATTCACGCAAACGAGACGAAATTCAAAATTACCTAGACAACTTCTTCAAACACTCCCCGGAAAGAACCCCAGACATCGACATATCCTCTATATTAGGAGAAATTCACGAACCTCTAATTATGACAGACGTACATGACGACGCTCAACCCTCTACTAGTAGTAACACCGCGGAGACTGAATTCCCTCTACACCGAACTAATAGTACGAACACTGTACATACCAGCAAAGAAAACCCCATTCCTGTAATCCCAATTGCAGAACAACCACTAAACTACTACAACAACCAAGTAGTAATAAAAACTATACACTACGGAGACAAAAATCCAATTATAAAACACCCATTTCCCAACAGAACACGAACAACAATTTTCTTAGCCACAGATCAACTTGAAACTAACATTATCAAGATGTTACAAGAATACTTCACAGGAACCAACAAAACCGCCATATATTTTGACAATACAGACATCATACCAACTTTTTGCAAAATCATTGCTAACACCTTTGAAACTTTAAGTACCAAAATAATCCACTGTACCAATATCTTACAAGACATCCAAAGAACAACAACAAGAAATTATAAAGAAACATCACGAATCATAACCAATCATAGAGGAATAACAAGAACAAAAAAGCATCAGAAGAACATACTTTTGGCCTAGAATAGCTATAGACCTGAGACACTATATCAACGATTGTGAAACATGCCAAACCAACAAATATGATAGGAACCCCCCGAAACAAAATTCGAAATCTCACCAACACCTAGTAAACCCTTCCACACAATCCATGTGGACATATTTCAAATAAAACAACAAAAATTTCTAACAATTATAGACCCCTTCTCCAAATATGCACAAGCATACCCCCTACTAAGCAAAAGTGCCATAGACATAACTAACAACCTGATACATTTTTCGGACACCACGGTATTCCCGAATTAATAATCTCAAACTCTGGAACCAAATTCAAAAACGAAATTTTACACGAACTAACATCACTACACGGAATAAAAGTATACTTTGGCACCCCAGGGCACCACGAGTCGAACGCTAATGTCGAAAGACTCCATTCAACACTAATCGAATACCTTAGACTACTAATGAATGACCACCCTAACGAAAATAATATGACCAGGCTAATGCCCTATGCTATTCTCGGATACAACCACTCGATACACTCGAAAACGAATCTAAAACCCATCGAAATAATAAACGGCCACCTCTCAACATCAGACCCCTTTCAGATCAAATTAGGACAGCAACTTTACAATGACTACTTATCTGAACATAAGAGAAAAATCCAACTCATATACACTAACATACACAATGACCCAGTCAACCAAAAAGAAAAAACAATTAAAGAAAGAAACAAAACACGAGAAGAACCCCTGAAATATAAAGAAGGTGACAAAATTCATAAAGAAAACTGCCCTAGAAACAAAGCTTCGCCCAGATTCCACCATGAAATAGTAAAAGCAGATAAAGACAATAAAATCACAAGACTTGACGACAGAGTAATCCACAAAGCCAATCTCAAACGCCCATTGTTTCAGATTGATCGTCCCACTGGTTCTCAGCCAGGACATCCAAGTAACGAAACTGAACAACAACCCAGGCATCCTACCATTCCAACTAGGAACTGCCAGAATGAAAGAAAACACACACACGTTCATCCACTACGTCGAACTTGACCATATTCTCACTGAAATCGAAACTATTCAAAACCACCTAACATTCGCCATCGAAATGTTGAATTCCGCACTTCCCGACTCTTATCTAACAGAACTAAAACCCACCTTTCAAGCCACTAAAATCCAATTGATTATGGCACGCAAAAAATACAATTCACTTACACCAAAAAGAATAAAAAGAGGCTTGATCAACGGATAAGGCTCCATATTCAAAAGCATAACAGGCAATTTGGACGCCGATGACGCGGAAAAATATGAAAACGCCATCAACAACCTAAAAACGAACCAAAATAAAGCATTCTCAAAAATCAATGAGCAAATATCACTTTCACAACACATAATCACCACATTCAACACAACACTCAGTACATCGAAAAGAAACGAGTACGCTATAGCGAATAGAATCCAAACATTGACATCGAAAATAAGCAATGCCACTTTTAATTTCAATAAGTACATAGAAGTTAAAGAAATGTTCGATCAAATGACATCTGCTCTCATAATTGTCGATATCATACTCGACGACTTAGAAAATGCGATATCATTCTCAAAAATTCATATAGCTCACCCTAGTGTCATAAACATTAAAGATTTAGAAACCAATATCAAGACATTATCAAAACTTTACAATAAAAATAACTTGATATTTGGAACCCGAACACAGGATATTTATAAATATTACGAAATTCTAGAAGTAGCTCCATATAATAAAAATAACAGAATAGTTTTTGTATTGAAATTTCCTAGTAAACCCCTCAAAATTCCAATACTATCACCTTTACTCAATTCCCACTCCGAACCACACTACGATCATTCCTCCAGAACCCTTTCCAGTTGTAAACAGTGAATATTACCAGTATGTAACTGACCCATGTCCATTAATACACGACAACTATTATTGCCAAAATCCACACATATTCAAGGAACTCGAGACACCAGATTGCACCACTCAGATCCTGAAGATGACTTCGAAACCAATTAGCTGCCATCGACAACCCATATCAATTAGCCACGACGTAATTGAACAAATAAACGATGCCCACTACATCGTAATCACCACGGAAGCCAGAAGATTCCACACGAAATATTCTAACACAGACATCCTGACCCTTAAAGGAACATATTTACTGTCCCTACCCCAAGGATGCATGTTCGAGACCCCCTCTGGACACTACTTCAACGAAGCCACCAAGATCACTCATCGACCCCTGCTTCTACCAGATTTGGTAATCCCAGAAGACCACCCCAAAGGAAAATTGAAGCCCTTGGAACTTCAAGACATCCCGTTAGACAAACTCCAAACTCCACACCGTCAAGCAACAGAAATGCAACCTATAGAGATGATCCATAACACAACTGTACACGCCATGACCATCCCCCTATATATGGTCATAATTATTTGCCTATGTGCCCTAGCAGCCTACAGAAGTCGGAAATACCTCAAAAAAAGGAAATCTGCTCGACCAACCAGGACTGCCCAGGCCACCTCTTGTGAAGAACAACAGAAAACCGTTTTTCTCGTCTGAAAATCTGTTTTCCTCACTAAGGATGGAGGAGTTACATAGTCTCCTAGACTTCTTATCGGCCCTTATCGCTGACCCCAGTGCCCGGTACGAGGTTTCCTTCGGGATGCCAGCAACACCAAATTCAGTCTTAGTTATCATTTGTTATTGTAAGGTCGATTGACCAGAATTTCATATTGTAAAAATAAAGTTCTTTTTTAAAAGACACTCCGGTTTTTTTGAAACGTAATTCACATAAAGAGTTTATGTTTATGTCACCACAAACAATTATATTTTTGAATTTTTCATTACGGTAGTCCAATGCGACAGAGAGTCTATTTATAAATGTTTCAATGATTCCAACTGGTGGTCTATAAACTGATAATAAACAATATTTGGTGCCATGGCTCTGGAAAGATACTGCACAAACCTCGAACTGAAGTTCTTGTGAAAGTTTGTTTATAAATGTTTCGTTTTTAAACTGAAATTTTTTCGAATGAAAATCAAAGTACCACCATGCATATGGTTTTGTCTGGTAAAGTGTGTAGCAAGGACATATTTACTGGGTTGAATATTCATTGTTGCACCAGGACTCACAGATACTGAATACATCATAGTCATCGGTTTTTAATATGTATGCAAAATTTCAAATACTCCGGACATCTGGAAGTGGGTGGAAATTAATTTGAAAAATTCCATTACCTATATTCATACATACATACAGATGGAGATGATAATAAAGCGTGCATAATATGATCAAATCGACCTATTTTTAAGGGCATGTTCAAATCAACAACGATGTTCATGAAGAAAGGTAAAGTACAAAAACTACTGAATCAGATGAAAAAAGAATTCTGGAACATAGATGATTATCAAAATAAGTCGACATTATCGAAAGTTCGGGAAGTTTTGAAAATCACCAAGAAGACGCATGATTTCATTATCACTCTGCATGTCACTAACTCCTTGGGATTCCTCATTGGGCCGTTTCTGACAAGAGAAGTAATTCTCCCCTTCGAGTGTTTCAGACCGGAATGGCTTGGGTATTACCCTCTTCTGTTTTATGAGAACTTGACTTCGGCCGTATCTATTTTGTCGCCTGTACTTGGTATGGATGTATTTTTCATGAGCATAATCAGACTGACACAGATCCAATGGGTTTTACTGAATCGGGAGATTCTGACGATTTTTGATATGAAAGAAGCCAAGAAGGAAGTCATCGAAACGAAAATTAGGAGATGTGTTAATCATCACAACTTTCTTCTAGAGTGAGTATTATCAAACATTGCCGCTGATATTCATGAATTCTGAAACAAAAACTGGTAATTCAGAGCACACATAATTCGTGGACTGGAATACCAGTAGCTAATTATTTTTCATGAACAGACAGGCATAGCTGTCTGTACATACTTTATTTTCTGATTGCCACTTTGGTACCTAGAACACCTGCAATCTTATAGCCGAGGCGCAGCGTACAAGTTTACTCAGCGCAGCATATAGTCTTCTACTTCACTCCTTGATATATTTTTAGTAAAAAAATTTTTACTTATGCAATTCATTGAGTATGGTGTGCCATAAGGCTCCATTCTTGGCCCCATACTCTTCAATATACATATAAATGGTTTATTTTTGATAAAAAATAACGATATATGAGGCTTCTGATGATACAGTCATTTTCATCCCGGATGAAAACAGGAACTATCTTGAAGAACAGATACAGAAAAGTTTCGGGTCAATAAAAAGGATTGAGCATCTTGAAGAAAATTTAGGAAAAAATAACTGAGTGAAGTTTAATTGTAACAAACCTAATTTTTCCACATTTCAATATCTGGAGATCCATGCACAAGACCATTCTTACTTTATCCTGCCAGTAGATCACCACATCACATATATAGTCAAATAACTTCAGACAATTCCTTATATATTCAAATAATTGTAAAAGATATGTCCAAACCAGCAATCAAAAACTTTGCATCATGCTCTTGGAGAATCACATTTACGTTATGGTATTCTTGAAAGGAGTGACGTAGTAAAGACACACCTCCTTTTTCTTCAAGAAAGATCATTAGGACTCCCAAGAAAACCATAGATGTCCTTCTAACAAATTATTAAACGAAACTGAAATCCCTGACTGGAGACAACTATATTATCTTAAGGTCAATATAAAATACATTCTACAATATGTCAAGCTAAATTTCCCACCCATCGTTATAGCACCCGTCAAAAGAGTTATCATGTACCATATATGTAGGAATCTTTTGGTCAAGGAACATTTTATGAAATTGCTCCTGTGACAAGTGATATGTTATGTTATCACTGTCTTTTTCAATTAATTAGGTTAATATCCTTTAGAAAAAATATTATACTTAGGTATCGCCGGGCAGATTATGAAATCAAATTATCTTCGAAAGAGTTGTACTGGCGTGGATTTGAAAATACGGTATGAGATTTGATAAAGAATCACCAGAATAATTTCCTTATCGAAAATTCTGCCTTTGAAGTATCTGATCCATCTCATGACTGGAAGACATCTGGCTACTTGGCACTTGCACTCATTCTACTTTTTAGGTTCTCAACTTCTAAGAAGTCTTATTAAATCTTTGAGACCTGTGACTTTTATACTGGATATGGTTCAGACTTCTTTTCTCTTAACATTCTATCTCTTCTTCATTCGAATAAAAATACTGATTGAGCATTTAAACAGTTGCATTTGATTTAGCTCAGTTAATGGATTATCTGTAGTTTGGTCCTTCATATAACTGATAAAATATCAGGGAGAGTTGAATGTTGGGAAATGTTGACTAATTTAAAATCAGGCTGGCAAGGCCTATATAACTAAGAAACACTGACCGACTGCCTTCTCAGATCAAATACATGAATATTATTACTATCTCGTTTCCAATTTTTCCAACATCTGTGAAATATTATTCGATTTCCGGGTACAAGAATGGTCGGCTATTTTGAGGAAATGGAGTATCCCAGTTTAAACGCTTGAAACCGCATACAAACAATAGCCCAGTGATTTTTCCTCTCGGTTATATACTTTTACAATTATTTCTCCCAACTACAGATAAATCCATTAAAAATACAATGATTCATTGCTGATGAGCGTAAAAGTTAAAAAAAACCATGTTCATGATAAAAATAATACTTTCACACTACTCTCACTCTTATTGATAATACTATTTTCTGTTCTACAACTATTCTTTCAAGGAAATATTTCACAACTCATCATTTGCATATATGGAATAGCATTTCAAGATGATGGTGTTACTTTTCCTCATATCTGCCGGTGATAAAAACTAACTTTTTGTGAAATATTATATCCTAATTTGACTGTATTTCATTTAACCCGGGTTTCTTCTGAGCAGAACTACGCTCCTTTATTACCTATACAAATTGTTCCGGGACTCTAAGAAAAAAATAACATCTGTGTTGCTTTGGACTGCACTCGACAAAAATTAAAATAAATAATTTCAAATAACTTATTTTCTAACCACCGGTTTAGCTACAATTTCATGGTAAACGGTGAATCCCAAAGAATCTCGGAAAAGTAAGTATTCCATTCAAACTAGATATTGCATTTTGCTACACTCCTGAAGCGTACAATTCAATCCCTAAGTCTCTGAGAGAGATGAAAAACTTCAAATTATATTCAAAACTCACCGAGGACAATGTGAGTGTCATTTTCTATTATAGCATACTTCCATATTCTCTTTCAGCAGCACATTTTGAAATAACTTCAAACAATATGACTATTTTCGCTAACCAAAAAATGAAAAATTCTGTCTTTTCCAGATATGGAAAACTCATCAATGAAACATTCTCAATCTCACTGCTGCTTTATGAAATGATAATCGTTCTGAGCATGTGTGTTGATATGTATGTTGCCTCTACGGTGTAAGTTCCTCAGACAATATTTTGTTATAAATATCAAGTAATGATTCACAAATGAAATTATTGTCACCTCTGCCCTAACTGTTATTTCAGATAACATTTAAGATATGTACTTGATATACCCTTGTTGTAATGTTTTCAACTTTTTCTGCAGATCTGACTTGAAATCCCTCAGAATAGCTCTCTTGTATTGTGCTGCAGTGTGCGTAGCCTTGATGTTGTGCTTCTGCTGCCCTTGTCAGGATTTGACCGATGAGGTGAATACTTCTCATTTTTTTCACACGTAGATTGGTAATGATATATATATATATGGGGGGTTGCGCGTCAATGAATTCATTGGAAGCATGAATGAAATTTTCCCCACCAGAAACCGTTCCTGCATGAAAAGGTCCCATCTCCCATCTCTTGAGGAAATCCGCCTCTCGTACCGTCTCCCAGCGTCCTCACTGGGACGAGCGTCGTTATTCCTATCATAGGTAAAACCTTCACCTCGGGTAATTTCTATGATAGGCGTCGAGCCCTCAGTCACTGTCCGCTAGGGCTTTTGGTTTCCGGTGACCGACTCTTCACGACCTCGGAAACTAGACTCCTATCTTTAATAATTTCTACAGTATAACGAATTATTCCTAATAATTTTCCAAATGGTTGAGCCCCTTATCTCCCCATTGGTCTCGGCCCGTCTCTCCCCTACTTCTGCTTCGGAAGTCAAGGAAAAACTTTCCACCTCTCTACGTTCCTTCACGTAGGCCTCTTAGACATTTAAAAAAAATTGACCCAATTTGGAGAATTCTGAATTCCGCAAAGGTCCCATTGGAAACGCATTTGGTCTCCCTGGTATCTCTCCATATATGCCAGATACCAGCTGGAATCTATTTTTAACCGACGAAACCAAAAAGGAGGAGGTTCTCTAGTCGACGCGTATATTTTTTTTCATGTATGACCACGCATAACTTCTTACTGAGACGTCCGATTCCGATAATTGTTTCTTCAGTGGATAGGGTGTACTTCGAAATTGGTCCCATTTGAATATAAAAGATGAAATCCACCCCTAAGGGTAGCAAAATGAAGGATATTGATCACTCACCCTCTGAATTCTGGTCCGTTAACCGATTCTATCTAGGCATAACTTTGTACTGGGTTCTTCGGTTCGGATGATTCTTTTTTTATAAGATAGGGTATACCTCATAGTTGATCATATCATATCATATTTCGAATGGAATTATCCACCCTTACGGGTAGAAAAGTAGGGGTTTATTGTTTTTCACTTGTGAACATTGGCTCACATATGTAGTTGACAATGACAGATCGCCACTGTCATTATTTTTGTTCTCCTACATCCGTCACAATCATCATATTCTATGAGAGGATGGAATGATATACAAAGTAATGAAATAAACTAACCAGAACAACAAAAATAATTTATATTACAACAAATAGTGAAAGTAGATAATCATATTATTTAACTGGTAATAGTTGAAGTAAGGTGGGTAAGTATTTTGGAAATAATAAAAAAACAAGTAGGTAGTAATCAGTAGATTTCAGCCACAAAAAATTAAAAAAAAAAAAAATTAACAAAAAATTAAACCACGAAAAAGGAACTGGAAAGAAAAAATAAAAAAACCTTCTTAGTCTCAATAACTAAGCTCTTAAACTAATATAAGTAACTAATTTTGAGTCGGCGCCAAACGAACAACCAACGAAGATCATTGAATTACTTCAAAAAAATTATAAGAATGTCACCGCGCAACTCGATGCTATCATTTCACGCCTTACCTAATTCATTTGCTTGTTTGTTTGGCGCTGACTCAAAATTAGTTACTTACATTAGTTTAGGAGCTCAGTTATTGAGTTAAGGAGATTTATTTTATTTTTTACTTTTCGGTTCCGTATTTCGTCGATTTCATTTTTTGTTAAAAAGTTTTTATCGAAAGCGACAGTCTCTTTTTGAGAATTTCTACCCGACGGGCTGTGTTTACTTTTTGTCAAATCAAATTTGAATTTGCTAGCCCTGTCGGGCAGCTCGCCAACAGAGTCTACTTCTGAAATTACTTTTTGTTTTAATTTTTTCAAAAATCCCGAAGTTGGTTACTCAATATCCAGAAAAATCCCAAAGAGGATTATTCATTCAAATCCTCAGAAAATCTCGAACAGAGATCTTCACGATTTTTCCATCTCTGTGGACTCGCCTCTCGCGATCCCATATCGTTTGAATCCAAAACACTGCCAGTAAACATGTTAACAGTTGTTCGCGGAGTTTTTTAATTCCTATGTGAATCTTAATTTGGTGTCGAAACTCGAATTGGATGGTTCTCTGGGCCATCATTAGTTACAAGAAGATAAAAATAATAATAATAATAATTCGTCTTTATTCACCATTAAAATATAATAATAATATAGTAATAAGTATAGATATAACAATAAAGGTGAAAAGGCGGAGTGTCAGCGAGAGCTGTTTTTAAACTCAACCTATGTTAAAAAAAGATAAGAAAAAGAAAAAAGAATAAATATGAACAAAATGTTTACAATATGAAAGTAGTAGTAACTTTCTAGTAATAACTTTCCAGTAATAAATAGATCAGTGAATGAGGTTAGCCAAGTCAGTTCGAACAAACAGTCTATTTGCCAAGATGAACTTTCAATCTTTTTCTTAAATTACTCGATGAGTAGGATCTTAAATTCACTGGATAGTGAGTTATAACATTTCGGTGCGCTGTACGAGAAGCTACGGGTGAAAAATGAAGTTTTATGCTTTGGAAGGATGAGAGTTGTTCTATTGCGAGTGGAAAATCTGTTCAGGTCCGAAAATGTTTTAGCCTTTTGAAGAGGTAATCTGGCCGTTGGATTGTTAGGACTTTGTGGGTAATTGTAAGAAGGTGTAATTTCCCAAGTTTCTCTAGATTCAGCCAACCTGATTTCTTCATCGGCTCGGTTATATGGTCGTATTTACGAATGCCGAAAGGAAACCTCAGGCAATTATTTTGTATACGTTGTAGGCGGTGACAATCATTTTGACGTAAAGCTGAACCGTATATACTGTCATAGTAGGAGATTTTAGAAAATATTAGCGACTCGCAAAGTTTTATCTTTAATTCCGTTGAGAGTAAGTCCCTATCAGGATAAAGTTGCCTTAAGACGTTGTAGGAAGATTGGCTGAGGTGGCTGACGTGTTTAGTAAATCTTAGCTCAGGATCAAGCCAGAGTCCTAGATTTTTAAATTCTTTCATAATTGGAAGAAAGACATCGTCTAGGCGAATTTGTATGGTGTTCATTGAGACTTCTCTGTTCTTTTTGGTGCCGAATAGCATCACTGCAGACTTTTTTGGATTGAACCGAACAAATTTCCGGATCATGTTGATAGCCACGCCCCCCAGACCTAACTGAACTGTAGACGGGCTCGTCTACCAAGAAAACGGCTTTTAGAAAGCCTGTAATATTCAATAATTCATTAGACAGATTCACTGCGAATTCTGTCTGTCTGTCTGTAAGCAAGCGACTCTGGCTAGTCGTGCCTACTGAATTTCGAATGATAGAAAAACGTGTTTGAAACTCGTTGATTTCTTCCGTGGATTCTCAGATGACCGCAAATACCGATTGCCAGTGAAAATGTACACTTGAAAAATTAATTTTCGTCGCCTTACAGGGGTGTGGAATTCCAACATGCATTTTGGGTTGCGCGAGGAATAACTATGTGCAATGTTATTCCAAAACTGGGAGGACTGGAGGAAGGATCACGTTTTTTTTTTCAAAACTAGAGCGTATTGAATCGCGCCTGACCTGAAAATTTACCTTTAACTCGTTATCTCAAACACAACATAGGTAATGTTCCTAATCGATGCAGGATTTGGTGGAAAGTAGGAACGCAAATTGTTGTTCCAGTTCTGAGGGGGTTCTGCATAGCCGACTACGCACAGAGAGTGCCTAACGATGTCTTGACAAGGAAGGGAATCTCTAAGCTCAGTAAATCTTCGAGCCCCTTTTTTTTACTCAATCCCTGATAGAGATCGATGAAGGAAATAAAGCCCAACATTTTCTTTCTCCTTAGCCAACTCCGTGAGGAAGCTTCTCAGAACTTTTAGAAAATCGCCGATCTGGAGATTTCTAGATGATAAGAAGCGAATATCTTTGAAGAACTCTCTGATGTTTCTCATATATCAAATGGCCAGGATGAAAATTCCGTTGAACATATACAGTTGTGGAAATCTTTGTTCTTCTCCTAAAAGCCCATCGCCCTAGACAGGCGGAAATTAATCCTCTTGTTCAACCACTTTCTTGCCACTTCAGACAGACACGAACAATCGACTCGAGTTCGTTACGACTGTTGCAACATTGTTATTGTTCTTGTCCCGAAATTTGAAGGGACATTAGTATTCATGAAATTGCGCAATCTTGCATAATCTTACGAAAATTTTCATTTTAATAAATCTGATTTTCTTACAAATGGTTTTCCGTATCCAATCAAATTCGGCATACACCAACCGAAGAGTTTCTCATTCAGAGATAAAATGAAGAAGTTAAAAAAACTTGTAATAGCCATAAAAGTCTTATCACACATTCGATCTGAATGAATGATATATCAAAAGGAAAGTATTCTAATTTACTTCAACGTAGTGCATACAGAAAAACGATCCGATTACCGGTTTACGGGAAATTTGGAGAATTGGAGTTTTTACAGGTGGTTTTTCAATACCCTGTACCGTTGTGGTCAAAATTAGTAAACACAAATCCTGTCCCAAACGAAAATGAATTCATGTTCCACATGCCTATAGCTGCGTAAAAGTTAGAGATGGAGTTTTTTCGCGTCAAAAGGCGATTTTCGTAACAATATATAAGGAAATGATGGAACATTCTGAAGTTGAATAGTTATGGATAATTCTGTTGAAATTTCCATGTCATTGTTGAGTTATGTGTTCAACAGTAATTTTTCAATAACACCACAAAAGCAGATAAACAAAAAAAAAGTACTTACCAAAAGACACCATTTCAGAGAAGAAAGCAATCTTCAATTTATCAAAATAATAAAATCAAAACCACACACCAATCTATCATCCATTCTCTTCCCTCAATAATGTTCAAAAACAACAAACAATCTGAGTCAGACAGTAATACAGAAATAGGTTATAAAACCACTAACATGATATTATTGATAATCCAACACATACATCATCATTATTATTAACGAAGATCACAACGAACACTGAATGAAACTATCTATCGCCATGTTGTACAGCCAGTGTACTATGTGTGGTCTTAGTCCCATTTTTTTCCCAAAGAAGCATCTGGCCACAATTTGTGAGATCTCTGTTTTTCTGGTTACTATTGCCAGATGTTGGTTCATTGTGTCGGTTTCGAAACCAGTATTACCTCGAAGTATTTGACAGAGTTTCTGCTCGGAAATAAATGGAGCCTAGGCATTCTAATTTCAATTTCTGAGTGGATATTACTATGAAGGTCAACATTCAGTCCCTCTGAGTTCATCTATCTTATTACCTGGTTTGGGATTTATTGTATGCGAGCCCTAACTGTGATGTTGCATTTTCCCTGTGCAAAGACCACTATGTTGTCCTCAAGGGATCTGTATCCAAGTGGTTCATATCTTTTTTTTCGGAGATTCCATTAGTCTCCATGATTTGTTATAGAGCCAGGCTGCCTTGGAATATTCCACAGAGCCTAAAATGCAATAGTTGTTTTCCCTTCTGCAATAATTCTGGAAAAGTTCCCCATTTATTTTTTTCTCCCGTTTTGGTACACCCCCATTGTTCATCCTTGTTCATTGCAGTGTGCAGGCAGTGTATCATCTGATGTCTACACTAGAGAGTATTTTTTGGAATCTGGTGCAATCTTGAGTACTCCTCATAGTAGCTCCTCCAATGTTTACCTATGTTAAATGCACATTTGTACCTGGTCAAAGCGTTCTTGTAATCTTTCCAATCTCCAGTTGTCTTGAAATACAAACACATACTATACACACGGATACAAACCCAATCATGACCGGACGGAATCTTATTTTATCATAACCCATCAAACAGATTTAGTCCCTTCACTAGTATAGGAAAACTTCATTACAAAACAGCATGAACTGATATACCGGGTTACAATGGGACTAGGGCCATGCCTATATCTCCTTCACTTATCAACCGATTTGAATGAAATTTTGTACATAGATATGAGACATAATTTCGGATTGACAGACATATAAAAATAAAATGGCCGACTTCCTGTTTCGCCAGAATAGCCACCAACTTCGATTTTTCAAATGGAACACCCTGTATGTCCGATGTTTTTCGGATTCTACAGCTCAAATTACATTCGACAGTGTTGCCAAATTTTTATTTTATAATTGAAAAAAAAAGTATTTTTTTAGCCCTGGAGGCCTTGATCAAGTTGTAATCTATACTAATTTACATCAGTAACTCATAGTAATAGTCATTTCATCGATAAGATCAATAACAAATCCTACAGAAGGAATTGAAATTTTCTGAGCGCATTTTTAACGAAAAAATTATTTTTTTCAAATGGTACCTTCCGAGTGCCAACTTGCCATTCAGAGAGAATTCAATTACCAATTCAACGATATACATTATATACCAATTTCTTTTTGTTCAAAATGTAGAGAGCCATCTAACAAAATGAAATCAATCTGAAAAAGTTGGTAGGTAACATGACATCTATTCATTCTATCAAACTTTACTTCAGAATGGTAACAATGAATAACCAAACATAATCGACTTGACAATATGTACTGATCATAAACGTATTACAGAAAAGGTGACTTAAATATAATCAAACTGTTTGAATAAATATAACGACTGAAACAGTGAAACATTCAACGTACAAATTATTACTCACAATACCATTATCCTTTTTTAAATAGAAGAGTTTCACAACCATCGGAAAGCTATTTTGTTTATTAATGACCAATGATATGTTCGAAGTGTTGCCCTTTTTCCCTTACACATATTTATTGTACACCTCATCAAATTTATCAGTTCGTGAGTAGGAATTTCCTTAAATGCACGCTCAACTGTATCTCTCAAGTCCTCCAAAGGAGTTGGTCTCCTCGAGCATACTTTGGATTTTATGTGACCTCATGAATAAAAATCAATAGGGGTTAGATCGTGCGATCTGGCTGGCCATCTGATTGGACCATTTGTTCCAATCTATCTCTGCCCATGGGTATCACTAAGATATTGCCGAACAATATTAGCATTATGTGGTACTGCACCATCCTGCTGAAAAAACATATTTTCCCTAATGTTCTCAGGTAAATCGTTGAAATTATTTTGAATATAATTCTCTAAGAATTGTAGATATATTTGGCCCGTCAAAGGCTCGTCGACAAGAATAAGTCCAATGATACTTGTCCCTATGATTCCTCTCCAAACGTTGAATCCAATATTTCTTGAAAATTACCGTCTCTCAGCAACCTAGGATTTTCTTGAGCCCAATACCTTGTATTATTCCTTCTGAACAAACCATCATTCGTAAACCTAGACTCATTTGTAAACAGTATCTTCGAAACAAAACCATTATTCAAATCATGATGACGCAAAAGCCAATTACAATAAGTAAGTCTCCGTTCTGGGTCATTTTCATATAGATGCTGATGCAAACTGTATTTATAGGAGCGATATTTATGTTTTTTTAATATTTTCTGGCAGTTTCCCTGCTGATACCTCATTCAGTTTCCAATTGGTATTTCACTTTTGACATGACATTAATCACCTACTGTTTTCCATGATTCCACGGCTACCTTTCATTTCATCAAACCTAAACGGCTAACTCATTGGAATTTGTAGGCATCGTATAAAATATTGTACAAATTCAATAACTGATCGTTTTTAGTTTGGAACAAAGAGAAAGTGGTACATAATGTATATCGTTGAATTGGTAATTAAATTCTATATCGAATGGCAAGATGGCCCTCGGTAGGTACCATTCGTTAAAAATGCGTTCAGAAAATTTCAATTCCTGCTGTAGGATTTGTTATTGATCTTATCGATGCATTGACTATTACTATGAGTTACTGATGTAAATCAGTATAGATTTTAACCTGATCAAGGCTTCCTGAGCAAAAAAAAAATGTTTTTTTATTGTAAAATGAAAATTTGGCATAACTGTCGTCTGTAATTTGAGTCGTTGAATCCGAAAAACATCAAACATACAGGGTGTTCCATTTGAAAAATCGAAGTTGGTGGCTATTCTGGCGAAACCGGAAGTCGACCATTTCGTTTTCATATGTCTGTCAATCCGAAATTGTGATTTAGGCATTACCCTAGTCCCATTGTCACCCGGTATACTTTGATTTTCCAAGCTAGATGAGATGGTTTTTTATTTTTTCAGGCAGACCGAATACGTACAAGCATCTATTTCAGCGATTGGTATAGATTTCCAGAATATGCTAAAGCCACGATGATGATTTTGATGAGAGGACAAAAAATGATGATCATTGAAGCAGGAGCATTCATGAGAATGGATTTACAAACTGGTTTATCTGTATGTTGATTTTCATCTACACCATCATAAATATATTCTATAATATAGTTTTGGGAGTTTCTCAGATATGGAGCCAATCAAAATCATTCTTAAAGTTCAAGTGACAGAGAGGCTCATATTGTTTGTGTGTGATGTGAGGCATCACCTGACGACATATTCGTAATAAATGCTGACAAAGCACATTTGTCAATGTTTGTTAACACTTGTTAAATGATAGCGATATTAATGGTATGATGTGCCCCCTGAAGAAAATGTTTATGTAAATGTTAACAAAGTTGCTTTCGGTTCAAGTGGCCAGAGCGTATTTGTCAATGTATGATAACACTTGGTGAATGGTGATGTTCAGGATGTTCTGAAGTGTCATAATATAACGTGTTGAGACATCACCTGACGCCAAATTAAATTAAGTTGCTTTCAGTTCAAATGACTATAGTGGATATAGCGCACTTGTCAATGTGTGTCAACGCGTTTTGAATCTTTTTTCCATTGCTGAATTACTCTCAGCAATGATCCACCTCGACCAACCACTGAGTTATAATACTGTTTTTATTTTTTCATTTCAGACCATCAAAACAATGGTTTCCTACTCCATGTTCCTGCGAACCATCAGTTCAATTGAAACTTGAAGCCAGTAAATGTAATTTCTTTATTGTTTGTACACAACTGCACATTCTCTAGAAGGTAAAAATAAATCAATATGAAATATCGAATGCCCTAATTTTTTTCCTACCTATATAAAAAATAATGGAAAAATATTGGGAATTATGTCATTTCGATACAATTTGAAAATATTAATCAAAATGTGAATTATCTACCAGAAAACATGGTGACTAAAGTTTATCTTTGAGTCTCAGATGATTCCACATCTGATTTCATGAACATCCTGTTCATATTTTCGAACAAATCAACTTTATAGTAGTTTGAATGATTCAATGATATATGAAAAAGGTTCAAGGTTCAATCCTCAATACGGTTAATTTTTCTTCTCAGAGGTGTGATCAGCTCCAATCCAGGTAGACAGTTTTGACCCTCTTTCCAAATATAGAGGAGTTTTGAAAACAGAAATGACCAGAATCGATATCAAAATTTAGCTGTAGAACAAGGAAAAATTATAGACCAAGAGCCAGCAAAAAAAAAAACGTATGATTAGCTCAAAGCTAAAACTTTTTGAGAAATATGCCAGTGTCATAAATAACAGGGCAGCGCAAGTATGGCGGCCCGTAGGTGTCGGCTGCGCAATTTTTTGAATGTGTCAAAAAAACGATGCTCTTGGGGAATGAACTCAAAGCTTATTCTTGTTTTATGTTATACAAAGTATGAAAGAGTTGTATGCTATACCGATGCAGGTCTCAAACTCTTTTTTTATAATAATAATACGTTTTTTTTTTTTTACAAAAGTAGCTATATGAAAAATAGATGCAGTAATACATATACTGTAAATAAACATTAATCACAGGAGCGACATGTTAATCACTTGTATGTGATAAAAAAATAGAGTAAGAATTGAAAGCTAATGAAAAAACTAATACTAGAACATATATTATAGATAATTGAGTTAATTCAATATAGTTCAGGCATGACATACAATATAATGATAATTTAAATGATAATCCCTCTTATATAATATATAATATAAGCAAGCAAAAGAGGATATTAGTAACAGAAAGGAAAATAATATGATACAAAAGGCTAATAAAAGAAGTGCTAGTAGATAGGAAAATATACACACATACATACTAAAGACTGATTTAATGATAATAATTTTATTCACTTTATTTGTGAAGTATAATAAGTTAATTAGTAATTTGGCGTCTATTTCAGATAAGGTCGATCTATAAGATCATGGACCTGATCACGGGGCTGAGACCTAATATATGATTTCAAGTGATTTTTGAAACAGTGGGTGGATACCACGTCTTTCAGATTGGTAGGAAGGGAATTGAAAAGTTTAGGTCCTAGATACGTACAATTTTTTGTTCAATTGATTTCAAGGTTCAGGTGGGTAAATAAGTGTTAATTTTGTTTCGTGTTTCGTAATTGTGTTTTGGGGTGTTCATTTCTGTTCAATGTTTCTGTTGCCAAATATTGCAGTTGAAAAAATATTGTTGCCTTAGATCGAAAACTCCAATTTTATTATATAAAGTGTCTGATGAATGATTTCTTTTTTTATTAAACATGATTTTCAGGAGTTTTTTAAAAAAATTTGAAAGTTTATTCAATATTGTTTTCCCAACCCCACCCCACGCTATTATACCGTAGGTGAAATGAGGTTCAACAAGCGCATAGTACACTTTTTTAGTTGTTGTTGAAAATGTCTTTGAGGTTTTGGAATATATATATATATATATATATATATATATATATATATATATATATATATATATATATATATAAATATATATATATATATATATATAATATATATACGTACAGCAGGCAGTTCGACCCCTCAAACCACCACGTATCAGGCAATTCGGCCCCATTTGTCCATTTCGGCGCCCGGCGCCAAACTGCCACAACATTTTAACGTAAACTTTGGCCCCCGAAATTGGTAAAGGGGACCATAATGCCTGATAAATATAATTTCATTCATATAATGTAACTTTTGGCGCCCACTTATATTTTGTAGGGAATTTTATTTTTGTGAAGTATGTTTTGAATTTTGTTTCTTCACAATCCGTAAAATCGATACAACCGTCTTGAAAATTAGATTTTTCAAATCAACTGAAAATCAGGATAGAAAAATTGTTATACTCAATCTGATCCATATTAAGAATAAAGGTATAGCATTTTTATTTTATGTAACCAGTAATAGAATAAACTAACAGTTGATAGTTCGTTCCTCTCGTTTTCAACATTTTCTAAATGTTCTCATCTCAGCAGTTGTGATGTTTTTACAAGCTTTTATTTAGTTCCACTTGTTAGGGTGTGTGTGGGTTTGTTTGGGAAAATCTTGAAGGTGAATTCGACCCGCATCCAGTCGTCCGCGATTTCGGGTAGAGATTATGAGATTTCTGTCCAAATTCTTGTGTTATGCGTTCAAAATTGGTATGTGTATGTTTTCGGGGTCGGAGATTATGAGATTTCTGTCCAAATTCATTAATTCAAAATGGAGGCTCCAAGATGGCGGACGACCTCTGTGATTATGGTCCGATTCTGTTCAAAATTGGTATGTGTATGTTTTCGGGGTCGGAGATTATGAGATTTCTGTCCAAATTCATTAATTCAAAATGGAGGCTCCAAGATGACGGACGAGTTTTGTAATTATGGTACGATTCTATTCAAAATTGGTATGTGGGAGTTTTTGGGGTCGAAGATTATGAATGTATTGTGAAAATTTATAAATTTAAGATGGCGGCTCCAAGATGGTGTACGAGTTTTGTGATTATGGACCGTTTCTATTGAAAATTGGTATGTCGATGTTTTGGAGTAGAAGATTATGAATTTAGTCAAAGATAATATTGATTTTAATCAAAATTCATAAAATGAAGATGAAAGCTCCAGGATGTTGGACAAATTAATCTTTAGATGGTCTCCCCATTGAAGATCTAGATAGCTCAAAACTAACAGGAAAAAAGACTCATAATAAGGATGCTTTAACAAAAATGCAAAGATTAAAGACAAGCATTTATGCCCTAAAAAGTAAAAAATAATTTCGAACTGAAAACTTTGCGCGACAAGCTCTTGAATCTGTAACTCACAGAATAACCTACGTCACACATCCAAAGCAATTATTTTTCACTTTTTATCGCATTTGAATAAAAGCTTTTTTTAAGTTCTTTATTAATTATTTAATTAGATCTAGAGAACTAGAAATGTATGTACCCAGTAATCCTAAGAATATTCCAATCATAAACGACTTCTGAACCGACAGGTGTGCGTTCGTTCTTTCATTCTTTAATTTTCGGTTTTTCACTTCTGTCAGGCGTTCATACTGATAACATAGAGGTTCTTTTTCATCGAGCAACCCTCAGAAGACAGTACGACTTGTGCAAACTGGAGTCTAGTCTTGTTCCTGAATCTTTACGCTTCCTCAGGAGCAGCATGGTTATTTGCGGTCCTGTCAACCATAGAACGCGGTAGAGTTATTTTTCAATAATCAAAAGAAAAATCCCTGGCCTATTAAGAAATCGGACTCGTGATCTGCCAGTTACGAGACGATCCCCAACCATTTGCATTTACTCCATTGCCAACTTTTGTTCTTATCGAAATATAATAGATTACCCCGTACTTTTTTTCAATTTTGTATGGAGAATATGATATTTCAATTGGTTTTATAGTCAATTTCTATTTTTAAATCTGACTATAACACTTTCAACTTTTTTTTCAAGTTCTAGTTGAAATTTAGGAGAATAATTAAGAAAGTTCGTATAATTGAATAAAATTTGCCGAGGAAATAAACTATAGAATGGTGTTAAAAAAAATGTAGAGTCTTACAATCACAAAGTTCATCTCCAACTTCATTGGTAAAAAACTTCGTCTAATTTGGTGGTAGCGTTATCGAACGTGAGATGTTTTCTAAAACCCTTATTACACTATGCCTTTTTCATGCCTATTTGTCGCATGACTGCCGTTGGCTGAAATTTTAAACAAATACGCATGCGCGTGGCTATTTTGTTGATTGTTTCAGGCGTGAAAATAAATAGGACTGGATCTATTTTTTACGCCTGAATCGAGGGGATTTCAAGGACGTTTGTGGAAATGTCAGGTTTCCAAAACAATAATTATCTATTGGACTTGACATAACCAACAAACAAATGAAATTAACCACATAGTTTTCGTTTTGTTCAGTATGACAGAAAAGAAGAAAAAACCTTGTACCAGGTAAGGAAAAAGTTGAAACAAATAGTCCAAGTTTACTAAATTACTTAATCATTTAAGGTAAATGTCAATTTTTCTTAGGTTTGCAGCTCTGAAATTAGCGCCTGAAACAATCATCAAAAAGGCACAGTGTAATAGTGCCAGTTATTTGGGGAAATTCAGCCAACAAATAGCCATGAAAATAAGCACAAAAATAGGCACGAAAAAGGCATAGTGTAATAAGGGTTTAAACAATACGCCGACCCTCATATTTCGAGATTTATTTGTTGAATTATACCACTCGAAAACATTAAGCTGGAAACTTGTAAAATTATTATATAGAAACAAATTTTTTTGGTAAGAGATAAGGCTTATTTATATATTATAACAGTATTAGTTATATATGAAATTATAAATCATCAGAAATCTTGTTTATTTTAACTCATATGGGCTCTCGACCTAAAAATACCTACAAACTTACAATTCCATAAATCCGTTTCATTTTATTCCGGCCATTGAAAAAATCAGGGCCCATTCATTGATGATATCGAATTTCGAGTACTGTTGCATTCATTTTAAATTAAAAAAAATTGTCAGCATTGTTTTAGATTTACATCAGCTCCGTGTCAAAATTCCAGCCGAATCGACTAAACAATTATGTGCACAATTTGTCCCTCAAAAGAGGAAACTTGCCGTACTTATTTTTCATCTTTAAAATAAAATTTGGTTCAGTTTGATTGGTGTTTTTATGTCTGCATCTGTCTCACAGAACTTAAACACTTTGCTCAAGTTTCATGATCTGTTTTCAATTTTTTTACACGGATACTAAATTTATCTTAGATCATATATGCTACGCTAGATACGGCACCTAGGTTATTGCTTTGGTAGGTCCGAGGGATCAGCGTACTCAAGCTATTGACAGTTACACGTGGCACGTGGTACTGGCTATTACGTATAGTACACCGACGTCCCTTTCACCCCCTCTCATCAAACCACTCTAATTCCAAACAAACAATACAGAATTCCGTATCTAACGTAGCATATATGATCTAAGAAATTCATAGCGACGTCAGACGTCAGTTTCATTTTTCTAGTTCTGTTCTATGGTACCTAACTGGGGGCGTTACATAATTTGAATGGTTGATTAAACAAATTAACCGGCTCAGAAACTATATTTCAGAAATACCACTCAAAAAAGCTCATTCTCAAGTGGGCGCTAGGTGCTGTTTTGGAAATTCAAAATGGACGTTCGTTCATTGTTTGTCTGTTTTCTCAGAGGTTACATTTGTGTTTGGAGTTTTTCTTGAAATATTTCCATTTAGTATGTTTCCAGTTTTTTTGTGTGGTGTTGTTCATTTCAAGACTCTAGTGAAGTGGTGTATTTAAATATTTAGGCAATATCACTTGCAAAAACTCACTTTGAAGGAGACAAAGTATGTTCTGATTGGTTTGCAAAAAAAACTTTTTGAAGTTTTTGGGCAGCTAGTTAAGTCATCGGGAATTATTGTTATGAATTATTTTGAAAAAATGTTACACATTATTTGTTAATATTCGAATTGAAAATAAAACTATCAAAAAACAGTTTTTTCCATCTAAAACAAACAAGATGGTGTGAGAACTTGTCCTTATCACCTCTAGATATACATAGTCACTCTTTTTCCATACTGTATGAATAATCTTCGTTATGTTGAATAATATCCCTTTTTTTTCTTTTCAACTTTCTTTGAAGGTTCTCTTCACTATTTTTTTTCTCTGCCACAGACGATCCAGGAAGATATTGGGAAGGAACTCTATTCTTCTACAAGAGCCCGTCGTCTGTCTATAGACTCGCTCAATACCAGAATACTGCACCAGTACGTTACATTCATTTCCTCACGGGAAATGTTAAAAACTTATTCCAGTACAACGGGATCGTTTTGCTCAAAAGCCACATTGAGGTACACAACAATCATGATTGAACTTGAATCACTCAATTTTTCACTTTTGGACGCACAATAGTCAACAGAACATTCACCAGGTAAACCAAAATTTCATTAAATATCAACAATCGAACAATTACAAGAGATTCGATAAGTTTAAATCTTATAAACATTAATGTTTCGAAAAGTAAACAATGTACTCATGTATAGTTTCAAAAATCAACACCAGAAGGAGTATCCGTTATTTAGAATTCCCAATGCTAAGTGTCCTATGTAAAAACCCCCAAAAACATTGAACATAACATAATGAAAAAAAAAACATAATTCATACGTTCTTCGATTGTTTCGATGATAATGTTGTTCCTGAAAACCAATGCATTCTAAAAAATTATATTTTTTAATTTTTGTATTCATTTCATTTTAATTTTTTCTTTGCCTCAGTTTGGTCCTCCAAATATTACATGTGAAAATAATTTCTCAAATACCATTTTTTTTTTCGAAATTTTTAAATTCAAAGGTGCCCCTCAATGGGGAGTGCTGCAACAGTTGCCAACTTCAAAAAAAACCTTAAAAAATTTCAGTCTTTCCCATTGTAATAATTTCATCAGGATTGTGTAGAGAATCATAAACAGAATATGCCGGATCATTTATTTTTAGTCCCAAAGTGTATATATTTTTCAGTTATATTAATAGGGAATTTTGTTTCTATATCTCGTTTTTCGTGCATTATTGACCGTCATCTGTCAATATTTTTCCTAGAATATTGTTTGTGCTACCAACTATCCACATATTTAGACAGAAAATCTCATGAATGACACCCAAACACTAGCGCCAATTGTGTTGTTCCAAGAATATTGATAGACAGTACTATTTCTTCTATCTCTGGGTTTATGGTCCTTGCTTCCTTGTTCGTTAATCCTGTTGCATGGCGCATTTGGACCAATAGGTACTATTTCTTACAACCCAAACAAAATTTAACTAATATTTAATGTGATTTTTGTTGTTGATAACTGAAAATACCATGATAATAAAAATATGGATACAACATATATACTAAGACGGACGAAATTATAGTTGACAGTTCGAAGCAACTAGCGGTGAAAGTTTGAACTGTGTGTAGTAACGATACATACGTCCATCAGAGGCGCTAGGAGTACGTTTTTGGATGTGTTGAAAAAATTTACGTTTTCAATTTCCAATTATGAAAATCTTTTTCAATTTTTAAATTTGCTGCTTTACTTTCTAGGTGGTAATCTTCATATGTGAATAAACAAATTCCAGAAAACTGGCAGACGCGTGTTTCCTCTTTCGGTTAATATTCCGGTAACCATTGGATAATTTGTGATTTCGGGCTGGCAAACACTGGTCACAGTAAACTAGAACCCTAAAACACCAAGTAATTCAGGCGGTGGTAGCACCAAGAATACTTAAATTAACTACTAATATTGATAACTGCCAAAAAGTAATGCAAATGAAAGTGAAGTCGGGTTATATGTGTGTTTCCTTGTTATATTGGCAACGCGTAGTTATGTTAAACGATTATCAACAATCAACTTGGATTCATTTTTTTCCTTCACATTTCTTCTTTATTATCAATATTGGTTCTTAATAATAATTGAAGCAGGTGCCTTTTTTTGAATTTTTTGTTTCAATGAAATTACACTGACAAGTTCAGAAAACTTTAAATGATTTTTTTTTTATGTTTTTCATAATTCGAAATTGATAACGCCTATTTTTTTATCACATTCAAAAACTTACTTCTAGCGTCTTTGATGGATGTATGCATCGTTACTTCACACAGTTTAAACTTTTACCGCTAGTCCTTGAACTGTCAACTATAATTTAATCTGTCTTCGATCATGTTTTACGCCTACTTGAAAACGTTATACTCAACTTTTAGTTTAATGTTAAATCTAGGTTTTATGGCTCCATTTTTCTTGCACGAACTTAATCTGAGTTTACTGTGACTAAACTATAGTTTTAACTAATCTGCCAAATTTTATGGTTTAAAAATGGGGATTCATAAGTAATCTAGTGATTCTAACCAATAGAATAGATCAAATTTTCATTTTGTAAATAGTATTCGATTTTTCATAGGAGTTTTCAATTCAAATAATCAGAAGACATGGATTATATAGATATGGATCTTTTCGAAGATATCCTTGAGGATGATTTTAGACATTTTGGATGTGATAGACTTAGGATTTCCTCGAAAAA
Organism: Gonioctena quinquepunctata; assembly: GCA_018342105.1. NCBI lineage: Eukaryota > Metazoa > Arthropoda > Insecta > Coleoptera > Chrysomelidae > Gonioctena > Gonioctena quinquepunctata. The sequence goes on from JAFIRS010000795.1 coordinate 212,998, forward strand.
TTTACCAAAGGCAACATCATTTTGAGGAGATGGGTGATCTAACATTTTTTTAAAGTTTTCGACTCATAAAAGAGACTTATTCGGGTACTGGAACTTATTGAAGACGAAATTGAATATCCAAACGACCTATAAACTGAAATATGTTTCCCGGATCAATCAACTATTAACAACATTACGATTTTACGCCAGCCTGGTCACCTGGCAGCAGTGGTTTTTTCCTTAAAATATTCCCGGAGACTACAAAACCCCGTGACAAATGTTTTCCCATGCCTTTATTTTCTCATTGTTGGTGACTCCATTAGCCTTTTTAAAGTGGGGGTTTATACAGAAAGTAAAATAAAGTAATAATTTTCAGAATGTTTATAGAGAATGTAAGAAGTAAGAAAGCTGTCAATCGAAATTTGGGATTTTATTTTTTACCTAATACTGAAAATTTGGTCCCCTTATTGTTTATTTAGTAAAAATAAGCCATTTTGACAACACTAAATATTATAAAATCTAGTCATTCAAAGACAAAAGGAATTTAAAAAATGCCAGTGAACACACCGTTTTCCGGTTATGGAAAAAAATATGATGAGGACTGCTATTTTATAAAAATGTCATGTATCCCCCTATCTCGTCAATTTATCTAAATCTTTAAAAATCTGTACATATCTAAAATTGTCGGAAAAAAAAAAAAAAAAAGTTAACCATTTTTTTTTTTACTTCCTATTTTATATTACTTTTTTTTTTTATTTTATTTCTGAAAAAAACCTTTTGTTATGGATGTTGTGTAGTTTTAACTTTTAAATTACTTTTTTTTATTTTACTTGCTGTATAAACTCACTATCAATAATTTTTTTTTTTTTTGGATACAAGATTTATCAGAATTACTTTTCATTTTTTTGAAAAAGTTGCACTTCTCGCCTTTTTTTTCAATTTAGTTGCCATCCCCCAAAAAAACAATTTTGGGGGGGCAACCAATCCTTCAAGTTCTTTTTTTTATGAATAATAACCAATTTGAAAACGACAACGGGGGAAACCCAAAAGAAAGCAGACTGTCTGTTTTCGTGGTTTCAAAAATAAACGCTCACCGACAACTAAAAAATTTTTTTGGGTAAAACATTAACAGCTACGAAGTTTTAAAAACTCAAATACCAATTTTTAAAAGCCCCAATTAAGGGGGATTAAATTTAACTGTATTTAAAAAAATAACGGTTAAAAAGAAGGTTGAACAAAATCTATAATTAAAATAAAACCCCGGGGGGTTGGGGGGTTTATATTATATATATATAATGACCCTGATGTTTTAAAAATTTTTTTTATTATGATAGTTTTTTCCCAAAATTTAAAGGATGAAATATCACATTAAAAGTGAGATTGAAAAATAGTATTGTCTTTTTTATTTTTTTGAAACAATCACAACTGGCGCTATTTTTTTGGGGAAAAGTTATTCAAGTGGAGGTCAAATCGAGTTTGAATTGAGGAAAAGTGTTTGAAAAAAAAAGTAAAAACAGTTGTTATAGGCTATTGTGAGTCAGGCTTGTCAATCTCAATTAAACTTTTATCGACTTTGACAAGTAGTCCCCAAAGGGAAATTTTTTTTGTCAAATGTGTACTTATTACTTTTTTTATATGAAATGGGGAACATCATAGGCGGTTTTTCCCCCATACAAATATACAGATGAAAAAAATTTCGGGTTTTTAAAAAAGTTACATCAAAAAAAAAACCTTTACAAATCAACACTGCAAAAAATTATAGGGAAACATTAAAATGAAAGATTTACAAAAAAAAATAGAACGCTACGGGAAAAGGGAAAATATAGAACTTTTTCTCCTTTCCCCTTCCCGGTCCACTGTCAACACAAATAAAAAACCCCCGATATGAAACCCCCGAAACCTTCCCCGTTGGGGCAAAAGGGCAGACGGGAAAAAGGCAAAAAAGAACGAAAACTCATTCAAAAGTAGGGGGGCTAAACCCCTTTTAAGTCTCTGGGCCCAAGAAAATTTTTTTATACTACTTCAGGCGGATTGAATATCTAGCCCCAGAACGGCCCCCAAATGCAAGGCTGAGCCTAGCTTGGGGGTGGTTTCCCCCAAACCGGAAAAAAATGTAAACGTGGTCTTTTTCCAAAAAACCCGGAGGGGGCCCCTTTCGACCAGGAAAAAGGAAAACATTTTGATTTTTTTTTCCCCCAACTGTACCTTATTAAATTCAAAATTTTGGGGAAATTTTAAAATTTATTTTCCCCCAAAAAAAAAATTTTTGGGGGGAACAATTTTTTAAAAAAAAAAATAAAAGAAAATAAAAGGGTTTTTATCCATCACCAAAACTTAAAAAATGTTTATAAAGCATTTTTCAACCCCCTTTATTCCTTTTGAACTCAATGGCAAAAAATCAATAATAATCACCAACTACACAAATCATAACCTTTTTCCCTTTTTTAATTTTCCCTTTTCTTTTTGGGTAAAAATTTTCCGTAGTAAATTAAAAAAATAAAGCACTATCAATAATAAAACCCTTCTTCAGTCTTTGGAAAAATTTAAATTTTGGTAAATTATGAGATGTTGGCCCCAAATTTTAAAATTTTCCCCCAATAACTAACTAAATCGCAGCTGCTTAAAACCCTTGGGGGGATGTTTTTATTCGCATCAACCCGGAAAGTTTCAAAACAACCCCTTCGGAAAATTCATGGCATTCCCCTTATTTTTTTCAGGCTCCCCCCGGAAAATTTTTCCCCGGGTTTGTACCGGTTACCATGCCTTAAAAAAAAATTTCATAAAAGGGGAACGTCTGTAAATTTTTTGAAAAAAGCAAAATTGCACATTCCATAAAAAAATTGCATAAATGTAAAGCGGTTTTTTCAAAGTTGTTCCCAAGGTCAACAGTAAAATTTTTTGAAAAAAAAAAAAAATAACATGATACTTTTTTTGGGGAAAGAATTATTTATATTGTTTTAACTAATTAGGTTCCAGATTAATATGGTGGGGGGTTTTTAATAGACGGGGGTTAATTAAATTTTATCAATATGAAGGGGTTTAAAAGCCTTTTTTTTAAAAATTTTTTTGCAGGTTTATTTTTTTTTTGGGTTTTTTTAAAAATTTTTTGGTTTCCCCCGTCAAAATATTGAGATTTGCAATTCCAATCACAAATCACAATGTCCCGACGGTTCCCCAAGAAAAATCTGTTGTTTGGGATAATTTTCAAAAATCTAATGCCCAAACTGGTTTTAGCTACATGTATTTATTAAAAAAAATTTGAATGTTTTGGTGGTACAACAAATTTTTCCCCAAAACATTTGTCGAGGGGTTCCCCCAAAAAATTGGGGAAAAAATAACAAAATCCATTAAAGGAGAAACCGATTTTCGCTATGAAAAAAGGGAAAAGAATGACAAAAAATTTTTTTGGGCAAGGGGGTTTTGTTGCGTTAAACTACGATACAGTGAAAAGGTTATTTATAATTCAAATTTCCCCTTTTTTTGAAACCAAATTTAAAAAGGTTATTTCAAAACCCCGGTTATTTTTAATTCGAATTATCCCATCACCTAGGTAGATGTTTTTGGGGCATCTTTTTTTTGTGGTTTTATGCTAGGTAGCACGGGGGGGGAAAAAATTAAAAAGGGTAGGTATAAAATTAAAATAAATTTTTTTTTTAAAACCCCAGGAACATCACTTTGAATTTTTTTAAAGGGTTTTGTTGCTCAATTAGTCGTTTTTTTTTTTAAATTTTTAGCAATTTGGGAAAAATTTTTAAAAAGCTTGTTTGTGATTTTTCTTCAACAGGTGTTGAAATGGATTTTAAAAAAGGGGGTCTATGATGGGGGGGTATTTGCCTGAAAAAAAAGAACACTCATTCGGTGGAAAAGGGGGGTATTCTGCAAAGTGGAAAAACGCTTACTATAATCCCCGGGTGGTAAAATTGGAACCACAAAGGAATGTGATTTATATATGGGTAAGTACTTCCGTCCTTTTAGGATTTATATTCTGTGGGTCAGAAAAAAAATTTTTGTTTTTTTTTTCCGGGAAAAAAAGGGGAAAACTTTTTTTGGAATAGTGATACAGCTGGTTTTAATTTTTCCCCAACATAGGGGTGTAAAAAAAAAAATGGAAAAAAAAAAAAAAAAAAAATTTAAAAACAAATTTGGGGGGATTTGATCTCTGTTAGGCATTATTTTTCCCCCCCCAAAATTATCCGAGTTTATCGATTTAAAAAATTTGTTGTTTTTTTTTTTTTTAAAAAAACATTCAAGTATTTCTGAGGAATTGCAGGATTGTCCTAAAGCAATCAACATGAAGATTCCAAAAAGGGGGAAACACATAACGGGGGAAACCCCAATAAAAAAGGTAACCCCAAATTTTTTAGTACCATTAAAGGTTTTTAAAAAATTTTTTCAATGTTCTTATTATTTCTAGTATGTTTTTCCTTTTCTGGGGGAGCCTTTTCAGTGGACAATTTTTTTTTTTTCAATAATATTTGAACTCTTTCATCTACTTGAATAAAAACAAAACTAATTTAAAAAATTGGGTTAATTTAAGTTAGTTTGTGTTTTTTTTTAAAAAAAGGGGTTGATAATGAAGATTATCTGTTGAATTTTTTGATGAGGGGGTTTTTCATGCATAAAAAAAAACTCTCATTCAGTGGAGAGGGGGCAGTATTCTAAAGTGGAAAAACGTTTTTCTATAATGCCCCAAAAAAGAAGAAGTGGAAAAAGAAGGGGTGATTTATATATTGGTAAGTACTTTGCCTTTTTTTTGATTTATGTTTTTGGGGTCATTTAATTTTAGTATTCATTCAGGAAAATGAACATAATGTTTCCAGTAGTGATTTAGATGTTTTTTTTTATTCAATTAAATTCTTCAAGTTGAGCTTTGTTAGGTTTTTTTCATTAGTCCCCCTCAAATTTATCATCATTTTATTGAGTTAATTTCAAATGTTTTTTTAAAAAACAACACACAAGTATTTTTTGGGAAAATTTCAGGATTCGGGGGAATGCAATCAACATGAGGTTTTTTGGGGGAAAGATAAAAAATAGCACCTCAGTTTTTTAACAGGTAATCACCAATCCATAGTTATATTGATTTTGAAAATTTGAATGTTCATAAATTTTTTGGTGGTTTTTTTCAAGTCACATCTGACAAAATTCAAATTTTTTAAAAACCCCCGGGGGAAAAATTTTGACATTGCAAAAAAATTTTTAATACTTTTTCAAATCTATAAAATTGGTAAAATTAATTTTTTTAAACTAAAAAAAAAAATAATGATTAAAATAATGTGATAGTTGTTTTAGTTTTTTTTTTTTTTCATTTTCCCCAAATTAAAAATATTAGTTTGATGTGTTTCACCTGTACACGACCCAAAACAATATAAATCTTGTATTAAAAACAAATTGTCCTTGAAGGGTTTGAAAAAGGGAGGATTTGTTTTGATTAAGCTAAACCCCGTGTTTCATTTATTGTTTCCAATGAGGACTTAAAAAAAAAATCAAATTAAAAAAAAAATTAATTTGAATAAAAAAATTTTTTTCCAAGTTTTTTTCCCCCTAAGTGTAAATGACATCCTTTTAGACAGTGAGCCTGTTTTTCCCCAAAGGGGAATTTTAAAAAGTTTAACATATTGGAAAAAAAATGAAAATTCTTTTTTTTTTTTTATTTTAGATCGACATCAAGTATTTCTGAAGAATTGCAGGATTCTGTTGAATGCAATCAACATGAGGATTTGCAGAGAGAGATATCAAAAAGCACCTCAGATGAAAGAGGAAACCCCTTTTTCATAGCTACTTTCATTTTACAAATTTTTTTTTTAGTTTCACTTGTTGGTTAGTTTGGGTCAAAATTTTAAATAATTTTTTTGCCAAAAAAAAAAAAATAAAAAAATTTTAAAAAAAAATTTTTTTAAAGATGATTTTTATTTAAGCCTTGCCCAAAAAACAATAAAATGAGTTTAAGTCATCCCCGACAATGATTTAATTATTATTTTTAAAAAATTATTTGGGTCAAAAGCTTGTCGTTTTGAATTGTAATAAAATTAATACTTACAAGTTGTTGGCCCTTTTTTTAAATGAATTTTTGTGAAAATTAAATACTTTGACAAGTTCTTACTCACTAACCAATCACTGCCCATTAAATTAATTGGGGCCCCACTTTTATAACACCTCAAAAAAACTTTTTAAACCCCAAAAATTTTTTAAAAAAAAAAAAATTTAAAAATAAAATTGGTAATGACTTAAACTTATTTTATACTTTTTTAAACATTTAAAAAAAAGTTTGTTTAAAAAAAATTTTTTTATTAGTTTTTTTTTCAGAATGATTTTGATGTTAATAATTTTTTTTAATGGTTTTGTTGTTTCTAAAAAAAATATTATAATTTCAGAACCTTGGGGGGAATTTCAGTGATAACGATCCAACATTTATACCTTATTGGGGGGATAGTGAAAGGGAGCCTTTGGAAACACTGATGATGGCCTGAAAACCCCAGAAACAAAATTTTCACAATGAAGGTGAGTTTTTTTTTTAACTTTCATAGATTTATTATTCAAAATTATCATTGTTTTCTTGTTGAAAAATGAAGCAATTTTAAAAAAAACTTTTTATTATCATAAATGATATTTTTTCCCCGGAAGGAATCCCCAACACTTGATTCAAAAAACATTTTAAAAAAAAAGGATATGTTCATTGTTGGAAAAATATGCACCAAATTTTTGGCCGGGGCTAAAACCCCAAAAATAATCCTGATTATTAAACACAAGATTGCCATTTTAAAAAAGGAAGCATATAACACATACTGAAATCGATACTAACAAGTTGAATAAATCAGTAATACGAAAGGGGGAAAAAGGTTTGATGACTAAAATTTTATTTTTCAAATAAAAAAAAATAAAAAAAAGCAGATTCCAAAAAAAATAGTATCTGTAGCAGTCATTAAAAACCCCCTTTTCATGATTTATAAAAAATTTAAAAAAAGAAAAAAAAATTAAAATCTATCCCAGAAAATTTTTCCTGAATTTGTAAAAAACATTCAAAAAAGCACATTAAATCTAAAAAACTTACTAAAAAGGGGTTGGGAACAGCCCTAGAGGGGAAAAAAATAATTTTTTTCGGAAAGGGGAAACAAAATACTACCTAATAAGGGGATCAGTATTATTAAATGAAAATAAAACAAATTATATCTGTTTTATGATGAAACTAAATGATAGTATGCCTGATGAAAAAAATTTTATAATCTTAAAAGATAATTTCTGCACCACCCCCAAAAATTTCTGTAATCTCTTTTATTAAAAAAGTAAAAAGTGTTTGAAGTTTCTCTTAAAAAATTAAAGTAAATTTGAACAACATAAAATACAATGTCTGCTACAAGGGGGGAATCTCAAATTTAAGTTTTTTTTAAAGAACTGCAATTTATCAAAAACTAAGAAAATCTTAACAAATTCAAAAGAACTATAACAGACCTAATAATTACCTGAAAACATTTCAATATTGGAGAATATCTTGAACTTAAACATTACTATAACTAGTTATTTTTTAACTTTTTTTGTTTGTTACATACATTTTTTTAAATATGACTTGTTTTTTATCATATTATGTATGGAACATAGTCAAATAAGGCTATCTATCTATCTGATAGTTAAAGATTCATATGTTAAGAGTAGTTTTAAAATATTTTTTATCCTTATCAGTTCAACACAACTTGACACCATTCACTTTTAAATAGCCTGTGAATTTTTTTATTTATTGTAAAAAGATTCCTACTCTACTCCCCGCATATGTGTCCCCCAATTTTCCTAGATGAATTTTTTTTTAAAAAATTTTCGATTATGTTGACATATCGATTTCTAACCACATTAATGTAATTAATTTTTTTTTAACATCCTCATTGAAGCCTTCCCCGGACCCCAAAAAAACAGAGCCTCATGGGGGAATGAAGGCAAAAAAAAATTTGGGGAAGCCCCTTTGGGGGGTTTACAAAATTTTTTTGCATTTTGTATTTCAACCTTTACAGTGCACTAAAATTGGTATCTGAGTATCCCCCTAACAAAACCCCCGAAACTATTATATGTGTTGCCCCCCCCCCCAGCCAAAAAAAAAAGAAAAAAAATGTCTCTGGCTGGGTTTTTAAATTTCATTCAGGGACAAGCGCCGAAAACCAGCACCTTTGCTAGCTCATAATGACTGACCTATATAATAATAACCATAATTTTAAAAAAAATTTATAAGTTTTGAATAAAATTGATTTATTTTTTTACTCATGATTTTTGGGGCCCCAAGGGATCAAGGCCTTTTTAAATTTTAGAACCCCTCCCAGAGGGAAAAAAAAGTTATTTTCAAGCTTAATTTTAAAAATCAAAGAAAACAGGGGAAAGACTAATTATGATGGAGGTAGGTCTTTGTTTCCACAGATGTATCTTTATGAGAGGAAGGGCACACAAGTATGTTTGATTACAGAAAAATTATTTGATCATCAAGGAAAATTTTGTCACATTGTCATGAAATTGGCTCACTTCCAGATATCTTAACTTGAAACAAAATTAAATAAAATAAAGTACAAAATATCAATATTCAACAAAAAATGAATAATTCTCGGATGAATTAAAAATAGGCAAGGAGGTGTAAAAAATAATAATTATTCAAAAAAAAAAAAATAACTGATAAATCTATTTTCTGATAAAAGAAGTTTAATGTATTGGTTTAGGAGGCACGATCAGATTGGTTTACTGGATCAGGCAAGAGGCATAAAAAATTAACATATATTTTCATATTATAAAGGACTCCATTTTTTTACTTGAACAATTTTTTTGTTTTTAAAGGCAGTTAATTGATATCAAATAAATTACCATCTTACTTTTACTTTTTGAAATACTTACTTTTTTATGGATGATGAGCTCTAAAAAGTTAATTATTGACCCATAGAACACATAAATCACTTTCTCAATTTCCAAGTGTTTTCATTTCATATACCTATTATATTGTTTTAAAAGCGCCTTTCATTGCAGTTCCTAAATTACAAGAGGAACAAATGTTTTTTTTCAAAGCAGGCTCAACTACTAAAAAAAAAACTGAATTTTTGTATATATTGCAAAGCTTTGTTTCCCCCAATTACCAAGACATTTAGAAAAAAAAACATGGGGAAATAACGGAAGTGAAACAAATTTTTAGCACTGCCAAAAGTAATTTGATATTATTTGAATTGTTTTATGCCGGGGTCACAAAATTTCAGATTCCATTGAAAAGAAAAAAAAAACTTTGGTAGGTTGAGAAAGGGGAAATTTTCTCCACAATGGTGTGCCTTTTTCAATACTGGTATTCTCATAACTCCAAGAGTAGGTGTAGGGAAAGAAAATACCGATATGTTCCTTTGCCCAACGTGTTTGGGATATTAAAAAACTGTTTGAGAAACATTTTAGGATTGCGAAAATCTTCAGGGGAAGGACCATTCTTCAGGCGAAGAAAAGTTGGGGAGATGTTGGCGGGGAAGCTAATGACATTGTTAGAAACTTTATATTTCCTAAAATGAGAGATGATGACTTCAAAGACCATTAGGATGACGACTTAGTAATAATTTATGCAAATAAAATGACAATAAATATCCAAAGTCACACAATTATCCCATGATTGATTGAATGGAGAAAAGGGAAAATTTTACCAAGTCAAAAAATTGATAATACTGTAAAAGATTTCCTTCTTCTCCTGCCAAAAAAAATATGGGGGTTGTTTCAGCTTATAAAAATTATGCACAACTGGGGACCCCAAGACTAACATTACAAAGCACCTTCAATAAAGTTGTGGCACCCCATTAAAAAAAAGTGCAAAATTTAAAATGATTATTAAGAAAAAAAAAATAATGACGAAATGTAAAGTTGAAATTTTCAAAAGTTCTGATTTTGATTTTAAAACCATAAACAAAGGAGTAAGAACCCAGAATAAAAATAAACAAAAAAGGAAACATGTTTTACCATCCATGGAAGATATAAATCATTAATTCATACTTGGCAATCTAGGAACAAAGCATTTTGAATCTTTAAAAAACAGTTTAACATTCAAAGGGCTATATTGATTTGAAAAAACCACATTAACCTCTGTTCAAATTTTCAAAAAGAAAAAGGGGCAGGAGAAGTTCAAAGAATCAGGTGGAAGATTTTTTTTTAACCATGAATCATATAAAACAATAGAGATCAACATATAATCGATGATTTTCCAAGATTGGAAAAAAAAACGTTGAACTTCTAAGATTTACTATAAGAGGAAAGTTGGGAAGAGAAGTCCCTATTCTTCTATACAAAAAAATTGATTGTGGAATGGAAATTTTAAAAAAACAGGGGTTGGTTTTTGAGGAAAATCCAATATTTGGATTAAATACCAAAGATAAATCTTGATCATGTGCACTTAAATAATTTTCATCAATTAACGCCAAAAAATCCACAAAATCTCAGAGGTACAATCCAGAAAGGACTTCAAAAATCCAGGTGAAAGGGGTATTCCCGTAAATGACATTTTCAGACTTTTTTGGGTCATGATCCAAAAATTCATGAGATCATTATCTCACCAGGGGCAACCAATCTTACTAGAGATCCAGAAAGTTTGATTGGAAATGGAATTGAAGGTACAAAAATGAAAAAGGATAAAATGCCACAATGTATTTCCAAATTCTGGACAAAAAGCAAAATTTCTTAATAAGTATGGAACATATTGGGAGTATTTTCCAAACGTTCTATTATTTTTAAAAAAAGTATTTACGAAAAAAAAGAAACCCTTGAAAACATAAATTAAAAAATTGAGCATAAATAATCCCCAATTTATTTCTAGCAAAATGGCTTTTATGTTTGAAAGATTTATTAATTTTTGTGGGCCCTTAATTTGTAAGGGTAGAAAAATTAATTTTAATTTCCAAACAAAAAAATGTTGAAAAATTCTCTGCTGCACCCAGGTAAATCATTGCCTTAATAACTTCCGGGATAAGTAATTTTTTATGAATAACATATAAATATATATATATTTTTTTTTTTTAGTGGAGCAGTTGGGAAAAATAACACTGTTTTAAAAATTCTAATCATTCAAGTAATTACAGATTTTAATAAACCTCAATTTTTATTAACCTGAATTTTGTTCTAGCCAATAATGCTGGGTTTGGAAGATTTGACCTTCAATTTCAGGACCTTTATAATTTGTGTAAGTTAATCTTGTATGTATATAAAAATAATAAGTTTGAAAAATATTGATATTCAAAATATTGCATCATTATTCAAGATGTTCATAAATAGAAATGACCTCTAGCTCCCAACTGTAGTGTTATTTTTTTGTTGAAGATCACAATTCCATGTCTAGCATAACTAAGAGTAGTGGTAAAGTCTCACAAAGATATAGTTCTAAACGTTCAAGTAAGTAGAATAATTCGAGTTTTTTCTTTTTAGTGTTTACTGATCAAATAAGCTTGTTTTTTTTCAAATATTTCAAGCTTCCTATGGGAACTGTTAAAAGTGGTCTTGGACTATAACTGAAAAGAGAGGTGGTGTTCAGACTTTTTGAAGAAAAACATAACATCCTGGCAAACTGCCCTCTTTTGAGCAAATGCCAAGATGCTATATTATGCAATGAAGGTTTGCAAAACAGGAGTCCTTCACAGCTGAAAACTTTTTCAATAACCAAATGAAAAATAAAAAAAGTATAAGTTACAGAGGTGAATCATTATTACCATTTCACATATTTGTGTTCTTATTCTTATATTAATTTTTTTTTTTGTTTTTTTTTTTTGCATAGTATCTTTTGCTTTTTTCAGTTGGCCACTTACTCCAGTTCTCCTTGCATGTTCATCAAACTAGATCTACTAAACTTTTTTTTTTTTCTAGAAAATAAATTAAAAGTTAAACGTAACCATGGAGCAGCTTTGAAAAAGGTCGGTGGCTGTAAAATATTTTATCAAATTACATCGAAAAAGGAATTTTACCTTCAATGGGAATTTGTCGAGAAATTATTGAAAATAATTCTGTTCTTAAAAATAGAACACCTATACAGTTGAAATTGTTTGTGAACAACAGGATAAAAAAAGAATTGTCTTTGAAAAAATATTGGGGTAGAAATTGAACTTCAAAAACATCTGCCAGTCATATCTAGTTTGAAGATGTTTCCTTCCACAGAAGAATCTTCTATTTTGGATGATGTTTTTGTATATCTTTAAAAACCTTGCTTTGAAGTGCTGCCTACAAAATATCTTCTTTATCTTTCAAATATACATTTTTGTTTATGGCATTCAGTTTAACAATATCTAACCAATGCATTTGTACTTTCCTTGTATGAAATTCTTTCAGAAAGTTGGTTCATCAACTAAAAAGGGAATAGTATAAAACATAATTCAATACAAAACAGCTTGTAACTTGAATTTTTCATGTGAGCATAATATATTTTTCCAAGATATTTTGTCGAGCATATTAAATGTAATTCGTGACTGGATACTTAACATTCTTATAATTGGTCTATTCGCCAAATGTTGAAATTACAATCAAAACAAAAAAATATGTTTTAAGAATTTTTTAGATTCTTTAAATTATCCTGATTTTTTACATATCTTTCCAAAGTAATTGTTTATAAGGAATGCATCATAAGGAATGCATCACAGAATAAGATCCCAGAGCCAGCAAACCTCGCCATTTTAGGAAAGCTGAAATTTTAAGTATGAATATCATATAGTGTATGATGAATATAGTTGAGCGTGTTATTATGAAAGGGTTCTTTTTACAGGGTAGATTAAAAGTACATAAAAACTTTCCCTTCACGGAAGTGATGGTAATGCTTTTAACAATTAATATCATATCACCAGTAAGCCGAAAGTGGTCTGAGGTGCCAGATTTGCTCTAGATCTCAAAAAAATAGCAGGGTTAATCTCACGCCTGATGATTTTTTTTGTTTATTTTTCTTTGAAATTGAGAAAAAATTTTTGGGGGCGAATATTCAAATAAAAAAAACTAATGATTTCTCAATTTCGATGGAAAAAATAAAGAAAAATCATCAGGGGGATTTGAACCTTGCTAACTTTTGGCCATACAAATCTGGTGCCTCAAACAACTGGACGATATTAATTGTCAAAAGCATACCATTCTTCAACATGAGAAAAGTTGTTTATGACTTTTGTACCCTACCTGTAAAGGGTCCCCTTTAACTAGCACTATCCTTCTCAACTACATATCACACTACTCTCTGTGGGATCTTGGAGTATGAGCATATTTTGTGGGCAGTTCCTCCTTCCTTACCGCCTTTTTTTTTGAAAAGTTTTTAATTTACAATTTTATATTTTTGTCAAATGCAAAATTTTAATAAATATGTGATGAATATTTGAACAATTCAATAGGAATCTGGTTACTACTGATATGAGCTCTTTAACATCGTCTTGTGTTATGAGGTATGTCATCACTTTATGTTCATGTATTTTCTTGTTTCAGTTGTAATTTTAACAATTTGAAATCCACGTTCACCTAATGAAAAAATTTTGAGTAATCACGTTTTTTGTCTATATATTTTTACCCATTGTAAATTTTTATCAGAAAAACTTCGATATTGTCTTGTGTTATGAGGTATTCATCACTTTATGTTCATGTATTTTCTGTTTTAGTTGTAATTTTAACAATTACTGAAATCCACGTTCACCCTAATGAAAATTTTGAGTAATCCGTTTTTATTTCCTATATATTTTACCCATTGTAAATTTTTTATCAGAAAAACTTCGATATTGTCTTGTGTTATGAGGTATGTCTCACTTTATGTTCATGTATTTTCTGTTTTACTTGTACATTTTAACAATTTACTGAAATAACGTTCACCTAATGAAAAATTTTGACTAATCACATTTTTATTTCCTATATATTTTTACCCATTGTAAATTTTTATCAGAAAAACTTCGATATTGTCTTGTGTTATGAGGTATGTCATCACTCTATGTTCATGTATTTTCTGTTTTAGTTGTAATTTTAACAATTACTGAAATCACGTTCACCTAATGAAAATTTTGAGTAATCACATTTTATTTCCTATATATTTTACCCATTGAAAATTTTTTTATCAGAAAAACTTCGATATTGTCTTGTGTTATGGGTATGTCATCACTCTATGTTCATGTATTTTCTGTTTTAGTTGTATTTTAACAATTACTGAAATCACGTTCACCTAATGAAAATTTTGGGAGTAATCACGTTTTTATTTCTATATATTTTTACCCATTGTAAATTTTTATCAGAAAACTTGATATTGTCTTGTGTTATGAGGTATGTCATCACTTTATGTTCATGTATTTTCTGTTTTAGTTGTAATTTTAACAATTACTGAAATCACGTTCACCTAATTAAAATTTTTGAGTAATCACGTTTTTATTTCCTATATATACCAATTGTAAATTTCTATCAGAAAAACTTAGATCCTTTCGAAAAATAATATTTTAATTATTTCTATTTAATTGTAAATTGAAAGACTGAGTATTTTCAACCTATCGAAATTATCCCAAACACATTAGCAACTTATTTCTAAATTTATGTAGTAGATATTACTAACTGTTGGTATCAGGGAATATATGACTTAGTTTCATTGTTTCAAGATATGTGCTTAGAACTATATATCTATCAAGTTGAGAAATTAATTTAACACTTGTTGGGTACAGTGAAATAGTCATTTTATATCAGTAAATAACATGAAAACTTGCATGCAATAAGGATCATTTTACCATTGTCTAAAACAATGGTTTTACATTTCAGCAATAGGGAGACATGTTTTCAAAATTTGAAATTGATAACTCCTATTTTTTTATCACATTCAAAAACTCTCCTAGCGTCTCTGATGGACGTATGCATCGTTACTTCACACAAGTTCAAATTTTACCGCTAGTCGCTTCGGGGCTGTCAACTATAATTTCATCTGCCTTCGTTTATGTTTTTGAAATATTTTTATTATAATAGTATTTTCAATTTATGATGAAATATCACATTAAAAGAGGTAGAATTTATGTAAGAAATAGTATTGTCAATATTCTTGAAACAACCACAACTGGCGCTAGTGTTGGTGAAAGTTATCAAGTGAAGGTCAAATCTAGTTTGAATAGGGAAGTACCGCACAAGTTGCCAAACATTTAAAAAAACTCGTGAAGGGGGAGAAGGAAAAATGTTCTAGAAACAAAGTTGGGAAATAATTAACTTGCTGATATATCAATAAGTCACTGGTTAGGAAATACATTTCGAAAATATCAGCTAACAAGCCCAATATGAAAATGACTCCATTTTTGTTTGTTTTTGACGTTTTCGTCATCGTCAAATAAATTGTAAATTTATTCAATTCTACATTTCACCGTATCCTAACGAATAGTTGTTGAAAACTTTATAATATGAAATCTCGGGTAATAAATATATTTGTGGTAAAATTAACTTTTTCGCCAATTGAAATTTGCAAAAACAATTCTTTTTAACAATTTTCAAATTAAACATTTTGGTGGGCTCATAAGTTATCAAAAAGTATGAACTAACAATATCATAGAAAATGTTAACCCACAAGTACTGTACTATCACTATGTTGTACTGCTGTTGATATAAGGTATACAAAACAAAAAGCATCTTACCACCATATAAATCATGATGATTACTATGCTCAACACCAAACACTTTCTTTCATGACCTATCAAAAGACAAAATACCCTTATGACTTCTTGTGAATTTTGTTATTGAAATGAAAACCTATTGAAAATACTAATAGGTATCCATGTAATGATTAATGTTCCTGTAGGTACCCGCTACTAAAATATAAATTATCTACTTTGGCAGTAAATACCATCACCGCTTCCGACCTCAGTGCCATTTTTTTGCACCTCCATTACACGACTAGCTGAGGCGCCATCTGTTAGTAGGTGGCTCTACTGCGCAACTTAAACTATGACCATGACCATTGTCTAAAGGAATATATTCAGTCAACCTTATGGGCTTTTCATTGGATGACGATGGGGTCGATTCGAAGATGGCGCCACTACGGTGGGACCCCAAAATGAGAAATCCGTTTGAGACAGAGCTGCTAGTCGAGATCTTTGATCTATCAAAGATTTTTTTTTTCGAACTGGAACGTTTTGTTGTATTCTGTCAAATTTCGAATTGAAATTTGACCAATTTATCAATCGACCTGAAATTTGGCAGGTATTGATCATTCGAGAGAAAATACATTATGATATTTTTATATAAGAAAAAAAACAGTACGGTGGCTACAAAAAGGCGGATGCGTTTTATGATTATAATCCTATTCTATTCAAAATTGCTATTGATCGGGGATCATGTTTTTTTTGTCAAAATTCATGAATCCTAGATAGTGGATCCAATATGGTGAACAATTTGTAGTTGTGGTTTGATTCTAATCAGAATTGTTATGTTTTTGGGATCAAAGATCATGGTACATATCAGAATAATTGTTTCCCCCTCCACATAAAATTATTTGAACAATCAGACCATATATCAAAAAATTTCTCCGCCATCTTGAATTATTGGAGTTTAAAACAACATCTCTGACCCCAAACTCCCCTTGATAACAATTTTGAATAGAATCGGAACCTAAATATGACAAAACTCTTACGCCATAATAGAGCAGCCATTTTAAATTTTGAATTTTGCTGAAAAGTTCATAATATCAATCCCAAAACCCAATTTTGAACAGAATCGATAATCACAAAAACTCGTCCGCCATCTTGAATTAATGAATTTTGATAAAAATCATCATCTCCGACACTCCACAGAACAATTTTCATTAGAATCGACGATAATCCACAACTCGCCATTTTGAAGCTGCTATCGTAAATTTATGAATTTAGAAAACATTCATAATCTTCGGGTCTGAAAACCCCATATATGTATAATTTTTTATGCCTTGATGTATTGTCACCAGAGTCTATAATTTCAAGTCGATTAGGTATGACAGAAAGTTTAAATGACATCTTTTAAAATAGAAAACTAATCTGCATATAATTAATTTCAAATCATTTAGTGTAGCTAATAAAATGAATGTTTAGATAAAAGAACTAAATATTTAAATGAGAGGGTAGGTATCATTGATTCTGATGATTGATTGCGCATGACGTAGAAAAATATTTGGTTTCAAATAAATTGACATAATAAATATGTGCAATAATCGGCCTTTTTTTCACAGGAATATTAATATTATTTATTATTTTCCAGCAAGCAAGATGGTCGTATATTCATCCAATCACATGCATTGGATTGGGTGAACTAATTTCAAGTGATATAATCTAAACTATTCCTCATAAATAAATGAAAATACACTATTTTGAAAAGTGGCTGAGATATAGTTTTGCTTGTCATCCGGTGAAGGAGACACATTACAAGATACACTTTCCATATATTCAGTAATTAATTAATGATGGCTCTAGCGACCGCCGTCAAATGCTTTTAGCACAGGCTTTGACCGACTATTATATATCTTTAGACAATGCTATGACATACAGTAATATAACAGTATTAATACGAATTTTAGTGTCCTATAAATATATTCCAAATATATAATATATTTGGTATCTGATCTTGTTTAAAAATGTGTTTTGAGATATTCATGGCCTTTCAACAAATTTAAAATTTTTTTTATTGTGATATTATTAATCAAATGGCGAACCCTTCCCAAATATCGCTGTCACCTCGTATATTGCGAACTCAAAAACAAACCCATCAATTCCATCAAAAACAGTTGAATGACTCTTCGGTTTCATTTCACATTGAATTACAAAACTAAAATGTGATACGTTATTTTTTCTAACAGACTTGACAGAAATTATATTATGCTAGGTTTCCAATCATTTGATAGAGTTCAATGCTGGCAATACCTATAAGCATGTTTTTTTTCGATGAAAGCTGATCTAATTACCTACCTAGAACATAGTGTCAGCAGTGACTGTACCAATGAAGTCATTTTTGTCGATGCTCGAAATCACAATAAGTAATTAATATCTCATGAAAAACTACGTGAAATCCATTACCAAAATTACATCAATTTAGTTCGGTTACATTTGGGCTTGTTAGTGATACTTTACTCAAGTCATCGAATTATACATATTCTACAGATATTTCCATGGCGGTTGATCTTCTGAAATATTATTTCACCTTTATCAATTCCATCGCGGTCGACCCGACGAGTAGATTATTTCCACCCTTTTGTGAGCTCAGCTGTGGAATTCATTGACGATTTTTCTAGTTTTGAAATCTTCAGAAATTCAAAACTAACACGACTTCCTATTCTCCCTCTCTTCGTCCATACGATGTTCTTTGAATATTACACAGAAATCCTTTCTTGCGAACATATAGATGAAAACTTTACCTGTGTGTAATATAGGTATCCGGTGATATTACGGAACATCCAAATTCTGCAGAGTTGAATTTAGAAAATTGCTTTCAAATCATAACAACCTACTCATCATTTGATGAAACATATTTCCCAAATTTTTATATAGGATCCGAAGTGACCGTGATATATTGATTTTATAGGTATAAAAATCGCATAAGCTGGTATCGGAACTGATACATCGATGAAAATTAATAACTACCTATTCATTATTTCAAAAAAATGTGCCAACTTTTTAAAGGGTCCGAAGTCACCGTAGGATATATCGATTTTATACGTATAAAAAAATCGTATAAACCGGGATTGGAACTGATTCATCGATACAAATATTTTCAATACTCATTGTATTGACAGAGGCCCTGATACCAAATTTCAGAATTCAATATACAGAACAGGTAACAAAAAAAAAATCCGCGAAGATTTTCCTGAATCTGAATAACCTCGTAGGTATCTATCAATCTATGCCCGTCTATATTTGATATCCGACCTCATTTCAAAATGAGTTTTAAGATATTCATAGCTTCTCAACAAATTTAAAATTTTGTATTGAATACAAATGATCAAATGGCGAGCTCTTCCCAAATAACGCTGTCACCTCGTATATTGCGAGCTCAAAAACAAACCCATCAATTCCATTGAAAACAGTTGAAATATTATCTTTTGGTTTCATTGCATGTTGAACTTCAAAACTAAAATGTGATTCGTTATTTTTGCCTCAAGACTTGGCAAAATTATAGAATATGTTTCCAATCATTTGATAGAGTTCAATGATGACAAAACCTAACCATTTTTTTTTCGACGAAAGCTGATCTAGATTATAATATCAGGAGTGACTGTACCAATGAAGTCATTTATCTCGATGCCCGAAATCACAATAAGTAAATAATATCTCATGAAAAACTACATGAAATCTATTACCAAAATTACATCAACTTGGTCTGGTTACATTGGTTACATTTGGGGTTTGTCCGTGATACTTCACTCAAATCGGCGAATTATACATATTCTACAGTTATTTCTATGACGGTTGATCTTCCTGAAATATCAAGTAATTTCACCTTTATCAATTCCATCGCGGTCGATCCGCCCTTTTGTGAGCTCAGCTATGAGGTACCTTGTAGGACTTTTCACGTTTATCCATCGGATGTAAAAAAATAGTTGTTTTTTATGGATATGCGACCAACATACACCTATTGTATAGGTTTTTGTAGTCAGCTGTCGTGAGCAATAAGACATTTTCATTTTTAATGACAGTAAAGGTATTGTTCTAGCATTAAAATCTTCAGAAATTCATAAATAACACGTCTTCCTATCCCCTCTCTCTCCGTCCACATGATGTTCTTTGAATATTACACAAAATGCCTTCCTTGCGAACATAAAGATAAAAACTTACCTGTGTGTAATGTACCTGTGTTAAGACATTAATATATATTTTTAAAAAAAAAAAATCGTATAAAAGTGTATAAGTTTATACACTGGCGCCAAAGTACCCTTTATACGTACATATATATATATATGTATATATATAAATATATATATATATATATATAATGTTCAATTTAATTCATTGTAGAGTTCCTGATGAAGAGACAATAAATGACTCGAAAGCTTGAATAGAAAAAAGAGTACACTTTTTTCCATACCCCTGTTGACTGCATACCCGAATTTAAAAAGGATTCTTCTTTAACTTAGACAGTCGTCTAACCTTCACAACTTTATATATATATATATATATATGTATATATATATATGTATATTTGTTATGTTATAAAGCCAAATTTTTTTAAAAAAAAAAAAATAATTTCAATAAAAATCCCACAAAAATAATAATTACTTACTAGTTAGTATTTTAAGAGATATTGGTTTGACATATTTTTAAGATTCTATTTCTTTTATGAAGCCTTTGTATGATATTGATAGATAAAAATATACAAATACCATAATGCAATCATTTTCATACATTGTCAAGATCATTACAAAATCATCCTGAATAAAATATGATCAACAAAATTATAAGCTTGAAACATACAGTATATGAAATTGTACCTGACTAAAAATAGCCAATGGGAGAACAACAAACTTCTTGATGACAATAGCCGATCAGGGAACAGTATGGTCAGATGTAAGATTTGAAATTGTGAGAAAATAAGAACGGAAAAGTGTCAGAGATAATTATCAATAGATATTGTACATAGTTTGTGAGAAAAGAAACATATTTTAGTTAATAAGTATTGACAAATAACCCCAAAGAGTGAAAATGTGACAACAAAGTGCGCGAATTTGAAAATTCAAATGATATGGAAAAAGGGAGAAATGGTATCCAGGTGACAGAAAACAAAGCCACGAGGAGATTGAAAAAAATTTTGAGAAGAACGCCACGTTCGTACTTTAGAAAAAGAAAAATTCGAAAACTTCATCAATATAAGGTAGTTTCTCTATTAGAACCCAATCAACTCAACTTCAGGAGAATTTCAATAAAAATAAATAGCAGCAAACGACATTACCTTTTATGTACTCCACATGAAACTATTTCAAAGCTGATTTCTGGATTTGTATGGTTCCTTTTTGGTATTGGAGAGCCTGAGAGCAGTACATTGAAAGGAGGATTCAATTTCTTGGTGTCTATTGTAACAGCGACAGTTCCAGCGTCAGGTATAAACTTTTCTAGTGCACATCACAAACTGAATAACCTCACAAATAACTCGTATCATATCAGAAGAATTCTATTTCACTTTGATATTGAACTATTAAAGAATTTTCAACCTTCAAAGTAAAAGTGAGGTTGTGTATTTTTTATTCATCATCGTTTCTCCTGATTGTCTTTGAAAATTTGTTGAATGACCATAGTATAAATTATCTATCGTAGGCCAGGTTATTATAAGTTTTCCTGAATAAAGGAAATAATTGTTTTTCGACAGTTTCTCGTTTGTTTTCCACAATGATCTGCAATCGTACTTGTAAACATTGAATAGATTGAATTTGACATCAAGCAGTGGCTCTATGGCCTGTACCGGCTATCTGAGACGAAAGTCGTACCAACTGAGTTTAGTCGTGGTAAGAAAAGTGGTAACAATTGGCAGCAACGTGACGAGAAAACAGTGACGTTAGCTAGCAATTATTATAACATCACAATATCATACAGAGCGAAAATAATATCTATCACATATCATATCAATTAATTATCCCAAAGTGGGACAAAATTAACAACAAATTGTTTTTACAATTCTCATTAGATTACAAAATATATATATATATATATATATATATATATATATAATATATATATATATATATATATATATATTTATAAATATATATATATATATATTATATATATATATATATATATCTTGTTTAATATACACGCCAGTCGGGCATTCGCCACTCCTACTGAGATGGAATCTTATTATTTAGAATCTTATCGAGGTAGGGGAATTGTATAAAGGGTTTCTTTCTGTCACTGGGTACCGTATTTTCTTATTTATTCATAGCATTCGAAGCAAATGAAGAAGATATTGAACAACTCAATAGGGTTGGTGATTGAAAAGGGAAACATTCTCAATATTCAATTGAGAATGTTTCCCTTTTCAACATGAATACCCCACAAGAGGTTATCTTGACGATGGAAGATAGTGACTAAAGTTTATCTTTCAGTCGCAGATGATTCCACATCTGATTTTATGAACATCCTGTTTATATTTTCAACAAATCAAGGGTTGGTGATGTTATATTTGGATGTGTTATCTGGTACCTTGGCTACGCACGTCATGAACAGTATACAAAGTATCCATCAAATACCCTTCTCATGCATATAGAGGATGCTGAACATAGAGAGGATTAAGTTAATCAGGTGTTCTGACTCATCATCGTTTTTTGTACGTTGTTCATGTCATGATTCGTTTTAGTTCATTGGTACCCTGTTATATATTGTTTCTTCGTTCGAATAATTCCAGTTTTGATATTGAAGTAGGTAATATAATACATCATCAATCAAAATCAATTGACAGGTGTCCGGCGGTGAGCCGAAGGTTTCCAACAGGATGTCATCTGAACCTTGAAACTTGAATAATTCTGAATTTCCTATCGTTCTTCATTAGCAACCTATACATTCTATATAGGTACGTCTTTTCAATGGAATATTAGCATATTTCGTTTCCTATTTTGTTGTAAACCAATGTTTCTGTTTCAATTATTTGCAATATTTCTCGAGATTCTTCTACCATCATTCGGGTTGTTCTACTAATAGTAGTAGATACATTTTCATTTACTAATGATATTGTTCGGAATCTTTTGGCAGATGTGTGTCGAACAGAATGTATTTCTGAAAATGCCTCAATGACATCAATATCAGTCATAACTACTTCAAGGAAATTATCAGTAAAGGACACTTGTTTTTTATCCACCCTGTATATTTTACACTTCCACCGTGAACGATCGAGTTTGTAACCGACTTTTCCGGAATTTCAGGCATTTGGATATATCAATAAGCAGAATTGGTGCAGTTTCATGAGAAATACATAATAGATATGTCAGTGTAATTCCGGAGATGCTAATATCATCAATCGCAATTGATATTGGTATCCTACAAAATATCTGAAAATGAATGAAATTCCACCGCTCAATTTCTTGGAAATCACTGAAAAACTTGCTATCTTTGGACTCGCCCTGTATATCGTCTGTACGTGCAGGAATTATTGTTCTCTATAGTGTATTCAACTGGGCCATATGAACAATTGATGCATACTCGATTTGGTTTATATATTCGAAAAAGTCTCTTCACAATGGCCATTTGAAATTTTGGAAAAGTTATCTTTAGCACCCTATATAATCTAAACTGTTGAATTCAGAGCAGTGATACAATGAAGACATTTGATCAGCATCACAAGTTCTGCAATATATAAAAAATTCGAGCAAATTCACCAAAATCCAATTTCCCATTGATGCAGGGCGATATCCTTTGGCAGGTGTTCATAGTTCGCGTGACAATGCATTACGGATGTTTTTATGGAAAAAACAAAATGACGGCGTCAATATGGCGGACGAGATTTGTGTTTATGGTCCGATTCGATTAAAAATGTATATGTGGTGGTTTTCGGGGTCGAAGATTATGAATTTTTTGGCAAATCCATTGCTTTACTAGCTCATCACAGGGCGGTATTGAATATGGGTATCGAATATGAAGGCTTTGGTAAAAAAATAAATTTATTGATCAAAAAACAAAATAAATATGAATAAAAAGTGAGCATATTCCAAATTAGGTTTTTTCTAAAATCAGCTTCTGGGGAGGGTTTTCGATGAAGGCAAATGCTTATTTATATCCATTATAGGGGTGCAAATGAGACAAATTAAACGGAATTGGTACAATTTTTTCGAACAAAAAATTCGCTTGGAATAAGTGAGCGTATGCCCTCATCGACGTACAATTTGAATATAAATAAAAGAAGTCAAAGAATAATTACTCCTATTGCAAAATATTTGTTCATCTTCAAATATAATGAAATGTCATCGACAGAGATGACCGAGGAGAAAAGACATGAACATTGTCCTGCATGTACCAATTACCACTTTTTTTTCACAACCAACAAAGTCTCGAGCCATTTCAAATGGCATCTTCAGGCATCAGTGTACCCGCTATACAGGCAGTCATGAAACAAACCATGGCTCCTCCGAAGCAAGCTCTGAATACCAGTCTGGTGATGGCCTCTCGTTTGTTGGGGATCAGAGTACCCAATGCTGAGACCATGATTCCGATCGAACCCGGATTGGAGAACCCACAAATGGCATACGTTGCGATAACTTTAGTCCTGCCCTGAAAATGACAGAGTTCATAGAGTTATATTGAAAAAATATATCAGGAAAATGTTCTACAGAAAAGAGTTTTGATACTATGCATACAAGTTCAATTAGCTGGGTATTGGGTAATACAAGCAACAGGGGGCATTCTCCATAGTTTTTATTAGGTTCACAGCAAATCTCCAACGCTATTCAGTACTTCTTCTTGAATAGCCAATCTTAGATATAAAATTCAATTAAAAAGTATTTCTTGAAACTTTCATTCAAGAAAATGACCATTTCATTCATTTTCTTTTTCATAACGTTCCATGAATTGGTTAAAATTGTTCCCGGTAGTTTAAAAATTATACAAAAAAATTTGGAATGTATTTTTCTAACAAATATTTTTGGAAAAATCCAAAGAATAATATCCCCAGAATTTTTTTTATTCAATATCATTACTTTATCCTACAATCCAGTTTGAGATTTGATAAATATGTGGATTACCTCTGGGAATTGTGTATGGAACCGTTGGAGAACTACATTGTCATAAGGATTATACGAAACAGATTGCGACTCTGTCTGGAGCACGGCTTTATCAGTCTGATTCAATGAGATAACAACGTATTCATGACGTTTCTCAACATATTTTTCAGGTAACCTTCCACAGTCTGAAAATGAAAATATAATTGTTGTGCCATGTAATTACAGAAATGCATTTAAAGATAATTACCCAGACGTAACCATTGTATACCGAATGCTTAAATGACTCATCTAGGAGAGCAAAACAAAGTTTATTGATTGCTACCCGTTACAGTCACAGCGAGATAAGGAAGTCAGTTTAAATAATTACCAAAACACCGTCGTAAATTTGACACGTCCAAAGTCGATAAACACAGAGCAGTTAAAAGACGAGATAACGCGATGTATCACCACCCCGCATCATTAATGGAGGTAAACAATTCATAGATCACCGGGAATAGACACCTCTGAAATTCATAAACTCACTTGTGGGTCATTAATTCAGCGATAACGCGTCAGCCATCATAAATACCTGTCATTCAGTAAAAGGGTATCCAATTATAACAGTCATAAACATATCCAGCAAAACAAGGCCCTTATCAGTTTTACGAGTCACCTCGTTATCTGCCCACAACAACCTAAGCCCCGCCTACTAGCTCCCGTGTGGAAGATCTTATAAAAGCGTGAGTTTCATGTCAACAATATTCAATTCGATTCGTTGTTCTACAGTGAAACAAAGAACATGTAACCTCAAAGTAAGGTTAGAATGCAAGTTAGTTCAAAGCAGTATCTCATTCAGTAATCACTTATATTAGACGAAAATATTTCGGAGAACATGTCATTCTCAAAAGTGCGGTATAAAAGTCAGTCGAATTACAGTATCTTACAATAATAATGAGAGTTTCCCAATCAGTGTAGTTAACTTCAGCAAACATAGAAACTCAGCCGATTCAAATCAAGTATTGAAACTCCTAGTAAAAACACGAGTGAACAGTATAGTTTCCACAAATTGTCAAAGCTTCCAAAACAGAGATAATACAACGGGATTCCGCAATTTCAATGGTTCACGATCACTTAGAAAAACCTTAACTGTATACGAATATACCGGGCGAATTAATTAGACTAACCGATTGACGCGGAAGGAAACGCAGTATTAATAAATTCAAATCTAATTGCCGTTTAAAACTACTCCAGTGAATAAGTGTTAACCAGGGTGAGTCTCATGTTTGTTTTTCTGTATTTATGTTTATGGCAAAACTCAACCTTTCCAAATGTGTATGTGACTATAAAGTATCTCAATAGTTTCAAGATTACAAAGATCTCAAAAAGAGAATTATTGTTAGCTGTTTGTAGCAATTGATTTCAAGATTGCTCTTCTAGTAAAATTAGTTCTATTGTGTAGCCAACTGCAGAATTATCTGCCAATACGCTACATTAGTTTTCATTGTATGAATATTGTTGCCTATCATTCGTCCATAGACGATTGAGAGAATTGTGTGAAGTTTTATTAAATATATATATATACATTCTTAACATTTTATGAGTGCATTCTTTTAGTTATTTTCTTTTATGAATAACCTTTCGAATCTTTCTGAATAAACAGCCCATGTTCCGGTATTGAAAGAAAGGATATTGATATTTGTAGACCGCTCCATATATCATAACCGGTTCGACTATATTCAGATAGTCGATGCTTTTAATACTGTTTTTCCAACCTAACGAATTATGTCTGGTATTACAGGTGTGGTGGGTTAGTTCACAACATCCCGTAGTCCAGCCGTATAACATAATCAAGAAAATCTAAACAAGTGTAGAAAGGGCAAACTAATTAGTTCACCCCGATAAGTTATTGCGTTCACCAAATTATATTTCCTAGAGAAAAATGATTCAATTGGTCAATAACTTGCCGTTTTCTGAATTTGCCTATCAAAAAAATTTTAAAAAAAGTTCAAAAGATACTCCTCTATATAGTTTTTTATTGGCGGTTCGGGGACTATATCTGCCCCCGTTCTCAAAATCTTCTAAATCTCCTTTAATTGTTTTAATAATTTGGATTTTTTCTTGCAGAGTCTTTTTCGCTTCAACTGACGGATGTCAATCATTTTCAGACTGTGGAAGGTTACCCAAAAAACATGTCAAGAAACGTTGTTCCTCCACAAAAAACCACATTCATTCAATATGTATTCATAACGATTGTTTATTATTTGCCAAACGCTTGAAGAAGTTTAACCATATCAGTGATGAATCCATGTAGGTATTTTTTGTTTTGTTTTTGTTTTTAACCGCTTTCATAGTTGTTTGACCAACCCTTAGAAGTTGATGGAAACTTGTACGAGTTAAGATCAGGGTGGCCTTACCTTTTATAGTGGGATCCAATGCGACTCTTGGGGCCTTGAAAAGAAAATGGTGCAAGAGAAGTATGGAATATATGAAAAAAATAAGTACCAAGGAGGTAACGGAAACGGTAACCCTGGTTGACTTGGTAGAATAGGTTAGTCACTCGAGTGGTAACACGAAAACATCGCACTAAGAAAAGAAAAACACCCCTATTGAATGTAGTATAAATCGATCTCACTAATTGCTTTTTTTTGTAAAAAGAACTTAAGAAATAATAATTGGTCAATATAAGAATATCAGAAAGATCTGGAGTAACAATTTATTTGTAAAAAATTGCCATTTTCCTTAGGTGGAAAACGAATGTTACGAGATTCCCAGTTCACAATGAAAATATAACAAAATTGGTGGTCAGAAAAGATATTTGATATTATTGCTTTTCAACCCATCGAGGACAGTTCACAAATAAACAAATGTTAATTTTATTTCAATGGGTTTCAAGAAGTGCGAATACCCCAGTTATTTAAAAAGGAGAAAGTGGTCCAACATCCTGATCTCATTAGTAGTGTGAGAAAAAAATCATATCATAAGGTAATTTTGATCTATAAAATTTTTGATGTCATAGTTTACTATAACTTCAAATGATGAATGTTTTTCAACAGGTAAAAGTAGCAAAGACCTGTTAAGCATTACTATCAATAATTTGTATTTTCCCACTATTTATCTTCATTTTTCTAATTATTGATATATCAAATAATTTAAATCTATCATGAAAGTGATTTTTTCCCCTTGTGTGCGGCCATGACATCTGAACCATCGTCGTAGTTTGATACAATTATATCCTAGCTTATTGAATACGCGTGAAATTCACGGACTTGACAAAACTCCAAAGAACAAGTATAAATGCATTTAATGATTTTCATGGATGATGGGTTATCCAGAACAGAGTCTCACCGATATCAATCCTTCATTCACCATTTTGTGCATCCGTTCGAAGGCTACAAACTCATTCACCATTGTTTTTATTCCTATAAGACTCCCGACACTTTCACATTCATCCCAAGGTACGCCCATGATGAAAGAAATTGGTATGAAAATTTTTCCCATTATCAGCTCCAATGACCATGAGGGATCGGTGAAACCTGAAAGGAAAATAAACAGGATATTTTGTTATAATATATTTTGCTAATACTTGAAGGTCTCAATTCATGAATGTTTTGAATAATATAAAGTCACTGTCAATCGACAATGGCTTCATTTTCTGGAAAACAAGGTGATGAAAATATGGAGAAACATTTCAATATGTCCTGTGTACCACTGTCGCGACAAAATATGGTTAATTTCACAAATAACAAGCTACACAGAAAAAATGGATCTCTGAAATCAAATATAAACACATTATTTGACATTTTCAAACTAAGCTGTTTGCCTCTTTACATGTAATTTTTAATCAATCAGAACGTTCAATTTAGTTAAGTTACCTTGTATAATTTCGATAGTACCTTATTATACATGAGTAGCTCCACCAATCATAAATTTTACAATAATTTCATTTCCGTAGTAACCACATCGACATCAATATACAGCAATACACAAACTAACAAGACCGTCAAATTTTGACGTTTATCAATAATTGTTCAAAAATGAGACGATTCGGAGATTTATCATTGAATGCAATAGACGAAAGTATACAAAATACTGGGCCTCATAATGCATTGAAAACAAAAAAGTACGTATGGAAACAATTTCTTACGTTTTGTAGTGAAGGAAACTATGTACTAAATGAATCAATTTTAACTGGAATTATAGCATCCATTTTAAAAGATTGGGCTCTCAATATGCGAAAAGGTAATGGAGAAAATTATAAAGAAAATGTGGTTAAAACGATGTGGAACGTAACGGCAAAACAAATACAAGAAAAATATATGAAGGAGTTTAATAGAGTAATTGATCCATTCTCTAGTCCCATATTTTTAGCTGCACGTAACGCAAGAAATTCAAAAAGAAGGGAACTTCAAATGTTACCGTACAAGAGAAAGGTTAGTGCATCAGCATTTGAAGGTATCGAGTACATAGCAATGATAGAAGCGTGGGATGAAAATACACCGGAAGGATTACAAATAAAAAAATTAATAATTACTTCTGTAGAACTTGCGTGGAGAGGAAATAAAGGAGCGTCATTCTTGAATCATTATTTTCAAAAAGAAACTGGAAATGATGATACTTCAACTAGTAGAATACAATATAATCCTGTTTTTAGCAAAACCACACAGGGAGGAGCAAAAGTGCTAATGATAATAAATGGATTGTACCCAAACATAAAGAAGTAAGTCGTTGTCCAGTGAGACTTCTAGATAAACTAAAGATAAAAAGAAGCGAAAAAATCAATATTAAAACAGATAGGTTATTTCTGACAGTAAATCCTAACTGGAGAAAACAAAAAACCCTTGGCTGATACAAAAATATGCCAATTGGAGTGCATGAAATTAGTAAATGAACCAACAAGTCTGCAAAATTGGCAAATTTTAGTATGACAAACAGAACATTTTCAGATCATTCTCACCGAGCCACTGCTGTTTCACAATGGCAAAAGCAGGTGTATCAGAACAAGAACTCATTAAAATAACAGGACACGCTGATAGCAATTCCATCAAACCCTACCTACAGTTAGATAAACAACATCACCGAAACATAATGAATAAGATGAGATCCAATTTTGAAAACGCTACAAGTAATAACACCTTCCGTATTTCCAGCACTTCAATGAGCAGTAGCCACGTTTCCAGCGCAGAAAATAACAATTCGTATTTGATTTAAAAAATTGTTTATATTTACCTAATTTACTCAAAAAATAATCGTATTAAATACAATACGTACTTCAAAATAAATACGTGTATATATCTCAAACTCCCTGCATAATTACAAATCGTGTCGGTTTGACAGAATAATCCTCGCGCTTCGCGGTCGGATTATTTAAACTGTCAATCTGACACTCTTCGTGTGCAACAAGTTATCTATGTATAACCTGATTATTTTGAAGTACTTATAGTATTACCACTGAATATATAGACATTTATAGAGTGTTTTCAAAGATAAAGTAGTTTTCAACAGTATGTGGAACTGGTCAAAATGGATCATTTCACCAAAAATCACCAATATGAAAGCTGAGAAATAATGCATCTCAACGGTGAAATTGATCTATTACATCCTGGAATGTATCTCTATCCGCGGTATAGATGAAACATTTTTCTATTGAAAATTCATCGGATGATACAAGCATTACAATCTCAAGATCTTTCCTCAAGAGATGAATATTCTCAGTGGTTGAATAACAAATCCATACGAAATGTACATAATTTTCATAATACACCTGAGTGGAAAATTTACATGATGTACATTTTCAGTGAATGAAGTGGAAAAAAGGCAGGTAACCTTTTTTCCACTATTCACTGAAAATGTTCAGCCTGCGAATTTTCCACTCAGGTGTATTATTGGAATTATGTACTTCATTTCGTATGGATTTGTTATTGTGAGAAACCACTGGGAATATTCAACTCTTGGGGCAAGACCTTGAGATTGTAATGCTTGTATCCTCCGAAAGTGTTTTTATTCTGCAGCAACTAGCCATATTCAAATCTAGCGGGACATTTTCCACGTTGAGATATATCCGATGTTATGATTAAAATTATTCCTTTCATTTTTCATGAAAAAAACGATGCCTTACCATCTAAAATACTCTGATTATATAGGTATTCCGGATAGCGTATATCATAATTATTTTGAGCAGATATTGCCTATTGCATGGAATAACTACTATGGCATTTGAATAAGGTATGATTTCTGCCAGTACTCACCAACTAACTCTCCACACCATCCTAGTACCCCATTGATCATGTACACAGTTGCCAAAAATGCTATAACGCTAGCAACGATGCCATGAACCAAACCAATAGCGCTTATGGTCCCTTTCGTTGCAGCATCGAGGACCGAATCGTATTCACTATAAGCAAAATTTGTAAATATATATAACATTATACATAATAATCTGAGGGTACATAAGAAAAACGATCTTCGATCTTCGCGAACTTTGAAATATCTGATCATCAGAACTGCGATTCTATTCATTTGGAGTGATACTTCCGACAGCCTTCTTCTATTACCACTTGAAGACGATATTCATGATCGAGTTGTCAGCTTTGGCCAAGTTTTCGTATCGAAAGGAGAAGGAAAGACTTTATCCAGGTCATTCTGTTGAGCCTCTGATTTCATGGGCTCTCGATTGATCGAGAGCCCCACAACTCTTTGACAGCAGACAGAAATATTTACCGCAGACGGTTATTATACTTGGTTCTTTACGTCTATATATGGCACATTCTTTTCAGACCGTGTAATCAGTTATATTTCGGATGTAGAGAAATGTTTATTGGACAAAGAAAATGATCGAAACCTATGAATGAATCAGTTCGGAAATGAAGCCTGACTGGAGGATACTACGGCATATATCACTAATTGGGTATTCATTGAAATGATTACCAGAAATCAGAAAATAATACGGCAACATTTGAAGCAGTAATGCACTAGTGTCCTAGGATCAGCACCAAACCATCAACGTCCCCAATTCAAATGACATTTGTTACGAATAAGCCATCAAGTAAGATAATAAAATACAAATTCACTTCTACTGACGAGTTTGTCAGTATATCTTCTGAAAAATTTTAATAATTTGAGGAACGATGGAGAGTTGTCGACTCTTAATTCATTTGAATACAAAAACCGTCAATGTTTTTGGAAATAAGATGGTTAAGAGTAAATTAGTTGTAGCTTCCTTGTATAATCCTATTTTTACATTGATCCATTGAGGATATTTCTCCATTATAAATACAACAGAAGCTTGTAAATCAAATCAGAAATCTGGGCTATCTGATAGTCATAAAAGGCTTCTATCATATACCATATCTATCAGCAAACAACTACCTATATTTCTGGCTTATACCTCACAAACATTTGATTCCATCTATGGATATCAATATAACTCTGTATACTTTTCAGCTACCCACTGTGAAATATATGAATATCAATCCACCCAATCCATTGCCCATTTGGTAGGACAAGAAAAGGCAAGGCTATGTCTCGTCCCCAATTGAAAAACATACTGGAATACGTAACGTAATATTAGGACAAGACACATGAGCATCAAAAGCATTGTGATCAGAGACGAGCTAGACATGAGATCAGATCATATTGAGAAACAATTTTCCTTTGCATTCAGGATATGTATACCAGAGGACACTCAATGGAATAACAGTGCGGGAGCTACTCACTGAGTCACAGCTGTGTTTCAGGCAGAAGTCTACACAATACTTCAATGTGCCTAGGAAAATAATAGAAGAGCAATACAAAATCAGCACATCCATATTCTTTCAGATAGCCAGGTGGCACTGAAGGCTTTGAGTAGCCAGGAAGTGACGTCACAACTGGAC
This sequence comes from Gonioctena quinquepunctata, assembly GCA_018342105.1. NCBI lineage: Eukaryota > Metazoa > Arthropoda > Insecta > Coleoptera > Chrysomelidae > Gonioctena > Gonioctena quinquepunctata. The sequence continues at coordinate 245,434 of JAFIRS010000795.1, forward strand.
TTGCAAAGGAGAACTGATGATACTCAACGCTTGGACATCAGGGATTTTCAGGTAATGGAAAAGTCGAAAAAGTCGACAAAAGAAAATCGGAAAACGAACAAGACCCAGACCCTTGGAATACTGAAGTGTACAGTACGAGCGTCTGTAGAAGAATGGATCCAAGAAAAACATTATTAATACTGGCATAATATCTCAGGAAAATTACATGGGAAAGAATACATCAAAGGCACATGCCAGAAAAAAAACAGCAGACCTGTTAACTCAAAACAGGTAGCAATCGAAAATCATAACGAGGCTCATGACTGGACATGCGCCAGTGAAATAACAGCTGCATGAAATGAGACTGTTCAATGGCAACTGGATCTGCAGATTGAAAGTGTTACACATGCTCTGTAATGGCGAAGCTATTGATCGCAGGAGACAATCAATTTTTAGACAACGATATGGCAAACAAAAACTATACCTGCAAACTAGTGCAATGAACAAAATTACTGGAGTAGTACTGTGAGGAAAAACGATAGGTAAAATATACTGGACCAGAAGTGGAAGCATCTGAGGTGCAGATTCCCACACTACCGATAGGTAACGAATCTTATCACCTTCCTAAAAAAAACACAATCTACAATATCTCTGAATATTGAAGAGTAAACCAGAAGTTGAACATTCTATGCGAGATTTAGGACATAACCAATTCTGATTGAAAAAAACTAGTGTACAGACGGTCACTCCAAGTTTATTCAATTTATATTTCCCTATTCTGCAGTGAATATTGTCCCTTTTACTCTCATCAGGAAATGTTGAAGGAATTTTTGACTAGTGTTCATTTCCAATTCATATGGAGTGCCAACCACTCATTGGAAATCATTTCAGCATCAATTTTCAGTTCCCATATTTATGTTTCCTGTAAACAAACTCTTCCTATAGGATTGAGTATTCGATGAAAAATATATTTACGCCAAATATATAACCGGCAAAATTTAATAATAACGATTTTTGTAGCAAAACGAAGTGATTTTCCTTTATGTGAGGAGCTGCTACCATTGTCAAGAAAATGTTCTTCGTGATCATCGAAGAGTGATGAGAGGGGAATATACTGCTTTATTTTTATCGCCAAGAGATACTCACACATCAACTGCTTGAATATTTTCTTTTTTCACTTTAACTTCTTCTGTTTCTGGCCACATCAGCTTACTGAAGCATAGTGCTGCAGGAGCCGACATTATACTGGACGTAACCAAATCTTGAGGCCTTGCACCATAACTAATATACGCGGCCATTACGGATCCTGAAACACAAAACAATGAAAATTATAATAATAACAAAGGAATGGAGGCAGTCGAAGACGAGTGTGAGTTGTACAGCAATTTCGATTCGTGGATTTCTTTCATAAAACCTAGTATAGTCGTTGATTTTTCTGTAAAATTTGGATATCCCTGATCCTTTACTCGATTTTAGCATCAGTAGTTTTGGATATAGCGATATCATGGCAACCGCCAATTGAATACAACTCTTTCAAAACGTTATCATGACAACAAGAAAATATCACGTTGGGAGAAATTACTCTGGAGATTTTTGGAATTTGAAGTAAAAAATTAACAAATGATCAAATCAAGGCTGTATATGTGGTTATTTTCTTATCCTTTTATGAATACAAAATGCTTTGGAAATTTCCTGGCCACTTTTGTTGATAGTGTCATGAATCATGAACATCAATTTCCAAAATATAATAATGGAATTTTTGTCTGTAAGCCACAGACATCTGCGAGAAGCATAGTTATCGCACATTCCTCAGTTATACTGATCATATATTTGTTCGAAGATTGTAGACGATGTGGTAACTTACTTTCGTTTCGGACGTCTATCGTCTTGATGGATTTGAAAGTTTTTCGAAACGTTTTGATTGGTTGAATCTGCAATCGTCATCAGGTGCGTACTGACAATTTTTTTTTGATGGAAGGAGGAGTCCGAGTCAGATTTGCCCACTCAAACCTCCACCAGCAGGCTCGTTTGGCCGTAGCCTCCAATGGCACCTGAGCCTGTTGGCTCATTGTATCCTACCTGATGAGAGTACAGGTCCAGGAGCTCTCAGTTGATCTGACACACAATAGCTCTCCACTTGTCCCTCCCAGACCTTTTGTTTCACCATGTCATATATATGGTGCCCGATTAAGGGCCACTTCGAGGTCCCACCTAGCACCTGCCTTGGAGGTTCATCTGGATGGCCCCTTTTGCACCACGAGAATATCCGCAAACTTCTCCATTTGCAGCACGGCAGCGGTTCGTTCATCCAAAACCACGTGGAAGTGACCCAAGCAGCACTATAGTGACGGAAACTGATACTGCAACTTCGACTCGGTGATTATCACGTAATCACCAGTAGATCTACCACTATACAGTAAAAATAACTGAAATATTATATTTGTATGGTTGTTGTCACGTATTTCCCATCTATGGTAGCCACTCCACAGTTCTATAACTTATTAGTGTCATTTGAGGGGTCTGAAACATCATGGCCACTGAGCAAATCACTTTGAAGGTTTTCAACTTAGGAGTGGAGAATAACCGTCGCGGTAACCATCCTGTACCACTCAAATATCACTCAGAAGTCACAGTCACTTTCAAGGGAGTATGATAGTTTCGGTGACGTTTTGTTAACTTCCATGAAACCTGCAATGTAGCAGACAGTTGATTGTGATATGTGGTGATGGTTGCCACGTTCTTACTATCTCCATTATTGATAGCCACAGTACGCATTTAATAAAAGTCACTACAAATTACAATAACCTTCAAAATTCACCATTCCGCGCGATGACGGAAGCTAACGTGAGTTTTCTCAAATTCTTTTATTGTGGCTTAAAAAAGTAGTTTAACCTGTTACGTGAAATATGAATGATATTTATTCAATATGAAATGGGTTATGAGTTTTCAATAGACAATTTTCCTTGATTTTGAAGTGACAGTGGATTGGTCCATGCGATAACAAAAACTAACCTAACTTGTCTCAAATTATTTTATTCTGGCTTACAAAAAGTTCGTTTAACCTGTTAGGTGAATGATATTGATTCCAAATAAAATGTGTTATGCGTTTTCAATAGGCAATTTTTCTTGATTCTGTATAAAAGAATTAATTAAAATAGATCGGATATCTGACTTGTGCTCCTGCTTAATATTTATATCTCAATTGTTGATTTGCATAAGTGCCATCATTTTCATCACTCGTTAATTGATAATCATTGGTACTTGACACAATTGTTGATTGGAGCTGTATAAATCCACCATACTTGCTACATGTCCTTTTTTTTCAACAATTAATGAACATGTACCCGCAATTTCGAGGTTATAGCTTTGAAGTGGCAGGTTATAATAGCCCAACGTGTGCGCCCCTTCCAATGGTATGAAACTCATTGTAATTTTTGGACCTATTATAACTTTGAAGTGGTGAGTCATGGGCCTGCGATGTGGGGCCACTTTCCAGTGGTGGAAAAGTTAATAATTCAGTTCCACCGGGCACTGTATGATGGCAGGAGATTGAGAAGGGTATATCAACACTTTCTGACACTTCAAAGTTATATTCTCCAAAAACCGCCATATTAACAGGAATATGCTGGGTCGCCATTATTAGAGAAAGGATCGAAATATTCAATAAAAATTCATTTGTCGTCAGCACTGCATCAAACGTAGTAATTTATTACGTAAGTATTTGTTTCAACTAACCAAGATTGATAAAACAATGTCATAGGGATTTAAGTAAATAATTTCAGAGGCGAGTAATTTCCAAAATCATAATATTTTCCTTAAATGAAGAGTATTCAGATGGCGTGCGCTTACAATCGAGCTACAACACCCATATTTCATCCCGATCAGAAGTATCCGAATTCAATATACTTACTCACGCGTTTGTTTGTTTATATGTTATATATTTCTAAAGTTTATCGAGTATTAGAAATGAATCTGGCAAAATGGAAGAATGAGGAACATTTATCATAAAAATATGTTGCTGAAGAGAGATGGAGCTACATATTATTTACACAAACGCAGTTAGTTTTTTAACGTGTCTAGTGTCGACCACTACATATCCACGGTTTTGCCAGGTGACCGCAACGTGGTTGGAATGTGGCTATCTGAGATCCAGGAACTTAGACCGGAACATAGCAGCCACCAAAAAAGTGTTCCCCATTTTGGTAGCCGCCGCGTGATAGAACCGTGTATATTACAATCAGATTTTTAGCCTTCAAGTTTGATGCCTGGCGCAGTCTGAAGGCACTTTTTGCTGCTCCTACCATTACACACGCGGAAAATTCAGTATTACCTCTGGTGCTGCAGTGGGGCACGTGAATATTGTCCCTGTGATTCTCAGACAGGCTAACCGCTGCTCTTTCTGCAGCTTGATTTTTGCCGGGTCCTGTTGGGTTTGTGGCCACAATAATGATGATATATAGGTAACCATGGGTTTGATAATCGTTTGATAATTTTCGGCTTCAAACCCCATGTCTTGCCAAAAACTCTGGGGCACGTCTAGGTTGCCGCTGTAGTTTTGGAAAAAATATTTTCAATATGACTGTTTCATGTTAGACTCTGGTAGATTATGACACCCAGGTAACTAATTTCCTTGGAAAAAATTAGCTGAGTTCCATTCAGGGTTGGGGTTTTCAGTTTATACTTACGCCTCTTTGTGAATTGAACCAGCACTGTTTTGTTAGGATTTACTTTTAGTCCCTCCTCTGCGCACCAGCTTCTGATTATATTTAGGGCTGTCTGCTTGCGATTGGATATTATCCCATCATGTTCCCCCCTAAAAGTGACAACCAGGTCATCGGCGTAACCTTGAGTCGTAATTGATGTAGTTTCAATATCTTATTATCCACGTTTAGTGACCACAGGAAAGGCGATGAAACCCCACTTCAGGGACAACCTATTTCCTCTGTCATTCTGACCGTTTTCTCTCCGAGAGCAGCTACAATGATTCTATTTTTCAGCATTGCATGTATCCATCTGATCAGTGATGGGTTTATATTCCATTTCTCCAGCGACCTGATGATGGAGTCATGTGAGGTGTTATCGAGAGCACCCTTTTTATCTATGAATGCACATAAAGCCATTTCTTTGGCAAAGTATGTCTTTCCAATGCATCAATCGTTGATTTGCCTGCTTGATAGGCGGACTGTTTTTGTGAAGCGGTCTGTCCGGAAGGATTTTACTTCTTATATAACAGACTATAATTTTCTCCACTGTTTTCAGAAGGTAGGAAGTGAGACTGATGGGGCGATAAGACTTTGGTTTGTCTGCCGGGGTCTCCCAGTCTTTGGTATGAGCACCACTGCAGCCTTCCTACAGGCTTTCGGTATGTGATGGAAAATTGAACAGCCTTTTCAAGGAGGGCTCTATTATGTCAAGGGAATTTTGTAATGAGGCGGGAAATAGTCTGTCATTTTCGGCCGATTTGAAAGGTTTGAAGCTCTTAATGGCCCATTTGATCTTTTGGGTGGTGAAGATTTTCCCCGCTAGGCTCCTACCGGTTCTGTTGGGGTTGATAACAACCCCTTCCAGTTGAGCACTTGGCAGTTCGTCTTCAACAACCCTGTACCCAGGAAAGTGTGTGCAGACCGATGCCGTTGGTATGTTCTTTAGAAAGAACTTTCTGGAGGCGTTGCCTACATGTTCTTCTTTTTGATTTTCTAAGTTCCTTGTTTTACTCAGGAAGAGCCGCTTTGTGGTCTTCCCAGTGTACCAGTTCTTGATGACCACCTGTTAATCCCTATCGTTCTACAGGTTGTCAGCTCGAATTGACTTTTTTTGTAGGGCTTTGAAAGATTAGCTATCTGATGTTGGTCAGGGTGATAGCCAAGAAAATGGTATTGATTTTATGGGTCATTAGCAACAAGAAGTGTTGAGGAAAGAGGCATGGTTTTTCAGGAATCATTTCATTGTCACGTATTAAAGGTGTTCTGTAAATAAAAATCTATTCATTTTTACTGCAAACTCCATGGAAACGGAACATGGGGTGAGAGTAGCTATATTTTTTCGACGTCTGAACAATATTCATTATCAGTAATCTACATTTGGGAGAAAATCTCATTCAATTTGAAAAATGCTCACCAGATACTGTAGCAAAACCAGATGTCATTATGGAGTGGATTTCCGAGTCTGTCAGATCTTTCAAATACGGAGCTATCAGGAGTGGTGCTTCGCTCTAAAAAATATTCCAAAACATATTATAAACATATCAATTGAAAAGTTAAAGGAAAAAAACAATTATAAATCCAATTCCAAATCAGAGATACCCTAGAATTTTATGGTGTTCTGTGACTGAATTTCAGGTTCATTCTGAGATAGATATGAACAACTATAAATTGTTGTTGAACGTTGCATCAAATATAATCATACCACTCACTCATTTGGGAATCTTTCTTTTGTTGGAGGTGTATTTCCATCGTGTCTCAAACATGCAATAGAAATTGCTGTTCATAATAGTATATTAAAGTATAAGTGGATAAAAAGGGCTTTAAAACACGCGCGATTTTTCGAGCACGACGGCGCAGCCGGAGTGCTCGAAATAGAGCAAGTGTTTTTAAGACCAGTTATCCACGAATACTTTACGTTATTTTTTTTTATTGGTGCACTTTGAAATCATATATACTGGTATTATTACTACAAAAAATAGAAATAAGAACTAATAATGCAAGAAGGTTGAATTCGTGATGTGACATCAGTATACCTTTCGTTGTCATGGAAATGAGAAAAACATTCATTTGCAATTTGTTACCAAAGATCAATATTTGTTGTCACCAGAGCTCAAAAATGAATTATTCTAATATCGATTTTTTGAATAGTGAGGCAGAATCGCGGTTAATACCGCGAAAATCCAGTGATATATATAAAAAAGAATATGAAAAGTTCATCAAATGGATGGAGGAGCACATATAAATGAACGAATTGTGAGTAATATTTTATCTGACGTTACAAGGTACTCCTGTCAATAATCAAAAATTTGTCATTTAGACTTCACGTTTCTCGATTTGTTGATGTTGTCATGGTTACCTTTAAAAAACGCGCGTTTTTTAAAGTTCGATTTAAACACGCTGAGGCGTGCTTTAAATGGGTAAAAAGGGGCACCAATAAAAAAAAAAAAATTACAAGTACTTGATCTCCAATTATAGATGTATTGCATTATCGTAGTCATTATCTCAAATCTACTAGGAGTCATATCAATCATTCTGTAGGAGATATAGTATAATTTCAAAGAGTACGGATTCCAAGTTGGTTTATCCACTCAAGATGCCATTCTTTCTTCAACTGTCCAAATTCGAAAATGGTGGAAAAACGATTGGCATTCTCTTTAATATGACACAAGCTTTCGACACAATCAACCACAAACTGCTTCTTGGTACACTTCATAATCTTGGGGTTCGTGGTCCAATTATAAATTGGATTGAAACATTTTTGACTGAGAGAACTCAATCTGCTAAGGTGAGGCTTGAATCTAGAACTTATTTCTCTGAAACCCGTGACATTGTTACAGGGGTTCCGCAGGGTACTGTCCTCGGACCCACCCTCTTTCTTTTATTCGTAAACGATATTCCAAATGTGAATCTCCAAAATTGTACAATACAGTTTGCTGATGACACGTCTTTCTCACTTAGCTGTGCTCAATGTGGAGGACTGGCTCAGCAGACAAATGCTACTGTAGTTAACATGCAACAGTATTTCTCCAGAAATGGTCTGATATTTATATGTACCAAAACAAACACTATTATTTGTTCTCTCGGAAATAGGGACTATAATAGCCTACTGATCAAAGCAAATGGAAAAACTAGTGAACAGAAAAAATCTGCTAAATCTGCTGAATTCTTAGTATTGAACATTGACTCCCAACTAACTTGGTACGATCATATTGACAATATTGCGAATGAATTGTCTAAGCACTGCTTTGTAATCTGACATCTTCGGAATTATGTGCCTATCAACATTCTAATGAGTTACTATCATGCGTATGTTCATTCCACTATCAACTATTGCTTCGTGTGTTACGGTTACTCCAGTAGAATAAATGAATTGTTGCTATCTCAACAAGCATATTGAGAACCATGTGCTTAAAATGATATAGTGATTATTGTAGAGAGCTGTTTGCCACTTTAGAAATTTTAACAGTTGCATCTACGTTTATTTTCAATTGCGTCACTTCCATTGAAACGCCCTGCGATGAATTTCTGAACAGAGATATTACTAGACTTGCCGCGGGCTGCACCCTGAGACTAAACTATAATTTTTTAGTTCCATGTCATAAACTGGCAGCCGTATCTAACGGGCCTCATATGTCGATTAGATTATATAAGGTGGTGGTTACCGCTTATGAAAACTCTGACTATTGGAATCAAAATGGATTCACACTTTATTTCTGTTTATTGGTTATAGATTATTTGGATTTTCCCGTGAACCTTGTCAAAATTTCCACTGGATGAAAAAAAAAAAATTTGAATTCAGGAGTACCAATGTATCGATTATAGACACGGTGAAATTAACGAGGCATCAGCTATCGACATAGATCAGTACCTATTATTGATACGTAAATGAATGATTGTCATAAAAAATAATCACAACATGTTCAAAATTTATTTCGTTACATCAATGAAAATAAGTTAAAATTGCACATTCGGAATAAAAAATTTAATTGGTATTTCTTATGAACTCAAATTTAAAAAAAAGTATTTATTTTATCAGAAAAAAATACCGAAATGGAAAGGGACAAATAAATAATTATTTATATTTTTTCATTTCCAGAACTTCATAGTTTTCGCCTTTGTTAATAAGTTTCGGTTCTTTGATCCTTTGCTGTATCTCGTCTTCCGTGTACCATATTATATCTGGACGACTAGGCCATTTCAAATTGATACCATGTTTTTCCATAAAACTTGCTTCATACTCCATTATTCCATTTTCATTCGTGATCTCTAATATTTTTGAGGAAAAAAACATTTCTTCATATTTAACAATGACATAGGTATGACATCGATATTTTCCTTATTTTCAGCAGAATCTTCAGTGGAGTCTTCAACATGCGTAGACTGTAGCCTCGAGTCTGTAGATTTATTCGATGTGACTGAACGCCTTTTAACTGATGTTAGAGATTTTTCTAACCTCTTTCTCTTTCTTTGTAGTTTGTCTTGTCTTTCTTTCTCTTTCTTATCCTCTTTTTTTTGAATAAATCTGCCAGTTGTAATTTTTTCCTTTATTTTTGTTTTTGCTCAATCTGCCTTCTCATTAGATGTTCTGATAGGCCAAAACAATTACTTTCAGCAAGGAGATTTTTTCACCAACTGTATTTCCTGTATTCTTGTCTGGAAAAGATTTCTCAGGACTTCTCTACAAAGTTTTTGTGCTGCTGTTCTCATCAACATGTTGAGTTTCAGAAGTAACTGAACCATCGTTATGATTTTCCGAACAATTCATAAAGCTGAATTTCTTCACCTAAACATCATTACCTACATCACCAATGATATATTGTTCTTTATCATTAATAGTTTCTATATTCAACTTATATATATATATATATATATATATATATATATATATATATATATATATATATATATATATATATTAGCATTCATCGACAGGTAACAGTATTACTTTTTGATTCTACAAAGTATCAGTTATAAGAAGAAATAATCTCAAATTGAAATATCTGTTGTAAATATTGAGTGTCAATGACTAATCTATACAAAATATGCGTCATTGTGATATAACTCTTGATTTCATCAATAAATCACAACTTATTTCAATCTCGATAATGAAGATCAATATACTCGTATTTCTGAGGTAATTATTGACACTGATGTCAATAACTGCAGCGAAAAGAATTTCATCTGTATCATTTATTGACACCCCATAATATTGGATTTTCTATGCAAATTGGTAATTTTCGTGATGTAATTGGTGAATATAGACTCTTTCTATCATGAGAAATCCATGCAATAATAATAATTATCAATAATTTAAGTTGAAACACTTCTACAAAACCTCGATTTTCCTTCCTTCTTAGGAAATTGGCTCACTGGCCACACACAACAAAGCGTCCATATTCAAACATGTTTTGATAAAACGGTCTCTATTTTATCGACTTGATTCTTTCGTCTGTTTGAGGGTGATACATGAAGATGTCACCCAGAGTATTTGGAATTTGAATTCATGCCACAGATTCGTTATTAGAATATTTTTAAAGCAAAGTGTGTCAATAACTGGTGGGGTGTCAATAACTGAGGCAATCACCTTAATAAGCTCCCAATATCCATGAAAAAAATAACCAGCTGGGAATTTAAAAAAAAATCAAGGAAACGACTCTAGATGAATATGAATAGTTCAATATTTTGTTTATACCACTTCTACTAAATGTTTGTGATTTCTACAGTGACTGGCAGAAAGTACGCATCATATGGGAAATTCTTTTATTAATAAATTTTGACGAATATCGATATGTGCAATCGCTTCTGCATCAAAAGCAACCCCAAGAGACGTTGTACAGTGCCGTTCGTCTTTTCGTGTTTGGAGGGAAATTTAAAAATTAAAATCATGTTTCAAAACACACTTAGTTGGGAAAATATCAAAGTGTTATTCGAAAAGTTGTTCAGAACATCATTATATAGTATGTATAGTTTTGAAAAAATCTGAGATAAAAAATTAAAATCAATTTTTGCTATAATAAAATTTTAATTTGGAAAAATACATTTGGACAAAGAAACTCATTAGTAGTAACAGTAATATTTTAAATGATATTTTGTAAATATTCGCAAGCTACTTCTATTTTATTCGGAAAAAAATTGAAATCTATGGACTTGCCATGTATTCAGCTGCTTCATAAGAGGTCACTGAAATATCTCCAGGACATTAATAATCCCGATACTGTTCATTATCAATAAGGATGGTTCTTTGTCAATAATAAACAGTATCGAGATTATAATGTCCTGAAGATATTTCTGTGACCTCTTATGAAGCAGCTGAACACATGGAAACCACAGATTTAAAATTTTCTTCGAATAAAATAGAAGTAGCTGGTGAATCTTTACAAAATATAATTCAAAATATTACTCTTGGGCTTTACTAATGAGTTTCTTTGTCAAAAATGTATTTTTACAAATTGAAATTTTTTTTATGGCAAAAATTGATTTTTATTTTTTCAACTCAGATTTTTTTCCAAACTTGTACATAGCTATAAAATGTCGTTCTAAACAACTTTTCCAAATAACATGTTTCAATATTTTCCCAAATAAGTGTGTTTTGAGACATAATTTTCAAAAAAAATTAATTTCTTGCCAAACAAGAAAAGACGAACGGCATTGTACAACATCTTTTGGGGTTTCTTTTGATGCAGAAGCGATTGCATGTATCAACATTTGTCAAAATATTATATTAAAAAAAATTCCCATATGATGCGTACTTTCTGCCGGTCACTGTATATATTAGTGTGACTTTTTATTGCTTCTTCTTATATAACTTTAATATCAAGTATACTGTATTATTCATATCTCATAACTGACGATGTCCATGCTTGTAATAGTACAAGGAAATAAAGTCTTTGTATTGTATTTATATTGGAGCACATAAGCTAACTCAACTTCAAACTCAATAGTAATACGTATCTCCTGGTATCAAGAGTTGTGAATATTACATTTTTTCATAGTTTGATGCAATATAGAATAGGATCATGTGGCAACTCTGCTCAAACCTCGTTCAAAGTTTTTCTACTGGTACACAAAAAACGCGCCCTTCAATATTATAGTCATCATTAGCAGTATTTGACAAAAACCTATACAATACATTTTCCTCACCACAATTTGAATGCGCACCAGTAAATTCATGAATCCTTATCACTTATTCAGCCCCCCTCCCAACTGAATGAAGTATTGTTCCATAAATATTCCTAGTTCCTGGGTAATGACTATCTAATATTAAATTGAGTTGCGGGATCTCAACATTCTCGGACTTTCGTCCATTAGACGTGGTACACTCTTCACCAAAATCAATTGCACGCTTACGTATATTTTTGTGAAACTCAAGATATTCTCGAGAAATAGGGAATATATGCGGTACTTACCAATCCCAAGAAAATATTAGCAGCACTATTGACGCTTTCACATATGGAGGTTCCCATGATCCATTGTAAAAAGTTTCCAATGGCTCCGATGACTTTTTGCATAATTCCGTAATAATACAGAATGTTTACCATGAAACTGATGAAGTATATCGTTGACAGAGCCTAAAATTGAAATGTAAAAATAATATATCTCCGAAATGGTGTTGAACGGATAGGTTGGTCATCTGACGTTCAGTTTCTGACTTCATATTAGATACAGTTCCTGAAAAAATGGGACAATTCTTGTAGTCTGCTTTTATGTACAGGGTGTTTTTAAAATTGAGGCATTTTTCAATATTATGCAGAACTTGTAAAACAACGTGACTTTACCAAGATTCTCCTGTATGAAAGTAAGAGAATGGAAGAGGCTGCTCACTAATTGTACCTATACAATAGGTGTATGTTGGGTAGTTCAACGGTTTTTTGTCGACATCGGGTTTTATTGACCAGGCCACAAAGGACTGGTATTCACATTGTTGGACAGTCTCACTCATTTAAATATTGAACATATTATTTGAACAAAATATCTGTTACATTGAAATTTAAAGAATATTGGAAAAATATATGGAATCGTATTCTCATTCCAATGTCGAATAGGGTATTCAGGAAAATATCTGTTATCATGAAAGTTGAATCAAATCACTAAAAAATAAAGATTGTCGAGATGTAGTTGTCCGTAATAAGTATTAATCAATAAATTGAGAAATGCTCGAACTATGTAGGCTAACAGTGTCATTGGTCATGGACAACTCCTTGGTTGGGTGTGAATGTACTAAAAGGTTCATTTTCTCAATTGGCGATGATTGATTCATGGATAGACACGCGAAATGTACCAGAAATATATTCTGAGAACTACTAGAAGTAATCAATACAGATATATTCCCAAAACATGGTTGTTTTGTCCAAGTTTCATAACATAATTAAAATCTTACATTGTTGAACAAATATAAATTTTAGTACAGGAGACGATTTCAAAACCAATCTGAACTCATATAATCCCAGGAAGTTCTTTGCTTTTTGTACATAGATAGGGAGCCAACAAACGTTGGTGTCCATATAGACTGGTTCACAAGTGCCATTTTGTTCCAAGCCTGGAGGTCCCTACCGAAAATTATGATTTAGGGCGCATCCGATTCGAAATGGCATCTAAAAAAAATGTTCAGCTGGAATATTGGAGCCGGAAAAAATTGCAAAAGTTATAAACAATCAAAAAACAAATATATATAATTCGGTTTTTTGAAAATATCTCAAAAACTTTTTGAGATATCCAGAATTCGAAAAAAGATCCTCAAAGAGCAGGAAATTTCCTGAATGGAAGTTTTTTCTCTCGGAACTGTGCCGGCAATATTTATAATTTTAATTAAGAGGCGAAAAAAAGGCTGAAAACGCGCGGCTTAGCTCCCGTGCGCACCGACAGAATCGGTCACCTAAACAAAAAAAAATGAACCGAGTAAATATTAATATTAAGGATTAAAAATATGCAGGTACTATCTAGACATATCAATAAACAATAATCCGTCGGCAAAAAATTGTTACCTCTATTTTTCAATTAATTATGCCTTTGTTAATTAAAAAATTTTACTTGTTGAAAGTTATTATAAGAACCTTGATAATTGTTGAACTAAAAACCTGGATTTTTTTTTACTCCTTGGAGCTGGTTCTCAAAGGCTTTAAAAAAAATCTCCAATAACTTTTTTTTTAATTTTTCACTTTTTTATTAACAATCAAGGGTATACAAAATTTAAAAACGTATATAAAACAATTGAGGAAAGTTTTTTTTCTATTATCTCTATCAATTTGTTCTCTTATTGCTAAAAGCAATATAAAAATAAATTTTTGGAAATTTTTATCTTTTATTATTTTAAAAATTGTTAAAAGCAAATGCATTGATTATGAGATTTAAACTATTTTTTTTGGTAATCTAGTCATTGATAAAAATAATGAAAAAAAAATGTATTGATAAAAAATGCATTTGCTAATCAACAATTTTTGTTTGTTGTTAAATATAAATATTAAGAAACCATTTTTTCATAATTATTTTTTATTCACTTTCCATTTTCCATAAACAAATGAATTTTTGCGCTATATTTTTTTTAAATACAAAAAAAAATACTGAAAACAACCATGTGTCGTTTTTTATGGGATTTTTTTTTTCTATTTTTTATATAATTTCGAAAAAAATTGTGCACCTTGACTTCCTTTTTTCTCTTCTGTTCTCCTTCATTGCTAATAAAATAACTTATAAACTATTGATGATACGACAATTTGGTCTATTTTTAATTTTGTCTTTTATAACATTGTCATGATCTTCAGATAAGTTTCCTCTTGATTCCATGGTTAAAAGTGTAGCAGTAGAAGAAGCATCGTCAAGAAGACTGCTATCTGTGGTTACACTATCACGAGACCCCGTCGACTTCCTACTAGCTTTTGCGATTCTCTTTTTTTGTTTTTTATTAGCATCAAACAATATAACTTCGTCCAAAAAATATATTTTCCATAATATGAGAGAACGTGATAAATAATGATTTAAAAAAATTTTTTTATTTTATTTAACCAAAAAAAAATTTAATTAAATTTTTTAGCAATAAAAATTTGTATTTAATAAATGATTTTTTTCTCAAAAATCACAACTTTTATCAATGACTAGGTTCCCAGAAAAAAATTTGTTTAAAACTAATAATCAATGCATTTGTTTATAACAATTTTTTAAATAATAAAACTTAAAAATTTCCAAAAACAATTTCTATATTGCTTTTAGCAATAAAAAAACAAATTGATAGAGATAATAGAAAAAAAACTTTCCTTGATTGTTTTATATATTTTTATGATTGTTTTATACCTTTGATTGTTAATAAAAAAGTAAAAATCTAAATTTTTCGATTTTTCCAACGGGGATCTCTTTTGAAGCTTTTGAGGAACAGCTCCAAGGAGTAAAAAAATTCTAGGTTTTTAGTTCAACAATTATCAGGGTTTTTATAATAACTTTCAACAAGTAAAATTTTTCAATTAACAAAGGCATAATGAATTGAAAAATAGAGGTAAAAATATTTTGCCGACGGATTATTGTTTTTTTTCTCAATATTAATATTTACTTGGTTAAAATATTTTTTTTTGTTCAGGTCGGATTCGGTCGGTGCTCACTGGAGCTAAGCCGCGCGTTTTCATCCTTTTTTTCGCCGCTAAATTAAAATTATAAATATTGACGGCACAGTTCCGTTCTTTTAGGAAATTTCCCACTCTTTAAGGGTCTTTTTCCAAATTTCGAATTTTTCAAAAAACCGAACCATATATTTATTTTTTACTTTATTGTTTATAACTTTTGCAATTTTTGCCGGTCTCAATTTTCCTGCTAAACATTTTTTTAGATGCCATTTCGAATCGAATGCGCCCTAAATCATAATTTTCGGTAGTGACCTCCAGGTTTGGAACAAAATGGCACTTGTGAACCAGTCTACATAGCACCAAAAGTCATGCTTCTAGCACGTCCCGAGTAAAGCCATAAAATAAGAAAGTAATTTTGAATTGATCCTCGAGATTTTTCGAGCTGTCCTGATAATTGGGATGGTGGATGCAGGTAGGCGGATGGTGGCTATTTCGGTATCCATCAAAAACGCTCCACTTCTTTTGTAAGTAATGAGAGATTTTTGGTTGATTGTTGGAGTGGTGTCTCTGAACGATCGACTTGGTAACGTGGTATAGAGGAATTTGAATAACTGTAATTTCTTTTTAGGGGCATATCGTTCGGAGCCCGGTGTTCTTAGTGTATTCATTGTGGTAAATCCTAATGTCTTATTTCGATAACTTTGCAGATTTTGTAAATTTATACTCAATTGAATCCAATAATTTTCGGAACAATAGTAACGAGTATACATACCTTGAATGCGAAAACATTGTTATCAATAATCGCTGAACCATAAGTGAACTCAGCACCCTTAAAAGCGTAACCAAGCACTATGTTAACCTTATCACCGAAGCACTGAAGAATGTTTCGTCCCACTTCCCACCTTATTGTCAAAAGACCGAACACAAATTGAAGGATCAATCCCCAGATGACTACTCTCCAATCGATCTGAAAAAAAAATGGTTTGAGAAGTATCGTTTTATATTAGTAATGTAAATCATCATAAAAATTAAGATGTCGGTAATATACAGGGTGAGTCAGGCTGAACGAACGAATTTTGAAAATAATGATTTTTATATGAGATATTTGAAAAGAGCGTGACATATCAAAGTTATATTTTTTTAAATGAAACACCCTGTATTTTCTTGCATTTTTGAATTCTTTGAGAAAAAATAAGCTGACTTTGCTAAAGTCTCCCTATACCTAACTCTCTCGGTTTGTGAGATATTCACCTTTTTCACAAAATGTAACGTTGTCAAAGAAATTTAATATCATTGGAATTAGCCACTGCAGGTGTACACAATTTTGACCGGTCACTCAAATCTCTTCCAGCTAGTTATTGTGGCTTGGGTAGATGATCAATAGTATATAGTGTGTTTCATATTATCTGAAACACTTACCGCATATTTGAACTCCAATAACTTTGTTATTTCGAATGAAACACCCTATATTTTTCCACGTGACAAGATTTACCTTTTCATTTCGAACCATATAATATTTCCCTATACCTAAATGTGGTGCTTCAGGAGTTATCGAAGCCTTTTCGAAATCTGATGAATGTTTTGAATTGAAATTATTTCATCTAGTAGTCTAATGTCATATACTTGAGTAAAACGTTAACTCTGTTCAATTGTTGTTCCAAGCAGACTCTTGTCAAATAGCGTAATATTTTATCATCAGTTTGCGTTGAATTCGTCTTGCTCTCGTGTTCTCAGATTTGAGAAGTAAAATGAAAAGTTTTACACTTGAAGAAAGAGTAAACATGATTCTAACCATCGGAAAGTGTTACGAAAATTGCTTATTAGCGTCGAGGGTTTATTCACAAAAGTACCCAGATCAATACCATTCTGATAAAAATGTATTTGAGAGATTATTATCCAGATTTCGAGGAACAGGTAGTATCGAGTACACTGTTCGAGATATATCGAAATTAGTGACTGAGAATGAGGAACTCAATTTCGAAGTTTTGCAATATGTGATTGAAAATCCCAATACCAGTACTAGAGCCATTCCTAATGCAACATGTATGAGGCAAGCGAGTGTTAGCAGAATTATTAGAAAACCCAAATATCATCCATACCACATTCAGCTGCATCAACATCTATATGGAAGGGACTTTGAACGCAGGCTACATTTCTGTTTATGGTATCTTGAACGAGTTGGTGAAGAGATTAACTTTTATGAACATATTTTATTCACAGACGAATCAACCTTCCATAACACTGGTCTGGTGAATCGCCATAACTTTCATTATTATAACACCAAAAACAGACATTTATTCCGAACCATCGATCGCCAGAACAGGTGGAGTGTTAACTCATTCGGTGGAATCATAGGAGACACCATAATTGGTCCTTATTCCTTCGACGGGCATCTGGATGGAAGGACATTTTTAAGATTCATGGAAACAGATTTTTGGAATTTTCTGGAAAATATTCCTTTGAATATGAGACAGAAGATGTGGCTATAATCAGATGGTGCTCTGGCACAATTCAAACGTGTTGTCAGGATAGGATAGGGAGAGGTGGTCCTTATAACTGGCCAGCGAGATCGCCTGATCCTACACCCTTGGACTTTTTTTATAGGGATAAATCAAAGATATTCCAAACAGTAACTCCAAATATTTTGAAAAATGTCAGAAGCTCATTCAAAAAAAGAATTAGATGCTGTATTGAAGTAGATTATATTTTTTTAATTTTTTGTCAAACATTAATCGTTTAATATTGTTTTTTTTTAAATAAAAACCAGTAATCCCAAAAATAGTAGATACAGGTGGACCAATATAACTGTAATCAACTGTAAGTTGAGAGTGTTCGAATTCAATTTGCTAATAATATTGAAGAACTATTCTTCAGTATTCGACATCAGACTACTAAAATAATGTTAATTCCAAAATTCATCGGATTTCGAAAAGGCTTCGATAACTCCTGAAGCACCACATTTAGGTATAGGGAAATATTATATGGTTCGGAAGAAAATTAAAAGGTGAATCTTGTTCCGTGAAAAAATATAGAGTTATTGGAGTTCAAATATGTGGTAAGTGTTCCTGATAATATAAAACACACTGTGTACTATCGATCGTCTACTCAAGCCACAGTAACTAGCTGAAAGGGATTAGAGTGACCGGTCAAAACTTCGTACACCTTCCAATGATATTGAATTTCATTGACGTTACATTTTTTGAAAAAGTTCAATATCGCACAAACGGAGACAGTTAGGTATAGGGATATAGCAAAGTCAGCTTATTTTTCCTCAAAGAATTCAAAAATGCAAGAAAATACAGGGTGTTCAGCTTGACTCACCCTGTATACTCGAGAGTTCATTCGGATTGAATTATATTAAAAGGGTCGGATGGTCTATAGAATTATTTGATAGACAGTTTTAATTTCATATAAGAAGAATTGGTGAGGTCACGAGCGATATATGCAGATACTGCAATGAGAGAGATGATGCTGAACATTGTAACAGGTGAGTTAGGGAAAGAAAGGAAATAGAGCTGCGGCTAGGGAGACAAATGAGTGCAGAAAACAAGTCCAAACTAAGACAGAGAGCAAAGAAAAATAAGAATATATAGGAGGATATGAAGCAGAATAATGAAAAGAAATAGGAGGAAAATAGAAGAGTCAGATAAACAGACCAGACCGCTCTGATAATAAGCCAATCAGTAGTTCCAGGACGGTTCTTCGGTTTTAGTCGGTGAAAGTCCGGAACATTCGAAGAGGATGTCTATGGGGATTTACCCTCCCAAAAATAGAAAATATAAAGACACAGATACAGACACAGACATAGATATAGAAAATATGCTAAGCTTTTGCAGTAACTTTTAAACATGAAAAAAATGGGAAGGCGACTATTTTTATATTTTCATATTTTCAAGGCTTGAAAAAGATTTCAAATCAGTTTTATTGGTTTCCCCACTTTTCTTACTTCACCAGGATCTCAAAACTTTCGAATTATTGGAACGAAGTTCTTTTACGCAGCTTGCGGTAGGTGTTGACAGGTAGGAATTGTAACGTAAGAAATCCCCTCCCCACCCCTCCTTCTCTCTCTCTCTCTCTCTTTTTATTATATACTAGTCTGTGTGACAACTATCCAGCTCTTGCTCATACCCGATTCCTAAGGTATACGAAACCATCCGAACTACTGTTCTGCTTGCGGGAAATTTGAAATGACCATTTCCATAAAAAGCCTCGTGTTTTCAAGTAAGGCAATGAATAATTAAACCCTTATTTTTAGCGCGTCAGTCGCTCACCCGGGGGCACAGTGATCTGGCTTGGCCAAAAAACGGCCAAAAGTCGTTAAATCCGACATTCCCATATCATCCTCAAGACATGCTTTTTAAACCTTCAAATTTATTTTTCTAAAAGTTACAAAGGGTTGAATTTGTATAATTTTGGAGCGTAAGCACCATACAAGTTGAAACAGATGATGGGCTATAACTAAGGCAGAAATAGTTTTGGGAAAACATCTACTTGTAGGGTAAGGACTTCGCCTTTTACATAATGCAGAAAAAATGTTGAGGGCGTTTTGGTCTTTGCAAGAAAAAATCAAATTAAACCTTATTTTTTTAAAAGTTCTGAAAAAAATATGCTCATAGGCTAGATATTTCAAGGACCACATTGGACCAGCAAGCTGGTTCATAGATATGATATCTCAAGGCTCACCTAGTAAGTCTAACTTGGAAATTTTCTTGCCACGACCCGCCCCTGACAACGAGAGGGGTATCAATAGTTGATGTTTTTCTCATTGAAATCTATGAAAATCAAGGAACAATTCTGAAAATAATCTGTAACACTGTAACAAAGCTCATTATGTACAGTATTCATGATGAAAATGGAAGAGTGGTTTGACGTATCAATTGTGGAAATGGGTTGAAAAACAAAGAAATTACAAAAAAAACATATTTGTATATATATTTTTACTTAAATTCTTGTCGTTTTGAAAATCCATTTTCACCTTGACTATAATTTCTTGCATTTATATACAGCAACCTTATCAAAATTTAACAACATAATATTTTTCTCGTCCCATTCCACTTCTTTCTTAAAAAAAGTATTGAAAATTATTAAAGCCCGAAAGACACTTAATAATTATATGTTTATCAGTAAGTTTGTTATAATAATAATAATAACAATAATGTTTATTCACTAGAAAGAGAATTACAATGAAACATAGAAATATATAAGTAAATAAACGGAGTAAATCACAGAAGCAAAAAGATGCTTGTTTGTGATTGATAAATTAAATTAAATTAAATTGTACCTGATAAGGACCACAGAAGCATCAAATACTTGTATGTGGCTTATATGGTTTGAAATATATAAGTACAGATATTCACTTTCTTTAAAATTGCTTAATCTATAAATATTTGAATGTAGTGTGTTATTATGGCTAAAAATATAAAGTTAAAAACACAGATAAAAATATAAAATCAATATGAAATCACAACGATAGGGACTATTTAAAATCACTCAATCTATAAATATTTCAAAGTACTGCCAATATAATTTAATTGGAAAGTATATGAATAAATAAATAAATTCATAGAAATATTATCATCTAGCTAATTACAGGAGTAAAATGTTCGTAATCAAATCAAATGTTATAATCTATAAATAAAATAAGACATGTAAATTTTCAGCTTATAGAACAAAATAATATAATATAATATCACAAAGAAATTAAATATTCAAAATTAACACTGAAACCATTTACGTACGTTATTCTTGTCAATTGTCTGGAGAATTTACTGAATTGGTGTCTATCAGTCAGAGACAGATAAGTTTTTGTTGCTGCCTAATTTCTCCGGTCAAAAATTTCCCGAATTCTTTCACGCGGAATACTTGAAATAAATGTATTTATGTCATTTTTTAGCCGTGGGAATGTTTCAGAGGTCTGTATGTTTTCTGGTAGTGCATTAAAGGCTGTTGGGCCCAAAAAACTATATGATCTCTGCCCTATCGTTTATTCTTTTCTTTATATTGATCCAAGACAAGTATATTGTATAGTAATTGTCTCAAGTCAAATATACCCGATTCTTCATACAATTTGTCTGAACTATAGCGGATAGGTTTGTTCAGCATTATTTTCAAAAATTTTCTCTGAATCACCTCTAGTGGACGCAGGTACGTTTTTGATACTCCGCCCCACCCAATTATACAATATGATAGGTGGCTTTGTACCAGGCTATAATAACTTTTTTTTGTTTGTTTAAGGTCTATCCTATCTTTCAGCTGACGAAACTTATAAAGAACAGTTCTCAGTTTCTTCAGCAGATAGTTTATGTGATAGTCCCATCTTAAATGAGAGTCTATAATGACTCCTAGATATTTTATTTGTGTTGTTGAAGATATTTTAAGTGTGCTTCCTATTGTGATAAATTGAAAGTATGGCAAAAACGATTTGTAGTTACAGAACGGGACGAAGTAGGTTTTGCTACAGTTCAAAGATAGTTGTTTATGATCGAACTAGTCTTTAATAAATTCCATATCCTTCTCAGCCTTTTCTTTTACTTCAATCCATGTGTCCCCCGAATAAAACACAGTGGTGTCGTCTGAAAAGCTGATTATTTTGCCAGTGGCTCCTGCTGAGAATAATTCGTTTATATATACAAAAAAGTATTGGCCCTAGCACGGTTCCTTGTGGTACTCCGCATTTTATTGTTCTTTTACTACTCTTAGTATTTTCGATTCTCACAATTTGCTGTCGATTATCTAGGTATGATTTGAGTAATTCAAATGAGTTTCCTCTAATTCCAATATGTTCTAAACTATTGAGTAGAATTGAATGGTTCACAGTATCAAAAGCCTTCGATAAATCAATAAAGACTCCTATTGATGGTTTGCTTCCATCAAGGGCTTTGTAAATGAGGTATGTTAACTGTATCACAGCATTCTGAGTTGACTTTCCTTTTTGAAACCCAAATTGGGATTCTGATAGGATTTTATATTTTTCAAGATAAGAGTTCAGTCTAACTTTAATCAACTTTTCGAGAATTTTACATATGTTCGTTATCAGAGAAACTGGTCTGTAATTGGTTACTTCATCCCTACATCCACTTTTTAAGATAGGAGTAATAATTGATAGTTTCAAGCATAATGGGAATTGTCCTCTTTCTACTGCTTGGTTGAATATATATGTTATGGGCTCTGCGATGTATTGAGCTACTAATTTCAATTTTTCACTCGTTAAGTCATCAATTCCAGGCGCTTTATTATTTTTGAGTTCTCTTATTATATTTATAACTTCTGTTTTGGTAGTTGGATTAAGAAATATAGAGTTTTCATTGAAGTATTGCTTGAATTTATTATTTGATGTCCTTCTTATTTTGCTTGCTAATTCTGCTCCCATATTTATGTAGGTATAAGTGAATATGTCTACTATTTCAGTCATATCATGAGTTATGTCCCCGTTGTCTTTTTTTATAGAGCTAATTTTGACTTTTGAGCTTTTGCAAAACATTTCATTTATTTTTTTCCATAAGTTATTTGCATTATATTTGCTTTCATTGATCTTATGTACATGTGTATTTTAGTCATAGAATCCGGCCGATAAAACCAAAAATATAAATATAAAAATGAAAAAAAAACAGATGGCGCAGCCAGTCGGAAAGGTAGATTTCAGAATTTATTTATTGATTCTGAAATTGCCATCAATCAAGCTGACGCATATAACCAATATTTATTTAAGTTATACTTTGAAATCGAGAAATGTTGAAATACAATTATGTTATGTTTATCGGCGAAAGAACTACTCAAATAGTATCTGATTGATACGAGCAAATGAACCTCAAATGAAGCATACAGGGCACATACAAATTATTAATTCTCATGAATTGTATTTACATCGATTGTTATCGTGTGTACACCTTAGTGAAAAACTTTTGAATAAAAGTTGTGGAGCTCATGAAGCTCTATCAAAAGTTTGCCGATATTGGTATAAAAATTGGAGATTCAGATTTTTTTCAATCTTTTAACAGCTGCCATTTTGAAACTACATGACTGATTAAGCCAATCTTCGAATTCGTTCGAGGCATTGATGGAAAATATTTTTTAGCCGAATTTTGTTCCATTCGGATGAAAAATGTGGCCTCCACTTTGTTGACAAATCAAGTTATATCTCATATATATATATATATATATATATGTATATATATATATATATATATATATATATATATATATATTTTTATATATATATGTATATAAACTTTCGAAATGATGGTATTTTTGGGTTCAGGTAGATTTATCAGAAGTCCTGTTGCGATGACGAGAACAATAGTATGGTTTAAAAAAATAACAATAACTTGCAGTTTCAGAATTTGAAAGATATCGTATTCTACAAATGAAAAATGATACACCGCTTTCCGTCATGAGAATAAAATGCCAAATTTATAAGCATTACCTCTGTTGATAGCGTATCGTTCATAGATTGTTTCAAGATATTGAAAAAAAAGTACACAGATACTGATAAAAAAATCTAACTTTCCCGCCATTTTGTGTTTCACAAATGATAAATCTCTGCTGATTTTCAATTCACAGGCAATTAGTTTCCCATGAACAAGAAATCATCAAAATCTCATTACTGGTTTCGAAAATATAAGCAATTGAAAAAATCATGTATTTATTCTCAAAATATGTTATTCGCGCATGATCGGTATGAATATAAAAGGAATTATATGTTGAAAGTTAGGCTAAGGTAATACCTATCGAAAACAAAGAACAGTTTTTTTTTATCGGTTTCAGATACCAACATATTTCATTTGATAGTGGAAAAATTATATATATTTTTCGGTTTATGGGCAAGTCCATGAGCAGTGAATGATTATTGTAAATGAATAATCTGAGACACAAAGCATTTAGAAAAGGACACGATTCCTTCAATTTTGGAACGAGAATTGTTGAAAAGGGAAACATTCTCAATTGAATATTGATAGAAAGATTTTTCTGTGAATTGAAAAATCCACGATTAAAATGAAGTTATTTTTTGTGAATGTCTAACAGAAAACAACTACTTCCCCGGCTAAAGCCACGCTGGACATTGAACAAATCTGATAGATATTCTGAAAAGGCCCTAACTCAAAAGAAAAAATCTGAAATAGATAGTTATTTGATTTTCTATTCCAGTCTTGATTAAGAACTCATAAAGATGAATGAGGCAAAGAAGAATGTTTTCCAAAAGAGAGTACTCACCAGAAATCATTCGTAACATTGACGCAGGAGAGACATCGCATTCACAAGGTCTTCAATACATTTTTGTCGACGAAAATCTATTTTTGTTGTAATTTTCTCCGTTGGAAATTCAAATATAATATGAATTCTGGTGATTTTATCCAAATTCAAATGTGATTCGGGAAATATTCTCATCAAATATCATTCGTGCTAGAGGATTTTATCGCAAAATTCTTTAAATTTTTCCTCAAGCATTTTGCCTCTATAAAATGCAACTCGTGCAATTTATTACCAAAGATTAAATCACTTCGCTTTCGTGGTTTAATCAGATAATAAGACCGCAAATCGTACTCAGTAAAATTTCCAGGCAAAATGTTTTTTCGAAAATTTCCAATATTTTTGAGCGATAAAACCTCTGGCACTTATGATATTGCCCTCGATAAAACCCCTAGCACTCATGATATTACATGAGCGGTAGGATATCAATGCGAATACAAGTCGGATATTATGGAATGGAAGATATTTTTGTTTCTTTTATATTTTCATGTAACGTGTGTCTAGATGATTATATTCTTTTTTTGGAAATAATTTCTTTTGTTTTTTGTATGCTGAAGTTGGAAAAATGGTTTACATTGGCCATATTACGTCAATTTGATATAATATAACGAATAGTATTATCAGGAATTAAATACCTTTTTCTGTGGCGGAGGAGTTTTGAAAAAGGATATATAGGTATAGTATTGCTTGGTATTTTGTGACGATTTCTACCAGTCAACACCTACCGCAAACCGCGTAAAGGAACTTGGTTCCTGACGGGGTTTCCCCAACCGCACACGATTCTTTTTTGTTCAATTGTAAAACGTGTCTGATAACTTGGCTATTTATAAAAATGTTTATTGTATACAGTGCTTGTCCAAAGTCCGATCCTCCCCTACTAATTTTTGGACCACCTGGTATATTGCAACGAAATTTGGAGGGCTTGAATGGGAGATAAAAACCTTCTCTTTCATGAGAAAATCACAGCTAAAAGTTTCAAAATGGCGGCTGAACGCCATCTTCAATAAAAAAAATTTAAATAGAACACCCGGTATATTATTCCATTTTCTCAAATACACTTTACTCGTAAATTCAATTGTTTTCGAAATATTAACGTTTGAAAAGTGACATTCCGATTTAAAATGAAGTATGGATTTTGGTCACTTCCGGTAAAACATTTGGCTAACTAAACGTTGTTATTAATTTGTACTCAAATCTCATAATGAATTCAACTAATAAGAGGCGTAAAGAGAGTTTATTGAGGATAAACAGTACCGCTTACCGGAAAATCTCGAACCCTACGAATGTGTTCTGTAAATTCACAATCAAAACAAATTAGTTGGCTAAAAAATTATAATTCATTTTTGAATAACACTTTTATTCAGCCCCAACAATTATTTCATCAAGTGTTCGAAGTGGCCCCCTCCTAAATCTTGACAATGAAGTGCCCTATTATAAATAGCTTCTCTCACGTAGATGAAAGTCTGTATCTGATATTCTGCGTTCCAACTCTTCTATAGTTTGGCATTCAGTGGCGTAGATTTTTGACTTCAGATCTCCCGGAAAGACAAAATCTAGAGGTGTAAGATCCGGAGATCTTGGTGGTGTGGTCATTCTGTACTTTCCCTGCGACCTATCCATCGCCCAGGAAAGTTTGTATCGAGGAACTCTCTAGCCATACGATCGGAATGGGGAGGTGCCCCATCCTGCTGAAATATGATTTCACGAGTTTCAAAGTCTTCCTGATTGTTTAATACAATTTGTCTTATTCGAGGTTCTATTTCAGTTTCTAAAACATTTCTGTAAAGAACTCCTGTAAGATTGCCTCTGATGGAAATCGGTCCAACAACGCGATTGCCCAAAATCCCCGCCCAAACATTCACCTTTTCAGGAAACTGGGTATGTCCCTCTCTGAAAATATGCGGATTATTATTACTCCAGTATCGTACATTCTGTTTGTTGAGTTTTCCATTGAGAAAAAACGTGCATTCGTCTGCGAAACATACACGTTTTAGGAAGCTCCGTTCTCCTCCAATTGTTCTTTTTAACCATATAACCTCGAGATAGGATTCTCGGGAAATCTATCATTAAGCATACGGACTGCTAGGTAGATGATAATTTCTTCCAGCTTCTCCAAATATCAAAACTGCTTCGAATTTATCGTCAAAACTACGAGCCATGATCACACTTTTCATAAAAGGATTTAGGCGCTCAACAGACTATTTGACAGTTAACAGTTCAGTTTGACAGTAAACAAGATGTTACCGCGACAACGATTTTTTCCAATGCAAATTCGATTAAAAGCAACATTAGTGTTTTTGGTTGAGTTTGAAATGATCAAAATGTCACTTTTCAAACGTTAATATTTCGTAAACAATTGAATTTAGGAGTAGAGTGTATTTGAGAACACTGTTGAGAATTATGAGCAGATTTCGAAAATGGCATAATATACGAAGTGTTCTATTTAAAAAAATCATTGGAGATGGCGCTCAGCCGCCATTTTGGAACTTTCGGCTGCGATTTTCATGAAAAAGTAGTTTTTTATCTCCTACTTAGGCCCTCCAAATTTCGTTGCGATATACCGGGTGGTTCAAAAATTAGTAGGGGGGGAAAGGACTTTAGACGAGCACTGTATAGTAATATATGGTTTAATCTCCATAACACTCTGATCTACATAGTTTCTGAGGTGAAAATTAAAAATTTTCTGAAACTGCGTTAGCAAAAAAAAAATAATTCAAAATTTTTCCTAAATTTTTTTATTTCTTACCATTGATTTGTTTGGAGAGCAGATATACCCAATCAGTAAGAATATACATAGTCCAGAAATTGGTATGAGTCTATTTCGGTTATCATCTGTATCAAATCCTAAGTAAATAGCAGTTGAAACAAGCAGGGCGACGTAAAAAATCACAGAACCATATCTGAAACAAGCAGAAGTAAGATGAATTATTTTATTTTATGGGTAGGAGAATGGGAATAATAATAAACAGTTCACAATTGAAGGGTCGTGATGATGAAGGGGTAGGTAACATCTATTGTTTTTCTATATGGATCATCTTCATTTACCACACTTACGTGTTCCTTCTACCAACTTCCATTCTCAAAAAGAAAACTGAACAGTGGCCAAAGAAGATACCCATGTGAAAATATCTTTGCGAATGTTTACAAATGAAATTTTTTTTTTATATTTGTTCGTGCATTCATATGTCACCCTGTCATAATCATAGGTACAGAAAAATTTTCAAACGTAAGAAAAAACAAGTTACTAATGAATATAAACTCTATGGCCAGGAAACATAATTCACTGGGAATGAAAATAAATTTTGAAATCAAATACTCGACCCAACTGATGAATAAGGGCCCGTTAAAAATAGATAGACACCGTCTAGCCCTGGAATGCATATAAAAAAAAGTCATCCTTTCACAAAGGAGCTATCAACAAATCATCACCCTCCCAGTTACGTACATCTGAGGAATTTCATAGTAAACAAAGAAACAATAAATTATAGGTTTTGACAGCTCATCAAATGCGATACGACCACAAAATAGATAAATCATTCATTTTTTTATACATACTTTCGGCTACAGTAACGAGCCATTAATTACTCAGGCGGTGATTTATTATGTCAAGCTGAAAATAATTAACGTTAGGAATGTGACCAGAGGTGTTCAACGAAGAACAATCCATGGAAAGGGAGATCATATAAAAAGCGCAAGACCACGCGAAACGATGCTCTGACGTGTTCAAAACTTTTATTCGATTAACATGTAGTGCAGAAATATGAGAAGTGTGCAAACTTTCACATATTAATCATATAACAATATAACTTATAGAAGGGCGGTAGCTATCAACCAAGTAACAGCTTTCGACTAGACAGTCATCAGTCATGAGTTCTTTGACAAGTTATCATCTTGCAGTGAAATTGCGAAATTATTAACAAAGAGAATTCTAATCAAGTCAAACAGGAACTGCACGAGTAATGACTTCACAAAGTGAATACCCAGTTGAACTATTAATGAAAATTATTTTATCAATCCTTCAAGAACGAAATAAGACACCGAAAACCTCTAACCAATAGTTCATGCTCTCATAGAAAAATATTACCTCTACAACTATAGTCTAATATACAGTGCGATATAAAAGTTAATAAAAAACTTTCGCGGAAATAATTAAAATAGTAATACAATTAAACTAATATCGTGTAAAACAAATATCGAGTGAATAAGTGTTGAAACCTGATGGTCTGGAGTGAATCATCTGTTTTTCTGAATTAATGTTTGGGAAAATTGAATCAATTATAATTTTCATATGTTTTTAAATGTATCTCCATATTTTATGTTTCCATATTTTTAAAA
This sequence comes from Gonioctena quinquepunctata, assembly GCA_018342105.1. Lineage (NCBI taxonomy): Eukaryota > Metazoa > Arthropoda > Insecta > Coleoptera > Chrysomelidae > Gonioctena > Gonioctena quinquepunctata. The sequence continues at coordinate 274,244 of JAFIRS010000795.1, forward strand.
TAATATTTATCAACAGTCTGTTTAACAATTATTGGAATTTTCACTTATATTCAGTCCACTGATTTTGAGAATGCCAAAAACTGACCTAATGTGAAATCTCAACTGTTTTTGACTATTTCATCATTTTATCAGTATATAGAACTGATGGAAATGCTATGTAACTATTATAAAATATATATGATGCTTTTCGAAGTGCATCATTCAATAATCTTTCTGAGATCGGTACGTGCTTCTATCTAAACGCCCCACATTCCCAGTATAGAGAGGAAGGGATATTTCTTGAAGCCGCTCTCGAGAAACAATCTCGGTTCAATTATTCTCCCTATACATCAAAGTAGTTACTTTGACGAGCAATTCTACAGAAAAGGATAAATCAAATATAGTGACATCATATTTGAGATTTCCTTAGCGTTTATTGGTCTTTTCTTGATGGAGAGAACCCTCTATAAAAGGCTAGTGGCGTAACAATGGTGTTGCAGGTGTGGTGTGTTGGATTCATAACACCCCATATATGGCCAGACATAACAACCCTGTACATATTAGTTAGCGAGCCGCGGGTTCTGAGACGCGATGACCCAATACGTCTTCCGTGAGGTGAGGTAAAAATCCATTCCTCAAAAACCCCAAATTCCAAATATTTTTGAAATCGAGCAGGGCCCACTCCAGTACGAAGGGAAAATGTCTATCGACTTTTTCGAGGATTTCTATATGTGTTCCTTCATGATAATTTTGTTTAGAAAGTGACTAGTAAGCAACTGACAAAGCGAAAAACGATTTGGTTGAGGCGCACTACTAGAAACCTATTTTTGAAAATTTTGGGTTTCAAAATCGATCATCGCAAAAATTCGTCGTCTCCTATATACTCAATTTTGTGTTCTTTTACTTTGTTATAGTCTTCACATCGGGAAAATCCGAGTGGAAGGCTTTTTTAGGAGGGCCTGGCCTCAGGGTTGACCAAATAAACAAATTGAAAAACTCGCGGGAGCGGCTAAGTTGAAAAATCGAAAACTGCACTTGGGTTCAATCTTGAGCTTTCAAATGTTGTATGGAGTTTCTTCAGGGCCCAAAAAACCTAATTTCCAAAGGAAAGACGTTTTGGCAAACTTTTCACCCCTTCCCACGCCTTTGGATTTTCTCTATTTTCTCTGTTTATTCCTTGTAATCTTTTATACTTGTTATATATTAATAAATATAACATTTTTTTATACTTGTCATAACTTCCTTGAACAATTCAAATAATTTCTAAGCTATATCACAGGAGATATTTACACTTCTAATAATCGATCAATAATTTGAAACCAAAAAAAGTGTTGCAATTGATCAAATGTGAGAGAATGAATTATACCGAAATAATTTTTGACACCAAAATCCTTTTCGATAATTTGTTGGTAAAAATTGTTTATAACTTTATTTATTTATTTTTTGCCAAGAATTGTTCATAACTTCATTTATTTATAATCAGTTAACGAGCTTTACGCCAAAGAATTCATTTGGTGGCATTCATTCATCTCCCTGAGTTTATTTATGTGGCTCTTCCTCGCTCAAATATATTATTTGAGCCGGCGCGGCGGGGGCGAACAGCCTTTATGTAGGGATTGAAATGTATTCCTGTTATCATTAACCACTAGTTGAGGTAAGTTTCTTAAACATTATACACTGAATTATCGATGAGAAACATTTTCAAACGAAAAAGATTACCAGGAATGAAAGAGAAAATAGAGGAAATATAAAGGGGTGGAAAGGGGTGGAAAGGGGTGGGAAGGGGTGGGAAGAGGTGAAAAGTAGGCCAAAGAGTCTTTCCTTTCTGGTCCCTGCAGAAGGTCCATGCAAAATTTGGAAGCTTAATATTGAGCCCAAGTGCAGTTTTCGATTTTTCAACTTAGCCGCTCCCGCGAATTTTTCAATTTGTTTATTTGGTCAACCCTGAGGCCGGGCCCTACTGAAAAAGTCTTCCACTTCGATTTTCCCATTGTAAAGACCATAACAAAGTGGAGAAACACAAAATTAAGCATATAAGAGACGACGAATATTTGCGATGATCGATTTTGAGGCCCAACATTTTCAAAAATTGTTCTCGAGTAGTGCGCCTCAACCAAATCGTCTTCCGCTTCGTCAGAGGATTACTAGTCACTTTCTAAACCGAGTTATTATAACGGAAGACATATAGAAATCGTCGAAAAAGTCTCTAGACATTTTCCGTTCGTACTGGAGTAGGCCCTGACCGATTTCAAAATATTTGGAATTTGGGGTTTATGAGGGATGTACTTTCATCTCACCAAACGGAAGACGTATAGCTCCTCATCGCGGTTTTAGTCCCGCGGCTCTCTAACTATATGTGACGTTAGCGTAATGATAACAAATATTCATTTTCACCCTTGCTGAAAGGTTACTGAAGTATCCTGAAGACCGATCTCACTTCTACCAATCGCGTCAAAACTATTTGAAACAATTCGGCTCGAAAGAATCAGGCCTCTCATTGATCAATACCGGACTATCAGTTTACATCAAGTCCATAGAAATATAAATGTCATTGAATATGCCTTAGGAAAAAAATACTAATATTATACATTTCAAAATAGTTCAAACTAGAGTAGAGTAGGAGGACGAATATTACGAATTATAAGAAACTGGGAGTGTACTAGAGTCCATTCTCTACCTATTATACACTAGTGGTCTACCATTCCAAACAGATATCACCTTAGCAACGTTTGCTGATGATACTGCTCTCCTTGCAACTGATCATGATCAAGAAAGAGCTACTGGAAGACCACAAGTAGATGGCAAGTCTGAGGTAAAGTGGACCAAACAATGGATGATCAAACTTTACGAAATGAAATATAACCATCTTTACTAACAAAAAGATAACACAGCCTCTTTCAGAGTATCTCGGTATGACTCTAGATGCCAAGTTACAATGGAAAGAACACGTTGAGGAAAAAAGGACAGAAATCGACCCGAAATATAAACAGCATTAATCGTATGCATTCCGAATGGACGATATATATTGAATTATTCATTTATAAAAAAATATTTTAAACGCTGTGGCTATACGGTGTTCAGTTGTGGGACTGTACCAAAGATAAAAGCTCTTCAACTACTGAACAAACCCATACCATGTCCGGAGAGTAAATATGATCGAACCGTTTGATCTCGTTCAGTGTATTGTGTGAAAGCAGGGCACAGTGCGTGAGTGATAGTGGCCACGTTTATACCGTATGTGAATTCGGTAATCTTACCAAGTGTATGTGACCAAATTCAAACCAAATGTTTTAGTAATCGTTCATTTACATCGTGTTTTGTCAAATGATTAATAAACCAACTTGGTTCTGGTTTGGTATTTATTTAGTCAAGTAATCAAGAGAAAGGTTTGAAACTCTGCTATCTAATTCGGAATTTTGTCATCTGTCAATGTCTGGAAGTCAGTGAGCTCAGGCTCAGTCATTTTTAATTTCATTTGTTCAGCAGTTTTTGTAAAGCCCCTACTCAACATGTCTTCTTCAAGGCTCTTTCTTCATCTGTCTAATTAATACCTTTGGACATTTTTTTTAGGAAGTTCTGCACTGCATCAACTCATTTTCTATAAAAAATACTAACAAAAATATATGAAACAATTTCCGAGGTAATGATGCGGAAACTAAGGTTAGGAATCTCAAAACATATTTTTCACTAACTCTCTCTCGCTCTCTTTTTTATATTGCTTCCATTCGGTGCATTCAGCCAGTACGATAACTACACCACAACAGAACGCTTAGCAATCTTTCAAACCAAAATTCACAGTCATGGTTGGTAAAACGTATCATACTGTTTATATCATCTCAGTCAACTTAGTATTATAGTCTGGTACACAACAAATTTCGATACCAAACCAAGCTAGTTACTTGACCAAGTGCACAGTTTATACCACACTGACTAACAGAATTTGGTTGGAATATAATCATTAGTCAGCATACCAAGAAAAGGTATAAACGTGGCCACTGTATTGTCGATGAAAATCTATTTCACGCTTCCACGATCATCAGGAAGACCAGAAGGAATGGGAAACACATTTTCAAGAAGCGATCTCACTTTAAGACTGGAATAGAAAATCAAATAACTATCTGAATGAAAATGCAAATTTTCAATTTCAGATTTTTTCTTTTGAGTTAGGGTCTTTTCAGAATATCTATCAGATGTAGTTCAATGTTCAGCGTGGCTTCAGCCGGGGAAGTAGTTGTTTTCTGTTAGTAATTCACAAAAAATAACTTCATTTTTATCGTGGATTTTTCAATTCACAGAAAAATCTTTCTATCAATATTTAATTGAGAATGTTTCAATTTTCGACATGAATACCCCACAAGAGGTTATCTTGACGATGGAAGATAGTGACTGAAGTTTATCTTTCAGGCGTAGATGATTCCACATCTGATTTTATGAACATCCTGTTCATATTTTCAACAAATCAATCTATCATACCCCATGACAGGTTTTGATGTCAGAAAACACTAATTTCAAAGTGTCTCTCCAAAAGAAATGATTCTAACTTTCTCCATCTTTGCAAAGTGAGATTGCTTCTTGAAAATGTGTTTCCCATTTCTTCCGGTCTTCCTGATGATCGTGGAAGCGTGAAATAGATTTTCGTCGACAAAAATGTATTGAAGACCTAGTGAATGCGATGTATCTCTTGCGTCAATGTTACGAATGATTTCTGATGGGTACTCTTTTTTGGAAAACATTTTTCTTTGCCTCATTCATCTTCATGAGTTCTTAATTAAGACTGGAATAGAAAATCAAATATCTATCTGAATGAAAATGCAAATTTTCAATTTCAGATTTTTTCTTTGGAGTTGGGGTCTTTTTAGAATATCTATCAGATGTAGTTCAATGTCCAGCGTGGCTTTAGCCGGGGAAGTAGTTGTTTTCTGTTAGAAATTCACAAAAAATAACTCCATTTTTATCGTGGATTTTTCAATTCACAAAAAATCCTTTCTATCAATATTTAATTGAGAATGTTTCCCTTTTCAACATGAATACCCCACAAGAGGTTATCTTGACGATGGAAGATAGTGACTAAAGTTTATCTTTCAGTCGCAGATGATTCCACATCTGATTTTATGAACATCCTGTTCATATTTTCAACAAATCAATCTCAGATGCAATTCAGTTTTGGCATAGATTAATCGAAAAACTATCTCAGGAACATTTGGAAATAGATATGAGTCATACTCGATTAAAAAGTCAGATCAGAGAGTAGAGAATCTGAAACTGAAATGATATATACAGGATGATCTGAAAAATAATTACTAATTGACGTTTTTCCGAGTATAACTCAAACCTATTTTCAAATCTTACTGAGATATTTTTCTAATTAATCTTTGCTAAAACTGAATTGCATCAACTGAAAGTTAGAAAAAACTGAAGTTTCAGCTGTACCTCCAAAAGTATCAACATTTTGGAGCGAGCACTTAATATATATATATATATATATATATATATATATATATATATATGTTCAAATCAATGAGTTTTTGCTGCGATATTGAGGCGAAATCTAAGACTGATGAACTGGGAGTTATTTGTGGTGGGATAGCTGTGTAGATCATTAATGTTTGCTAGCAATGGAGATGGTTATGTATTTCAATCGAGCAATACTAAACGTATAGTGCAAAAAGTGTCAATATATCCAATCTCCTGAATGAGGGTTTGCAGGAGTCTCTGTAATCCACTTTGGCAATCACCCTGACTGTTTTTTTGTGCTGAATGACGTGAGATCAGATGTTGATCAACTTAGTGTTCAAAATTCAACCAAAATATAATCAACATAAAAACGCCGCTTTATTGATAAATATATGTTGATCGGAATTAGTAAAATAAATAGGCCACCATACCAGGTGTTATTTCACTCACTTGATACTACTCAATAAAGCAGTTGTAGGCTTATAAACGAGTTTTCCAAAGGGTGGCGCCAAAAAAGGACGAATGATATGAGTGTTCAGGACACCAAAGACAATGAAACAGAATAGAATAACTAGTAGTCCATAACCAGTACACGTCGAATCACTGAATTTGTCCCAGCCAGTTCCTGAAAAAAAAAGGTGATTAGTTCAGTATACACAAAATTATTGATACGTCCTCGAAAAGAAAGAATTTGCTAATTCAACCAAATTTATTGGTCACACTTATTGGCTTGACTCGACTAAATAAAATACATTTTTTTTTTTTTTTATATGTTCTGGTTCCCACGAAAAGGATATCCTGTAATGTTCAGAGAACATCGTGGGAACCAAGGGAAAGAAGGTAGGAGTTGGTGTTCTTCTTAAATTTCTGGAGGTTGTATGCCTCGGGGAACACCTCCCTAGGCAATGAGTTCCAAAGCCTCGCAGTTCGTTGGATCAATGAGTCTTTGGAAAGTGATGTTCTGCAGGTCTCCAAAGTGACCACGAAGGGGTGTGAAGACTGAACTTGACGGGTTAATCTCGAAGAGACTGCCAAAGGAGGAACGATTGTTGATATTTCAGAAGAGCATCGCCCATGGAAATATCTATAAAATAGAGACAAATCGCCAACTTTTCTACGGTGTTCCAGACAAGTGAGCGAGTTTGTAAGCGAGGCATCACCGACGAGACGAATTGCCCTTTTTTGGACAGAATCCAATAGCTTCAGGATATGTTTAGGTGCCGCACTCCAAATATGGGAACAGTATTCCAGGACAGGTCGGATCTGTGCCTTATAGATCATAAGCAGCTGACTGGAGGTGAAATAGCTCTTGGCACGAAACAAAAAACCAAGTTTTTGGGATGCACTTTTGGCAATGGACCTCACGTAATTTTCCCAGGAAAGGTTATTGCTGATAGTAATACCAAGCATCGATATGGATGACTTCAGTGGTATGGTTACTCCTGACAAAGTTATGTTAGGCACAGTGAGATCGGCTTTTCTAGAGAAAAGACATGCTTGTGTTTTGTTTGCATTGAATTCTACCAAGTTATTGGATCCCCATTCGAGAATTGTTGCTAAGTCCATATTTATATTGTTAACATTTCTTCCTCGTTCATTTCTGGTTTCACGGGCTGAAATAGGGGCCCTGGAAGTGAAAGCGATATGGAGGGTACTATCATCGGCAAAGCTGTGTACGGGACATGAAGTTGCTTTCAACAGGTCGTTGATGTGAAGTAAAATAGTGTTGGTGCTAGAATGGATCCTTGCGGAACACCAGCATTTATGAGTAGAGTGTCAGATGAAACTCCATCGACCACTACATGGAGAGACCTGTTTGAGAGAAAACTAGCAAGCAGAGAACACAGCTGAGGGGGCAAGCCATAAGATGGAAGCTTGGCGAGGAGTCCCTGGTGTCAAACTCGATCGAACGCCTTGGAGATATCTAATGCCACAGCTAAAGTTTCTCCATACTTTTCAATAGATAGCTGCCATATATGTGACACGTATGCGAGCAGGTCACCAGTTGATCTCTGATGGCGGAAGCCATATTGCCTATCATTGATAATTCCTGAGTCTTCCAGATATTTCATGAGCTCGATGTTGATGGCTTTTTCCATGACCTTTGAAATAATAGATAGCAGTGCGATAGGTCTGTAGTTGCTAGGTAGGGTCTTTTTGCCTTTTTTAGGGACTGCAATGCAAAAAAATCATTATATTACGGTGACAAAATGGATTTCCCGATGCAATGCTAACATATCTTCGATTTGAATATATGATCATCTATTGAAACAATATCCAACTAATATTGAATAAAAATGTGTTTCAACACAAATATAATATTTATTTGAATCAAACAACGGAAATAGTTTAATTCAAATAGAAGAATATTATATCAGTTAAATTATATGCGTTAGATGGCAAAGCGTTCACATAACTGATCCAAACTTATATAATGTTACCGAATAGCAAAGCCAACTTATCTTCGTTGCAGTGTTGCCAATTTGCGTGTTATTAAACAAAATTCGTGTAAACTCATTGTATTGTGTGTAGATTTCGTGTAGTGGTCAAATGGGTGTAATTTGCGTGTAATTCGCATAAAGCGTGTAGAGTGATTTAACAATTGTTTCACAGAACCGACTCAAATCAAAATGTTGATATAAATGAGATAGAACAATTCTATCAGACACGTTTGAAATTTTATATTGAACTTGCCTCACAAATAAATTTGAATTCGATGATTAAGTATTTGAAATCATATCTATAGTTGAGCAGCCTACTGAAGCACAAGCCTTCCATATTAAAACCAACTAACTGGACTTAACTAGAGGGCTAAAGCCCTATGATTGTAATTTATCCAATTACGAAATTGACAGAGTGGCATAGGGCATGCGCATCGTGACTCACCTATGAAACATTCGGGATGGTTTGGTGAGGAATGCCAAAGCACTTATTCATTTTTACAATGTATTCACCTCTCTCAAGCAAATGCCTATGGCCAAATAACAATAAAATATAATTCCTTGGCTTGATAGATGTCGAATTCAATTGCATGAGTTATTCGAGTGGTGCACATATGAATATTAGCTGTCTAGTTTCTGGTTATTTCGATGATAAATATGGATAGATCAATGGCATCGACTGATGTTCCAAGGTTCTATTCATGCGCACAGTTGTTCAGTTCATCATAATCAAACAGAAGAGAACGTTTCTTAAAAAAAATCTATGCATTCATTCAAAAACTGCTCGGGTGTCGTAATGGTGTAATACCAATCAGTTGCGTGTAGAAACGTGTAATTTGACAATTGCAGTAGTGTAATTGGAAAGTTTGGTGTTGGCAACACTGCAACGTTGCGACGCCTGGACTTCAATGTTTGGTGTAGGCTCTGATGCTCGGTTGCCATAATTGTCAATTCAGCGGATTAACGAAATGATTACTCATTTACAATAAATATTTTTAGGGAAGAGATCAACTTATTTTGTTGAATTGACATTTTATTGAATTTATCAATTCGACATTAATACTTGTTTGAATGAATAATTTTGTTAAAGAAATCAGCAAATTTCGTAGATCTGATTATTCGATTCAACAAAATAGTCAAATGGTTGAAACATTTCTTCCAAAACGAGTTATGAATAGATTTGGTCGAATAAGATATTTGGTTCATGCAAATTAGTTTCAGTTGATTGAATCTTCAAATTTGATCCAAAACCAAGAAATAATTTCACTCAATTTGAGTTTATATCTTGTCATGCATGTACGACAATTTTGTTTGAACAATTTGTTTTTTTTTGTGTTCGAGATGTATTCAATATGGTTCCAGTGGAAAATTGTGTTTGACCCGAGAAGATAATCCTAAGACATATTTAGGAGATTAAAATCATCAATTGGACGTGACATATATCCATTATGGATAGATTGTGCAAGACTTTCCTTAAAAATCATCTTGCAGCCCTCTATCGCAAATATACCTTTATAGAAATAAGAGCTATTTTAATTTGTTATATGGGGCTGAAAATATGATTGATGACCCCTAGTAACATCGCGAGGCATTGAGAGAATGTGGTTGTGCCATGTAAAGTTTGAAAAAAAAATTTAACAGGTTTCCACTGCGCATTCCGCAAATGAAATGTTTATCGCAACAAAATTATTAACATAAGTGAACCATTCGGTGTGGAGTTTTATCAGTGAACCAATATAAATAATCAATTAAATCAGTATCATCATGCAGAATACACCATTACTGAATTATATTTCATTTGGAATAACCAAAACTGACAACAAAAAGGCCAGAAAATAAAATAAATAGAATAAACTAATTAATGAGTCACTTTCGTGATCATTTGTAGCGTTGAATACTTCAGTTCTGAGTTGTGTTATGTAAAATCATCCATTTCTTCGAATTTCCTTATTAATCTGCAATTTGCATGTTTTTTAAAAACTATTTATATAATGAAAACATAAAAAACTGAGTCAGTTCCAGCTTGAAATGATAGTTTCAACTTAATTTAAACATTGAATAAAATATTGAAAATTTGAACAAATTCGTTGCGCGTGAAAACGGCCATGCGCCAAGTTTAACGCCGTCATGATTTGCCATTTGCCAGTGTCAACGTCAGCGTAGATTTGCCGTAAGTAATCGTGTTTGCCGCTTATGTTTGAAGTTCAGCTGGAAATACTCATTTTGTTGGTTTCCGGCTGTATTTTGGCGAAAATAATTAAATATTGACAGAATCAGCAGAATTGCAGTAAATATAACGATATTTCCAGAAGAAAAAGCAGACAATAACTATATATTACTGGCAAGTAGAATAACATTCGCACATGACCTTTATATAAATAAAATAAAAAAACAGGGTGATGAATTGCTCTCTTCAACACTCCCCCTCAATTCAGCATGACGAAATCAGCACTGTTCACCTAAAACGGACCTCATCTTCATAAACTGATCCAATGCTAAAGCCTTTGTCAATATGTCCGCTTTTTGCTCCATGGACTCTATTTACTCAATGTCGATTTCTTTGGAATTGTATAAGTCTCAAATAAAATTGTACTTTATATCCACATGTTTCAGTCGACGATGCTCCCATTTCTTTAAAAGATATATGCAGGAGTGATTGTCCTCATACATAGTTATGGGCCTGATTACTGAACACCCATATCAGAAAGAATGCCCTTTAGCCAAATAACTTCTGCTGCTGCGCTTGCAAGTGCAACATATTCCGCTTCCGTGGAAGATAGAGCAACAGTTTTCTGCTTTCTTGTGAGAAATCCGCTTGTAGATTTTCGATCTGCATCTCCAGCCCAATCCGAATCTGCATATCCGCTTGATGCAACATCCACATTCTTGGGGAAGAACAATCCATAGTCAACTGTTCCTTTCAGGTACCTCAATATACGTTTCAATCCATTCCAGTGTTGTTCAGTTCCATTGCTTTGGAATCTGCTGGAGTAGTTCACAGCTGAACTCAAGTCTGGTCTTGTATTCAACATCAAATACATCAAAGAACCAACTAGTTGTCGATATGGCTTATTTTCCACAAAAGAGTTTCCTTGGACTGCACCATTAGTCAGTTCTTTAGTTGAAGTTACCATAGGAGTCTTGGTGTGATTGCAGTTTCCCATCATGAAACGTTCTAGTACATTTTGAATTGAATAAGAAATATTCCATTTGGAACTCGTTGAATTTTTATACCCAAGAAATACTTCAGCTCTCCAAGATCTTCCATACGGAATTCCTCCATGAGCTTTGTTTTTATTTTGTTGAGTTCCAGTTCACTTTTTCCTGACAAGATGATGTCATCTACATACAATAAAAGGAAAGTTTTTGTTCCTCTTTCAGTTTTAATTTGTCATAATCAGATTGCTCTAAACCAATGCTCTTCACATAACTATCGAATCGCTGGTTCCAAGCTCTTGGTGCTTGTTCCATATAAATCTCTCCTTCAATATTTTCATGAAGAGATGCATTTTTTACGTCCATTTGTAAAGCAAAGAGATTTTCCTTGTTTATCACTAACAGAAGGGTTCTTAGAGTTGTTAGTCTAGCCACTGGAGCATAACTATCAGTATAATCAAATCCGTGTTTTCACCACCAATCTTCCCTTGTATCTTTCCACGTTGCCATCTCCATCATGCTTGACTTTGAATACCCATTAACAATCGATTGCTTTCCTCCCTTCAGGCAGATGTGTGGGAATCCTTGTATGATTTTCCTTCAAAGATTCAATTTCATCTTGTACAGCTTCATACCACTGTTTCCTGTCGTCTTTGTTCTGAATATCATCGAAGTCTTCTGGCACATCATCTATGAAAGGGTCTGCATTAAATGCTAATTCACTGTGGTCTTCAAGATATTTTGGTTCGGGAACTTCGTCGAGGTGTTCTTTCTTCTCGTTCATTTTCCTGGACGTTTTCATTACTTGATTCGCCATTTTCATTTTCTTCGAACGATTCACTTTCATCAATAGTTCCATTATTATAAAAATCTGAATTTTCGAAAGCAAACTTCTTTTAATCGAAAATAACACCTTTTCCAAAAATTACTTTATTATCTTCCGGGCACCACAAACGATATCCATTGGGACAGTAACCGACCAGGAAACATTTTTAGATCTAATGTCGCATTTTCCACTATTGGGTTCTTTTGAAATGCGAAGATATGAAACACATCCAAAAACTCCCAGCTTTCTCAAGTTGGGTGTTTCTTCAAACCACATTTCAGCAGGTACGTTGTTTACCAAGGCATTGGTTGGACTTCGGTTGATTAAATAAACAGATGTCATAACAGCTTCGCTCCGAAATGTTTTATTCAACTCAGAATTCTGCAACATGCATCTACTCTTCTCCATGATTGTGCGGTTCATACGTTCTGCGACTCCATTCTGCTGCGGTGTGTATCTGATTGTAAATTCATACTGTATTCCACGTTCTTCAAAATATTCCTTCGTCTCATTGGATATGTATTCTCTTCCATTGTCACATCTGAATCGACTCAGCTTCAGGTTGAAATGGGCTGTTGCCATTTTCTCATTGATTTTGAAATATTGAAATACTTCGGATTTGCATTTTAAGGTATAATCTGCAGTGAAATGTGTGTAGTCATCGATGAACGTGAGAACATATTTCCTTCCATAATAAGACACTGGAGATACTGGACCAAAAAGATCGCTATGAACTAGCTGCAAGGGCGCTTTTGCGCGAGTTCTTCCACATGTTTGTAGTACTGGACAATTTCAGTTTTCAAAATCGAGTTCATATAATTTTTGTTTTCTTATCGCTTCTGCAACAGATTTGCCATTTTTCGAAATGACTCCTCTTCCATCTTTGAATTTGATTTCTAGTTTTCTCATAGTCCAGGAACATACAATACTATATTTATGTTGAAAGGGAAAACATTCTCAATTGAATATTGATAGAAAGATTTTTCTGTGAATTGAAAAATCCACAGTTAAAGTGAAGTTATTTTTTGTGAATGTCTAACAGAAAACAGTCGCAGATGATTCCACATCTGATTTTATGAACATACTGTTTATATTTTCAACAAATCAAACTATATTTATATTGATAAGTCGCGACTTCCCTAGAATATAGGTCTTCACATTGACACTTCCGGTTTTTCTGGTTATCAGGGTTTTTCCGTTCTTTGCACTATTTTATTTTCATAGGTTTGTCCAGTTCTTTTATATTTTTCAAAAATGTTTCTTTATTGACCATATGTTCTGATGCACCCGAGTACAAATACCAACTCAAAATTTGTCCACTGGCAGTTGTAGGAGAACAGAAGTTGCCCTCCTCTTCATTTGAACTATCTGCTGCAATATGTGCTGACTTTGAAGTAGTTTTCTGATAAACATTATGTTGGTTAAATTTCCGATTTCTGCACTCGCTTCGTTTATGACCATTGAATGGGAAAATCTTTCCTCGTTCGAATTCTTTCCAAGAACTGGGATTCATATTTCGGCTGACTGGTGCGGTAAAGGCTGCCGAAGACTGAAAATCATATTTGTATTTTCTCGTTGTTCCCTTTCTTTTCGATTCTTCATCTATCAGTCGATTTTTGACGAAATTTAAGCTTAAATTTTCAGATGATAATGTTTCCAGAGCAGTAACTGCCACTTCGTAATCTGCAGGCATGGTGAGTAACAAATGGCACACAATATCTGTCTCTTCAAGAGTTGCTCCACTTGATCTCAGTTCACGAATGAGTTTGTCAAATTTCAAAAAGTGGTCTGACAAATGTCCTTCAGATTTGCGATATTTCATTGTTAGAAGGGATTTCCTCAATAAAAGCTGGCTCGCGATGCCTTTTCTTTCGAATGTGTCTGAAAGAACTTTCCATATGTCATGAGCAGTTTTCTTGTCTTTGATGTATTCCAGATTGCCATCAGCTATCCCTCGAATGATCTGCGACTTACATTTTTTATCTTTCTTCTGTAGATTGGATTTGAGTTTCTTCTCTTCCTCTGTTCTATCTTCTGGCTTACTGCACTATTCACAATAACCATGCTCTTAGAGGCCTCATGCACTAGACTCAAGAGATCCATCTCTTCCAACAGCGTTTCCATACGGAACTTCCAGTTATTGTAGTTAGTTCCTTCGAACAGGGGGATTCTATACTTCACTTCCTCGTCAGACATTTTAACAACTTTAATTCGGCTGATAAATTATCTATTGCCGTTGGTTCACTAGGCCCATAACCTGATAGAATTAGCAGAATTGCAGTGAATAATATCGATATTTCCAGGAGAAAAAGCAGACAATAACTGTATATCACCGACAAGTAAAATAACATTCGAACATGACCTTTATATAAATAAAATAACAAGAGATAACAACACAGGGTGATGATTTGCTCTCTTCAACAAATATAAATGGTTGTTTATACAGTTTGGTAGGCAACGACTCACCGCCAAACAATGGACACCGAATTTCTCCAGGGAAAATCACACAACCTACCAAAAATCGACTCTTTGTCAGTTTTCTTTTCTGGGCAACAACCCTAATTTTTTGGAGCCGAAATACGAAATATAAAAACATCCAAGAAAGTTTCTATTAAATGTTGTACTATTATAGCTATTTGTGTAACAAATGGAAAAAGATTCAGTTTATTTACGCGAGTTTATTAGCTAAATTCTGAAAACATTACTGAGAGAAATCTAGTACATATTTTTGTAACTGAAATACTTATGTATCATGATATGATTACCCAGTACCCAGTTGGATATTGATATCAATGAATTTATTTATTAGAGAGAACTACTACCTATACTAACGTAATAAACTAAATTTTTCTCACAAAAAACAGAAGCCACTATTATGTTAAAGAACCTATGTTATACATATATGTAGCCGGTTGTTCTTTTTTTGTATTCGTATTGGTAGGTACATAACTCAGGGTGTCCACTCATTTACTATATACACCCAAATTCCCACACTTTTTCAGTATTGATTTTTTTTTTTAAACTAGGTAACATTTTTTATTGTAGATATTGTGTGTCTAGCTCTTATCTCACTTGGACCTTCGGAGGGGGAATATCAATTAAAACACCAGTTACACTTTATGCGCCTTCAGGGTGTCACGTCCTAACGTTCACCGACTCGTCCTTGTCAATCTGTATCGTCTCCCTAAACAAATTGAAAATAAAGAGACTGTTTGAAACATTGGCGATCTTGGCCACCACGGCCAGTCGCGCATGGAGGCGCTGACCGCAATCGACAGACGACTGCTGACATGATAATTTTCCAATTTCGACATTTGTCAGAAAATATAATTTTATTGTTAACACATGTATTTTTTATTATGACAAACCACGCAATAATTCTTCTACTGTTATTGTCATCGGAAAATTAATGATAGAAATTATACTATGCACTTGAATTAGGAACCCAACGTCGAAAATAGAATGGTTTGTTATTCGAGTTGAAATGCTGAAATTCCTGGAACTATTCTTTAACAAGGTAAAATATAAGCTGTTTTTCGTAAACTGATACTTATTTCCAACCATCAGTTTTCATTTCCTATCACCATCTGAGGAAAAACGAAGTATATGGTCTGCGTATTATCATCAAACTGGATTATTTGTTATACCTACTCGTTCTCCTTTGTGCTAATAAATTGATAAAATTATTGAAGGTTTGTTTTGAATGTAATTTGTTTTTATTTTGGTTAATTTTATGATAAGACTGAAAAATACTTTTAATTTTGTGGTTTTTCAGAATTTTATTATTGTTTTGTCTGTAGTTGCACCTTATCCAAGATGAAATAAAATGTGTTTTCATAGAGTTTAACATATTTTTTTTGTTTTATGAGAACTTTAATTTTGTTCTTGATATCATGAAACAAATATTGATTTTGAAACTTTGATGATACAACCATTCATATGGAATACAGGAATGGCAAATCGATCACTTATAAATTATATACCATATCAACCATATAAAAGTAACAAATTTAAAAAACATGCCTTATCTCAATCGGTAACTGAAGATACATCTGTTTTACCAACTTAGTTCGGCCAGTTGCGAGATATGTCGCCACTGTCTAAACGTGGTGCTAACTTTTTCTGCAGGTTTGACAATTATCTTTATTTTTAGTTTCTCTATGATCGTCTCCGTGACTCAGTGATTATTCATCTCTTTATTCATTGCATAATTCAATACACTACATCTGTTCCTTTTTTTCCAAAATCCAAAATTTACAAAATATAAAAAGTCATTTCCCAACCTGAATAATAATGAGTATTTACCAAGAATGTGTTACATAGATGGGATTTATTGATATCTAGCTAAAGTAAATAAACTGGGAATAAAGTCACTGAAGGTTAAACCTGTGCGTGACACAAATACATAAATCAATATGAGATGAAGCAACCGTAAAAATAATGTTAATAAATATAACTTATACTAATTAAAATCAACGAGTAAAATCATTAAGATCGACAAGTTAAATGAGTAAAGTAAAATTGATGTAGAAGAGGCGTTGACATTGTGTTATAGGCTGCTCGTTAGTTCTTTCAATAGCTAAGCCTTAACCATACTGAGTGTTATCAGTCTATTGACCAATAACTGAACAACATCCCAGAGCGGCTTGAGATTTTGTTTCACACAGTATGTAATGAAGCGGGGGACTCAATTTGACAGTACAATGACCAGTCTCAGATTGTTTCGAAATAATAATAAAATTAGGACTTGTAATAATATATATATGTATTTTCTGAAATATAAAAACAACTATTGATACACCTGGTATAATTTACTGAGAAAATGTATAGAAAGTCAAAATGAGATTGAATAAACAATAATTTAAAATGAGAAACAACTATAGGAGGACAATTAAAATAACTGTGCTTCAGTTATTTTAAACAATTGATAATATTTTTACTTTTGTTAAGTCAATAATTTCTTCTACTATGAAATCAATACTGAAATATTTTCTTATTACACTAAACATATTTACCTTGCCAAATAAACTGTTTTATTCGCTAACCCTCAATTGAAGACCCACTGACTTAATTATTCTGTTTTATTACCGAATTATATTAGGCGTTCACTTGTTGCAATATGATTATTTAGCTTCCTGACAATTATTTACTCCATTCATTTAGTTATTACTGAGATGTTTTCTGATGGTTAGACTTTCACTGTGATGTTGCATATGTTTGATTTATTGGCTACTTTAGATAAACTTCACGAAGTCTACGCTTATTTCGCGTAGGAAGATGAGACTGCATCTTCTCTAATTGAAATTAAACTTTACTATTATTCGCTTCATAATGAAGCAGAACTTGCTCGGTACTGACTCTCGATCGACGACTGGATACTGAATGAATTGTTCTTCTGTTAGGGAGAATCTTATATATATATATAGCGTTCGGTATTCAAACGATACCGCCCGAAAACAATAAAATATTATTTATGTGTCGGCGAGTACCCCGTCTTGGCTTTGAGTTGACACACCGCCATAATATATCAACACGCCTATTATCGCTTCCAAAAGACCGCGGGTCATTCATCTGTCGCGACGCACTATTAGTTATGAATATCTGAAAATATGGTTGGAGATCCGTTTGATGTGCCGATGCAAGTGATAGGGGAAATGTCGACTTTATGAGTTGTTATATTATTTTAATATTAATGCGACCACCTTTGATTTCGAACGAAAATTGATTTATCTTAATGGCATTCTTCAGTTGAGTGTATTACATATGGCTATATTGGAAATACTTGATATAGTGTGCTTATGACATACCCCAATTACCCATTCAACAAAGGTGCTAATTCTAATATTAATACCTTTTTCATGCCCCTTATATCTGGGGGAGATGGGTGGTATGGGATCTCAACTTTGTTATGGCTCTGACAAATGTTTAAGCATACCATGAGCAAACTAAATAAATTCCTACTAATGATACCTATGATAACATATGACCGTCACCTTATTCAATCATGCACCTTATATTACATACATGGTCAATAATATCCCTACTTATATAATTACTATTCTAACATCATACTAATTGTAACATGCAAATCTTTATATAATTCTCAATAAAGATCCCTTTGAGTCAATGTCTTCTGAGACGGTGCTGGGGATAATCTTCGAATTGGAACGCCACCCTGTAGATATGACTTGTCATCACCTGCTGTGATATAGGCTGTCTGCGGTCTGGCGGAATCAGGTTGAAATTCTCCAGCGACCTTATGTCTGCTCTTCGACTAGGGACGATGTAAACATCTGCGAACCAAATGAACTTAGTTGCACTCAGTCTGCATCGAGTTTAACGGCCTTGTCGTTAGTTCTTCGAGCAACCCTTAGTGTAGTGAACGTTTCTGACAGTGATTATCGAATTCCCTCTATGATGCAAAATGTCACCTGACATTTTTTTTAAGTTCCAGTGAAGTGGTAGTTCCAACGCTCTCCAGTGGTAAAGTGACGGTCCAACCTTCTATTCAGTTGGATAATCCGTGCACCCTTGCACACTTGCGATGGGGCTCCCTGGGTGGTCCTCCAACTCTGCACTCTGGCTTTGGACTTGGAATATCCATTCATCCTTGTGTATTGTGAACTTAATTGGATTAAAAGTTCAAACTCCCCATGGCGGTACGATGCTCAGTAAATATATAATTTACTGAGAAAATGTATAGAAAGTCAAAATGAGATTGAATAAACAATAATTCAAAATGAGAAACAACTATAGGAGGACAATTGAAATAACTGTGCTTCAGTTATTTTAAACAATTGATAATATTTTTACTTTTGTTAAATCAATAATTTCTTCTACCATAAAATCAATACTGAAATATTTTCTTATTAAACTATTCATATATACCTCGCCAAATAAACAGTTTCATTCGCTTACCCTCAATTGAAGACCCACTGACTTAATTATTCTGTTTTATTACCGAATTATATTAGGCGTTCTCTTGTTGCGATATGATTATTCAGCTTCCTGACAATTATTTATTCCATTTATTTAGTTATTACTGAGATGTTTTCTGATGGTTACACTTTCACTGTGATACTGCATATGTTCGATTTATTGGCTACTTTAGATAAACTTTACGAAGTGTACGCTTATTTCGCGTAGGAAGATGAGACTGCATCTTCTCTAATTGAAATTAAACTTTACTATTATTCGCTTCATAATGAAGCAGAACTTGCTCGGTACTGACTCTTGATCGACGACTGGATTCTGAATGAATTGTTCTTCTGTGTTATATATATAGCGTTCGGTATTCAAACGATACCGCCCGTAAACAATGAAATATTATTTATGTGTCGGCGAGTACCCCGTCTTGGCTTTGAGTTGACACACCGCCATAATATATCAACACGCCTATTATCGCTTCCAAAAGACCGCGGGTCATTCATCTGTCGCGACGTACTATTAGTTATGAATGTCTGAAAATATGGTTGGAGATCCGTTTGATGTGCCGACGCAAGTGATAGGGGAAATGTCGACTTTATGAGTTGTTACATTATTTTAATATTAATGCGACCGCCTTTGATTTCGAACGAAAATTGATTTATTATAATGGCATTCTTCAGTTGAGTGTATTACATATGGCTATAGAAAAATCGAATTTAAACGGTTTTCTTCACATAAAGGATTCAATATAAAATTGAACCAGAGAAAGGTAGATCTCAGGTGAAAAACAACATAATCGAGCTTATCAGAAAGAAACATTTGCATTCAATGTCCATTGATATTATATGGAAGTATGCATGGATTTTCAGGTGAATATCATTCAACGTTCTGCGTGGTATTTGCCAGGAAAGTAGTTGTTTTTCACCTGAGATCTACCTTTCTCTGGTTCAATTTTATATTGAATCCTTTATGTGAAGAAAACCGTTTAAATTCGATTTTTCTATTCATTCCACTTCACATGGCACTTATCTCTCACATATGGCTATATTGAAAATACTTGATAAAGTGTGCTAATGGCAATTGGAACAAATAGTAATAAAATAGGTATAAGTATACAACCAGGGCACTGTCTATTTATTGCATTATTCTATGAATGATTTCTCTAGTTTTCAAAAAGGAAACTTTTGAAGTGGTATTTGAAGTTTTCTAATTCATTTTTATTTTTAATGTGTAATATACATTTTAGGGGCTAGATAAGTGTATCATTTTTGGCCATTCGTTTCTTCAGTCTTTTTCAATGGTAGCAAGCAGACGTGTAATCGGTGCTGCTCGCAAAGAAGACACGAGACTGCCACGTGGGAGATTGGAGTCAAGTATATGTGGGTAATTGTCCTGCCGTAGTGACGTCAATATCAGGAAGAAAAATATGTGTGTGATAGTCCCACCGTATAAACGTGCATATCATAACTCACAAAAATCAAAAATCCACAAGGACAACATGGATTCATTCAGACAAGTTTGTCCCTCCAAAGAAAGCGTTCTAGTCAGATGCGTATTTGTAGTTATTTCAACTCCATTTACCTATGGATTAATTTTTAGTAACAACTTAAGAAAAGACTTCTTAACAAAAAATGAAACCAATGAAGAAAGAGGGTGAAAAACGAAATAAAATAAATCTACTTAGTCTTAATGTGACTACTAATTTTAAGACGGCGCCAAACAAACTAGCAATTGAATTAGGCGCGTAAAATAATGATGGCAGCGAAATGCACGGCGGCGTATTGATATTTTTCTTAATTCAAAGATCTTCGTTGATTGTTTGTTTGGTGCCGACTCAAAATTAGTTACTCACATTAGTTTAGGAGCTTTTTTCCTTTTCAGTTTATTCTTTCGTCTGTTTAATTTCTTGTTGAAAAGGTTTTTTTGTGGCTGAAATTTACTAATAACTACCCACTCAATTGACTCCAGGTATCCATTATGTTGTAGTGTCATCAGAACTACATATGTGTGCCAAGTTTCAACAGAATCAGTTCATAGATGAAAAATCAATCATACCCCATTTTTCTACCCCTAGGGTAGGACTTTTTTTTTCGAATTCAATTATGACCAACTCTGAACTATACTCCATCCAATGAACAAAAAAATATAAATCGGATTACCCAGTACAAAGTTATGAGTGGTAGAATCGGTTAACGGTTAAAAATTCAGTGGGTGAATGATAAATATGCCCTATTTTTCTATCCTTGAGGGTGATTTTTTTTCAAATTCAAATGGGATCAACTTCGAGGTATACCCTATCCA
Organism: Gonioctena quinquepunctata; assembly: GCA_018342105.1. Classification (NCBI taxonomy): domain Eukaryota; kingdom Metazoa; phylum Arthropoda; class Insecta; order Coleoptera; family Chrysomelidae; genus Gonioctena; species Gonioctena quinquepunctata. The sequence goes on from JAFIRS010000795.1 coordinate 295,328, forward strand.
ATGAAAGAATCATTGAAATCGAACTACTCTGTGAAAAGTTATACGTGGTCATTCATAAAAAAAAAACATGAAGCTATGCGTCGACTAGAGAACTTTATATTTTGTGGTTCTGTGATTCTTAACTGGTAAACAGAAAAATTATATATTCCGTAAAGTGGAGCAATGTGATAACATACATGATTCATATGGAGATTAGAAGGAATTATTGAATGTAATTCACAATGTCAGAATAATAGTTCGTATCTTATCTGAAAATAATCACTATACTGATATGATTTTGATTAACGACAATTAGGTAACAAGTTCCTCTTAATCGAACTCATATCTTTCGCATGGTATTTGTAAAAATATCAAATTATTATCTTCAAAATTGAGTAATGTCAAGTAAACGTTCTCATCAATCACTGATATCGGCATATTACGTTGAAATATTTGCAGTAGTTCTCGTTCTAATCGGAAAATCATTGAAATAGATAGTGTATCTTTGCAGAAGAAATACATTTGGGGTTCAAAAATCACCTGCCCCACCTGAAATGTTTCTGATTATGAATAATTGAATATAAAAAACATCAAAACCTTCAATGAGGCGATTAATGAAGAATTCTGAAAAAAAATCTCATGCGAATTCTTTACAACCTTAATTACAAATTTCGAATCGAGGGAAAGCTAAAATACTGTATGGGAAATGAATTATTAGACTTGTCCGTCCAGATATGCTTAAAATTATTTTATCTTGATATAAATAAATTCATTACCTGTTTCATCAAAATAATGATAAGTGGCCCAGGCGAAAAAAGCCACGAGCACAGAATACACAACAATAGCGATCAAAGTTTTGGAATTTTTCTTGACCAGGACCACATATTTTGATTTCTTCTTGCCATCTTCAGCGACGTCGATGACCTGATGCTGTTGGCTCTCTGTGGTATCATTGGAAACATCCTAGAACAAGGAAAATTCATACCAACATTATAAACAATTATCTGTGACGGCCTCGGCTTCGCTTGCCTTCCTTTTGTCGAGTACATAAGGTTATGAAAAATACGTAATCATAATATAAATGTAAAATATAAAATATCAATTTCACTAATCCAATAAAAAGATCAGCTGAACTATGGACCAAATGGTTGAAGAAAAATAAAAAGTACTAAATATTGGGTAAAAATATATATAGATAAGGTGTGATTTATCGATTTAAATTAATATTTAATGACCTATAGAATGAATGGTAATTGTTTATTTTCTACAAGATCAAGTGCAATTATATCTAGGTATATTTACGATACCAGCTCTGAAGATATTTTTGAAAGGATTGTCTGAATTGATAACTCTTATATAATTTTTATACATATTGGGAAGATAATTGAAAAGTCTACTCAAATAGGTGTAACTCTGTTGTCCTACTATTTTATTTGGTTTTGTTGTTTCCTCTACAACGTGTCATGGCTATACTGGATCATTTCTAGATTGTTTCTATTTTTGTATGAATATGTGGCTGAACTGTACATATTTAGTTATCTGGTATTAAGAACTTTTGATTCTTTAAAGAGGAAATCTGAATCGTAAGTATATTTTTTGATATATGAGATTGAAAAAACATTCGTAAAGTTTCACATTTTTTCACATAATTGTGCGAGATTCGACCAACGAATGATATTTATTTTTTCAATATTTGAAGTTATATAGAGCATTTCGTAATAATAATAATGAGTTCATTGATCCTAAGAAACATACATGTTTATAATAAGGATCTCAAACTATTGATATTACAAACATTCATTGTGAAATTCAATAGTAGTGAAAAGTCAATACAGTAAAAAATTCGTTTAAATCCATGTTTTGAAGCATGTTTCTCCAAGTCACTGGGATTATATTTTTCCTTCATATTCCCTTTTTACCAAAAGAAACCTTTTGAATGCATTAACAAATCATTAGTTTTGAATCGTAGTTTTCCATAACTTTTAGAGTTTTATACCACTAAGAATATTGAATAAGCAATGGAATCAGAAATTGAATTCAATTATTAATTCGGAAAAATAAGTTTTTTTTTAAATTATTTTTTAATCTCATTTTGCCATACTTTTTTGAGAATTAAGTAAATCGTTATAACATTTTATACCGTAAAAAAATTATTGTTGGCCAATATTCGTTTTTATTATCGTTGATGTTAGATGTTTGAATGTGTAGTTGAATGATTGTGTAGTTGAATGATGTGTAGTTGAATGAATGATGAATGTGTAGTTGAATGAACTCGAAAATCTAAATTTGAATGTTTTTGATTATTTTTTACTAGGTGAATGAATATACATATTTTGAATTCATATATTTATATTAAGTAAATTCCTTGGTTCATATGAATTGACTGTATGTTCTTTGTAATTAAGTTTGAATATCCATACCATAACTTTATTCTGCAGTGTTTTCAATGGTTTCATTGAAGATTTTGTTGCTGATCCCTATACTGTAATTGAATATTGAAGCTTTGAATATACTAAAGAAAAGTATATTGATTTCAAATATTTCAGAGGTATATCATTTCTTATTTTGTAAAAAATTCCAATCATTGGGGCTATTTGTTTTCTTAATTTTTCAATATGTGTTGACCATGATAGACTTTCATCTATAAAGAGCCCAAGAAATTCAGTTGTAGTGGAGTATTTGATATTTTCATTATTTAATTTGGTGATACCTTTCAAATCAAAAGATGTATTCTTTCTGACTATAAGCATAAAAGATGATTTTCCATAATTAAATGTTAGCTTATGACATTTTAACCAAGTTGAAATTTTTCTGAGATCATTCATCATACTAATTTTGATATCTTGTGAATTACATCCACTATATATTATGGTAGTCTCATTAGCAAATAACTTAATTTTTCCATTAAATTCCAAACTAGTCAACGAATTTATATAAATGAGAAAAAGAACCGTCCCAAGGACAGATCCTTGTGGAACACCACAAAATACAATTGCATATGAACCAGTTATTTCTCCCACAAATACAAACTGTTTTCTATTGGACAAATAATTTCTAAACCAATTAAATACAACCCCTCTAATACCCATATGACACATTATATTTAACAGAATTTGATGATCTTCTGTATCAAATGCTTTTTTCAGATCCAACGATAAAAGTCCATAATTTTTTTTTGACTTAAGTCAAGTTGGAACTGAGTTATTACATCCACAACAGCTGTTTCTGTGTCATTATATTTTCGGAATCCATATTGCCCGTTATATAATAATTTTTATTTATCAAGGTATCCAAATAATCTAGAATGAACCGTTTTTTCAATAATATTGGAGAGTACTGATAAAATTGAGATAGGTCTATAATTATTCATGTGATATTTATTTCCGGAATTGAAAATGGGTATTGGAAATTTTTGTTTTATCATGTACTAAACCTGTCGAAAATGATAAATTTATTAATTTACTCATCAAAGGTGCCAGTTCTGATTTCACTGCTTTAACAATTTTAGTACTTTTTCTTTGTATCCAATAAACTAATTATTTCTTCTATTTCTTCTTGGTTGGTTGGTTTTAGATACCTTGAAGTTAATTTCGTTTCCATCGGGTATTCATTTTGGCAAGTAATTTTTGCTGCTAAAGTGGGACCAACATTGATGAAATAATTGTTAATTTTTCACAAATTTCCCGTTGTTCTTGGATTACATTTCCATCAATAGAAATATATTTTATGTTATCAGTATCATTCCTCCTTTCGTTAATCAGGATTTCATTTATCGAATTCCACGATGATTTTGGAGTAACATTGGTGAATTTTTGGTTGTAGTATTTTTCTTTAGAATCTCGAACACTTTTTCTGACAAGTTTATTCAAATGATTGTAAGAATCAATTATTAACTGTTCATCTGGATGATTCTTTTTTTTATGATATTTGTCTCGTAGTTTATCATTTTTGAAATGTTTTCATTGAACCATGGTTAAGAATCATCTCTTATTTTTATTGTATTTTCACTGTAACAGTCCTTATATAATTTCAATATTCCATCATGAATTAACTTCTTCACTTCTTCACATTTTTTTAAGTTTTCATTAAAAGAATTCAGTTCTTCCTTGAGTTTCACTTTGTCGAAAACAATAATTTTCTTGAATATTTTTATTTGATTTGAGGTTTTTTATATTGATGTCTGTAACTATCAACTTGTAGTCACTCAGTGCACTATTTATAATAGAAATTTCACATTTTTTATGAGAGTTTGTTAATACATGATCTATTAACGATGATTCATTTGAAAAATCTCTGGTTGCTATTTTATCATTGCAAATTTTGAAATTATTTGAATTGCAGATATCACTGAAAACATTTGTTTGATCATTATTTTTCAGAATATTTATGTTCAAATCACCGAATATAAAACAGCCCAATTTATTATCATTTGTATTTTGAAGTTTCATAAAAAAAAAATCAGAAAAATGTTAATGGTTTCTTTTCAAGAACGGTATGCTTTCTATGTGCTTGCCACAACGCAAGTGATAATCTATTGTAAACCCTAAATATTCAATTTTTTGTGAATTTGATTGTAATATCAGTGATTACTAATATGTATTGTTTCAAAAATGGTCAATGAATTTTTGTATCAGGAGAAGGGAACAAAGAAGGTCTTCTCAAAATGTATATTGAGGAGTGCTTGATTAAAACCCCTAACTTGACGATGTATCTACGAGGATACATCATATTCTAAATTCTCCGGTAAAGACCCTCACTGGTTTAGCTCCCATATTTAGGCACAGTGCACGAGCCTATACATTGCAGCGAACAAGCATTATAATTTTGACTGCTTTAATTTGAATTTATTGCAATTCAATAGTTACATGGTTGTCTTATTTTCTGGTAAACAAGAATACAAATATTATGTATCCAGTGAGATACTTCGCCAAGTTCAGTATATAATCTTAGGTTATGTTGATTGCTCTGCATAGAACTGGCATGAAAAGTCACAGATGGTACATGAGTTTATTCTCGCAAGTTCTAGATACATGTGTCAACAATGCATGGTTATTTCATAGACGTGCGTTTCAAATATTAGAAGAAAATCCAAAACATGCACTGTGACTGAAACAATTTAGAATTTGTGTCACAAAATGTATCTCTCTCTCTCTCTCTCTCTCTTTCTCTATCAGACGAACAAAATAAAAAGAGGACGTCTCAGCAACTCTGAAGCACCTCAACCATCTAAAAAAATAAAAAACCCGTAGAAGCAGGGCCCGTGGACGACAGCAGATTTGATAAGATAGATCATTGCCCGATATTTCGTAAAAAAGGAAGATACAGGAATTGTATGTCTGGTCAAACTCATGTATTTTGTAGAAAATGCAATATTAGTTTACAGAGATTTTCATTATAAAAAAATGGATGAAATGTTATTTTATCAGTTTATTTTATCCAAACATTTAAATAACGTTATATTACGCAAAAAGTTTGTTGATTTGAAAAAAAAATAATCTCAACAATTATGGTGCCAAGAACTTCCCAAAAATAGCCTCAATTCCATTTGAATACCAGATCTTCGCAGTATATCCTTACAGATACATGTCAAAATATTGACATCAGCTGATGCACATTATTAACATAAAAGCAAAAAATCTTTTTTTTTTTCACAAGAAGATAAACGTTTGCCAAGTAAAGGGTTAAACCAATCGATTATTCCTCCGAAATAATTTCCTTTTTGTTTTTCAGGTTTTCCCAAGTGTTACTGGAATAAAAAATTACATTATCATCTACAATACTAGTTATTTCACCAGAAGTATTCATGGTCAGTAGTCCGTTGATATACATGGAAAATGAAGAGGCTCCAGGACTGTGCCTTCTGGTACACCATATGTTACATTTTTCTCCTTACTCTTGGATAATTAATTTTAGCATTTTGTTTTCATTTTTCAGATAGCTAGTCAACAGTTCTAGGGCAATTCTCCTGATTCCTAGGTATTCTGAGGTCTCCAACAGTTGCTCATGGCTAATATTGTCGAGGGCCTCGCTGACTCAAGAACAACTGATATAGCTGCAGTTATCCATATAATTATTATTATTATAATCACATTCTAGTGGAGTGTGATGCTGTACATCGAAGAAGATTGAAGAAACTGAGAACATGTCTATCGCCATTTACCTCAGAATACTTTATCTAATGAAATTACTAGTCGGACTCTTTACCTAAGGTATAGCCAATAGATATTAAATATAAAATAGTCGATGTGAAAATATTGCTTTCAATCTATAATATATCTAGCTGTATCTCATCTATCTATCACATTATCGCCTACAATACTAGTTATTTCGCCAGAAGTATTTATGGTTAGTAGTCCGTTGATATACATGGAAAATGAACAGGTTCCAGGACTGTGTGGTACACCATATGTTATATTTTTCTCCTTACTCTTGGGATATTTTATTTTAGCATTTTGTTTTTATTTTTCAGATAGCTAGTCAACAGTTCTAAGGCAATTCTCTTGATTCCCAGATATTCTTAGGTCTCCAACTGTTGCTTATGGCTAAGAGGGTCGAGGGCCTTGATGTCGTCAAGAAAAACGGATATAGCTGGCATGCCGTTATCCATATAATTTTTATTATTATTATCATATTCTAGTGGAGTGTGATGCTGTAAATCGAGAAAGATTGAAGAAACTGGGAACATGTCTATCGCCATTCATCTCAGAATACTTTATCTAATGGAAAAACTAGTCAGACTTTTTACCTAAGGTATAGCCAATAGGTATAAGAAATAAAATAGTCGATATAGAAATATTGCATTTAATCTGTTATGTATCTAGCTGTATATCCATCTATCTAGCACATTATCATCTACAATTCTAGTTATTTCACCAGAAATATTCATGGTTAGTAGTCCGTTGATATACATGGAAAATGAAGAGGTTTAGGACTGTGCCTTGTGGTACACCATATATTACATTATTTCCCTTAATCTTGAAATAATTTATTTTAGAAATTTGTTTTTATTTTTTAGATAGTTTTATTTTTTAGCTAATTCTCTTGATTCCTAGATATTCTAGGGTCCCCAACAGTTGCTTATTGCTAACAGTGTCGAGGGCCTGATGACGTCAAGAAAAATCGGATATAGCTGGCATGCCGTTATCCATATGATAATTATTATTATTATTATCATATTCTAGTGAAGTGTGATGATGTACATCGAAGATGATTGAAGAAACTGGGAACATTTATATCGCCATTTATCTCAGAATACTTCATCTAATGAAAAAATTAGTCAGACTATTCACTTAAGGTATAGCCAATAGGTATAAAATATAAAATAGTCGATGTAAAAATATTGCTTTCAATCTATAATGTATCTAGCTGCATATCCATCTATCTTTAACACTATCTTCTACAATACTAGCTATTTCACCAGAAGTATTCATGGTTAGTAGACCGTTGATATACATGGAAAATGGAAAGGTTCCAGGACTGTACCTTGTGGTATACCATATGTTACATTTTTCTCCTTACTCTTGAAATAATTTATTTCAGCATTTTGTTTTTATTTTTCAGATAGCTAGTCAACAGTTCTAAGGCAATTCTCCTGATTCCTAGGTATTCTTAGGTCTCCAACTGTTGCTTATGGCTAAGAGGGTCGAAGGCCTTGATGTCGTCAAGAAAAATGGATATAGCTGGCATGCCGTTATCCATATAATTATTATAATTATCATCAGATTCTAGTGGAGTGTGAAGATTGGAGAAACTGGGAACATGTCTATCGCCATTCATCTCAGAATACTTTATCTAATCGAAAAACTAGTCAGACTCTTTACCTTAGGTATGCCAATAGGTATAAAATATAAAATAGTCGATGTAAAAATATTGCTTCCAATGTATAATGTATCTAGCTGTGTAACCATCTATCTATCACACTAGCTGCCAGTGAAAAAACTACCACAATGAAATCCTCTGAAAATCCTCAACATCCTCAAGGATTCCGGGCTCAAGGTGTTTCTATAACAGAGGGAGGAGCAGCTCAATAGATCTAATAGGGTGATTTCATAGAGAAAATGTCTTTTTTATTGAAGACTGCTCACTACTATTGGTGAGCTAAGATCATTCTGGAAATAACGTTCAATTATTTTGCAAAGAACAATAGCACGGTTTATGGTGGCCGATCGATCACACTGCATTGTTTTCTGGAATCAACTGGGCAGTTCACCAGGAACAAGTTACGGGATCCGCGTGGGTTGAGGTTCTGTTTATTTCTTCAAGTTTCGTTTGTTATTATTATAGTAGAGAATTGAAAAACTCCCAAGTTCATACCGATTCCACAATGTTGAATTCGAAGTGTATAGTGGGTGTCAACGTACTTTTTAGACAAGCCATGGATTCCAGAGTTCCAAAGATATGAGATTCACACTTAGCAGGGGTGTTGGATTCAAGAATTGTAATTTTTTCAATATTTCATACTCTTCCATCACTTCCGGTTTCTTGGGAAATGACCCCCACTTGGGAATTTCAAATGGAACGCCCTGTATATTTTACTTTTTTGCATTCTAAGAACTATTCTGTGTAGTGATCGTGATAGTTTTGAGACGGAAATTGGTACATTTGATTTTTCAGAAGCATTTTTATTTTTGCATCTAGAGTACGTTGGACCCCCTTCAACCAATCTAATGGACATGAATGATGAGTGAAAAATATTATATGACACTTTTCTCAGCCTAGTTGAGTACCTATGGCGGTTTGATATTTCCAAAACCACTAATTGACAAAAAAAGAATATTTTATAACAAATTACAACACACACATTCCCTAGTTTATAATTCTCACGACGGATCTATTGATGGTTTCGAATCGAGAATCGGATGGATAACAATCCTAATACACCAATTATTTGTCGAAAAATTATGATGAAATTGGGGTGGATACAAAGTTGAATGAAACTGTATTAAAAAACATCAATTTCATAATTCATTCCAACAAAAAAAACTTCCCATAATTCCAAGATTAGTTGAAGGCAATGAAATGTTCGAAGTGCATTCCACCAACTTCCTAACATTTTCTGACTCTATCGATTATGTTTCGCATCACATTTTGCAACATAGCGGGATTTATGGTAGCGAGCACTTCACGAATGCGATTTTTAAACAATATCGAAGAAACAAACATGCATTTATATAAAAACTTTTCAACAAAAAATTAAACCGATGAAATATGGAACTGAAAAGTAAAAAATAAAATAAACCTTCTTAGTCTCAGTAACTGAGCTCCTGAACTAATGTAAGTAACTAATTTTGAGTCGGCGCCAAACAAACAAGCAAATGAATTAGGTTAGGCGTAAAATGATGGCATCGAGTTGCGCGGTGACATTCTGATAAATTTTTTGAAGTTATTCAATGATGTTCGTTGATTGTTTGTTTGGCGCCGACTCAAAATTAGTTACTTACATTAGTTTAGGAGCTTAGTTACTGAGACTAAGAAGGTTTATTTTATTTTTTACTTTTCAGTTCCGTATTTCGTCGGTTTAATTTTTTGTTAAAAAGTTTATATTTTTCAATTTTTCATGGCTAAAATATACTTATTACTACCTACTTGTTTTTTTATTACTTCCAAAATACTTACTTACCCACCTTACTTCAACTATTACCAGTTAAATAATATGATTATCTACTTTTACTATTTGTTGTAATATGAATTATTTTTGTTGTTCTGGTTAGTTTATTTCATAACTTTGTATATCATTCCATCCTTTCATAGAATATGATGGTTTTGACGGATGTGGAACAGAAATAATGTCAGTAGCGATCTGTCATTGTCAACTACGTATGTGTGTGCCAATGTTCATAAGTGAAAAATCAATTATCCCCTATTTTTCCACCCGTAAGGGTATATAATTCCATCCGAAATCTAAATATAAGGTATACCCTATCTATTGAAAAAAGAATCATCCAAATCGAAGAACCCTGTACAAAGTTATGCCTGATAGAATCGGTTAACGGACCAGAATTCAGAGGGTGAGTGATCAATATCCTTCATGTTGCTACCCTTAGGGGTGGATTTCATCTTTCAAATTCAAATGGGACCACTTTCGAAGTACACCCTATCCACTGAAAAAAGAATTATCGGAATCGGACGTTTCAGTAAAAAGTTATGCGTGATCATACATACATAAAAAAAAGGATGGAAAAAAAATATACGGGTCGACTAGAGAACCTCCTCCTTTTTGGTTTCGTGTTCTATAAACAAATTTTTGGTCTTAGAATAGGAAATTGTATCCCTCATTCATTCTGATATCGTTATGTCTGACTTACAAAATAAATGTCCACGACAATGTAAGTTGCCTGTCTATTGTTTCAAAAGATATGTAGATGATATTGTTTTACGCAAACAAAAAAAAACGTAGACAATATATTAACAACATTTCATGACTATCATCCTAGACTTCAGTTCACCGTAGAAACGGAAAAAAACAACAGGATTGCTTTTTGGATGTTTTTCTGATAAAATCAAATAACAAAATCATAACTGATTGGTATCACAACTTACTCTGAAAGATTTATAAACTACCACTCTGAATAACCAATGACACAAAAACTGAACAATCTCAAACACTTAGCACATGAGGATTTTAAAAACCAAAACCTCAAACTGATTGAAACAATGTTATTGAAGAATGGCTACCCTAATTCTTTGTTTAAAAAACTATTATATTTCAACTGAAAAAATACACGGGAAAAAGAAAAAGCATTGTTCAATGTCAAGAATGTCAAGAATGCATAGTCTTAGAAAATTAAAATTTCAAAATAAAATGTGAAAACACAGTGAAAAAACACTTTTTTCACAAGGCTAAAATCAAACATACCTAAAGATCTGAAATCTAACATTATTTATAAAATACCACGTGCTGAGTGTGACAAGGTGTACATAGGGCAAACAGGTAGATATTTGAAACAAAGAATGACAGAACATAATAGGGATTGTAAAAATATACACCACCCACTTAAAACAATAAAAAATCTCACGAGCCCTGCAGAATATTGTAAATCATTCCTTCACTTCAGTTCAGTCAGTATCATTGGACAACATACAATATTGAAAAATGACCCATGAAGGAAATTATTGAAATAACAAAGCATTGAGAAGAATGTTTTAACAAAAGACCTGATATCGAATATCTAAACACCTCGTATTTTAACCTAATAGAAAGAATCAAACACAAATTGTGAATCATTAACAGATGACATTTTTTTATTCTACCAATCTTTCTCAATAGAATTTTTTACATTACAAAGAAACGATCCAGCGCCAGTTCAGTTTGTTCAGTTCATTGTGTATGTATCGACGTCTTTCGTGAACCTGTGCATGTATTTATAGTTTATGTCTAAATCATTTATATTACCCCTTTTGAACTAGAAGAGTCACCCTAAATGTAAGTATATTACCAATGTTAGTTTTCTGTATATTGTCCGAGGTTTTTTCTTTCTAACAATCGTTATTTTACGAATTGTATCTTATTCTATCAAAATTCCATTTCAACACATATGTTTTTGCTGTTATACTTCAGAGTCCTGAAGGTGGGACAATAAAGTTTCGAAACGTCGACAATTTAGAAATTGGTTTTCTTCAATATTCCGACCGAATTTCCGCCAACAAACTATCCAAAAATCATATTCAACGGTCGCTATCGTATTCAACAATCACAATAAACTAATCCTCGATTTCCATCAGTTTCATACAAATGCTTGTGCACTTGATGATTAAACGACCTGTTACCATGATTTTTCAAAATATTCCTTGATGACTCATGAATAATTTGTAACTCATGGCTAATTTCCTTAGTAGAAGCGGTAGGATTCATAGGATTCACTTCTACAAATTGACAATGATAAAAGTTTCATGGTTGGAGGTTTCTTGTCTGAGTTCTTTCTCCACAACGGAGCAAATATAAAAAAACTAAAAATCCTGAAAACTGGAATCATTATAAGGAATGCCGCAATTTTGCAACAAAATTAGAAAATGAAAAAGATGATAAAAAATTATGGAAAGGTCTGAGCAACTTGAATATCAAAACCTCTAGATGTAACAGTGAGCTACCTGATACCTTGCGAGAACCAAACGAAATTAATGATTACTTTATAAGATCCTACAAATAATAAATAATATAAAATCAAATGCTGCTGGAAATGATGGTATCACACTCCACATGGTGAAATTGTGCTTGCCTATTATCCTTAACCATATTACCCATATAATAAACTGTTGCTTGGAATGTGGTTATTTTCCTATAAAATGGCGTGAGTCGATCATAATTCCAATTCCAAAAACTTCACCACCTAATCATGTTCATGATTTGAGACCAATTAGCTCACTTCCTGTGATTTCCAAAATACTCGAAAGAGCAGTATATATTCAAGTAAATGACTTTGTTATAACTAATAGCATATTACCTGTTCAACAATCCGGATTTAGAAAATGTCATAGTACAACTACTGCACTCTTAAATTCAACAGATAATATAATTGGAGCCTTAGATAAAAACTTGCTGCTGTTCTAGTTACCTTGGATTATTCCAAAGCATTCGATCTGATTGATCACACCTTACTAATCTCCAAATCAACATATTATGGATTTAATACAACTACACTATATTTTTTCAAATCGTATTTATGGAATCGCACACAACGAGTGTGCATTGATAACAAATTCTAAAATTCGAAAAAAATAGTCTCTCGAGTTCCCCAGGGATCTATCCTAGGTCCTTCATTCTTTTTACTGTATACATCAGACTTACCGAAAATTTTAAATACTAGTGAAATTCAACTCTATGCGGATGATACACAAATAATCCATTTCTTTGATCCTACATCATAAATTACAACATCTGAAACTATGAATAGCGATCTTCAACGGATTGTTGACTATTCTAATAAACACAACCTATCAATCAATCCTTCTAAAACAGTGGTCCTTTTATTTGGAAATAAAAACTTAAGGCCTAACATTGTGAATAATATGAATATTACTCTAAACAATACACGTTTAGTCATCTCTGATAGTGCAAAAAATTTAGGATTGACCTTAGATACTTTTTTTAGATTCAAGAATCATGTAAATCTTTTAGTACGTAGATGTTATATGCACACTCTGTTAATTTATGCTAGTAAACATATTCTAAATTTCAAAACAAGGGAAAAACTTTTAGAATCTTTGGTTTTATCCCTTCTAAATTATTGCAACATTGTCTACTATCCATGTCTTGATAAATGCACTCAAAATCGACTTCAACGAGTGCAAAATACTCGTTGCAGATTCATATTTAATCTAAGGAAATATGATCACATTTCTCAATACATCCTACAATTGAAGTGGCTCAAAATTTCTAATGTATTTAAACACCATTTCCTTAATTTTTTGCATAGATTGTTCAATACTAGAAGTCCACCATACCTTCTTGACAAACTAGTATTCAGAAACAATTAACACAATCTTAATACCAGACATTCACAGATACTTAACATGCCACACCACCGGACAACTTTGTTTGAACGTAGTTTCACTTATAATGCAGTAAAACTTTTTAATTCCTTCAAACCAGAATTATCAACTCCGCTGAATAGATATAAGAAAGTCACTAAGAATGAACTGCTGAACCAACAAGACTAGTCAGTTTGCTACATATTTTTTCTCCCCTTCTTGATTACAAAACTTACTAAATTGTTTACTTATATCAATATTAATAACATTGTAAATGCTTTTTTTTTTCATTATCTTTTATATTTCATTATTTTCATTTTTGTATTACCTTTTTTTTGTGAACTGAAAAGGTTAAGAGTTCAAGAGTAGCTATTAGCTAATCTTCGCCTTTTCAGGGTAAATACATGTACATTTGTTAAATAAAGTCGATTTATTATTATTATTATTATAAATATTGAAAACATGGATGATGGGGATACCTTTCAGCATACAAAGTTGCTGCGTTCACTTTTCCATCTCTTGTATACCTGTTTATTAAATTTTTTTATTATTATTGATAAACACTAATTTCTTACTTGTCGAAGTAACTTTGGTTTCTATAGCACAATTTTGTTTTCTGAAGTTTTTACCAAACAATGAGAATTCTGTGATGAGAATGGGAATAAACCTGAAAAATTGAGTGAGCACCATTCGTTCCCGAAACTGAGTAGACCTACTTGGAGAATTTCGAAGTTTGATTCAGTTCAGAGTGAAGGTGCCTTCGAGTTTTTTGACTAATTTAAAAATTGATTAATTCGCAAAATAATTATACCATTCCTTTTGATCGTAAAATTGAAGTTTTGAACCTGATTTCGTTCAATTTTGTATCCACAGCATACTTTATGAGCGATATACCAATTTCCTCATAATTTTTCGACAAATAATTAGTGTATTAGGATTGTTATCCATCCAATTATCGATTCGAAACCACCAATTGATTCGTCGTGAGAATTAGAATCTAGGGAATGTCATTTGGTTTTTTCTTGATTAGTGGTTTTCGAAATATCAAACCGTCATAGGTACTCAACTAGGCGTTGAAACCGGAAGTGATAGGGTGTATAATAATGAAATATGAGCAGTCTTGAAGACTCATTATATTTGGATCCAACGGATGAAACAGAAATCATCGCAGTAATAGATAAATTGAAACAGAAAAAAATCCCCAAGGCAGCCGTTGTACAGTGACCGGCAGAAAGTACGCATCATATGGGAATTTTTTTTAATATAATATTTTGACAAATGTCGATACATGCAATCGCTTCTGCATCAGAAGAAACCCTAAAAGATGTTGTACAGTGCCGTTCGTCTTTTCTTGTTTGGCGGGAAATTTAAAAAATTTAAAAATTATGTCTTAAAACACACTTATTTGGGAAAATATTGAAAAAAGTTATTTCGAAAAGTTGTTCAGAACGACATTTTATAGCTATGTATGAGTTTGGAAAAAAATCTGAGATGAAAAAATAAAAATCAATTTTTGCCATAAAAAAAAATTCAATTTGGAAAAATACATTTCTGACAAAGAAACTCATTAGTAAAGCCCAAGAGTAATATTTTGAATGATATTTTGTAAAGATTCACCAGCTACTTCTATTTTATTCGAAGAAAATTTTAAATCTGTGGATTTGCCATGTGTTCAGCTGCTTCATAAGAGGTCACAGAAATATCTTCAGGACATTATGATCCCGATACTGTTTATTATTGACAAAGAACTTTCTTTATCAATAATGCACAGTATCGGGATTATAATGTCCTGGAGATATTTCAGTGACCTCTTATGAAGCAGCTGAATACATGCAAATCCATAGATTTAAAAAAAATTCCGAATAAAATAGAAGTAGCTTGCGAATATTTACAAAATATCATTTAAAATATTACTGTTGGCCTTACTAATGAGTTTCTTTGTCTGAAATGTATTTTTCCAAATTTGAAATTTTCATTGAATGAATGTGGTTTTTTGTGGAGGAACAACGTTTCTTGACATGATTTTGAGAACGGGGGCAGATATAGTCCCCGAAACGTCAAGCAAAAAACTATATAGAGAAGTATCTTTCGAATTTTTTAAAAAATTTTTTTGATAGGCAAATTCAGAAAACGGCAAGTTATTGACAAATTGAATCATTTTTCCATAGGAAATATAATTTGGTGAACGCAATAACTTATCGGGGTGGACTAATCATTTTGCCCTTTCTACACTTGTATAGATTTTCCTGATTATATTTTCATTTTCAGACTGTGGAAGGTTACCCAAAAATCATGTCTTGAAATTTTTATTATGGCAAAAAATTTATTTTTATATTGTTATCTCAGATTTTTTCGAAACTTGTACATAGCTATAAAACAACGTTCTGAACAACTTTTTCGACTAACATTTTTCGATATTGTCCCAACTAAGTGTGTTTTGAAACATAATTTTTAATTTTTTTAAATTTCCCTCCAAACACGAAAAGACGAACGGTACTGTAACGTCTCTTGGGGTTGCTTTTGATGCAGGAGCGATTGCACATATCGATATTCGTCAAAATTTATCAATAAAAGAATTTCCCATATGATGTGTACTTTCTGCCGGTCACTGTATAAAAGTGGGGAAAAAAGTAAAGTAGGTAACTATATAGATGGAGAGCCTGCTACAGGGCGAACATCATGCCTTGGTCCACGAAATATTTAACCTGGAAGTGGTTCGATTGTTGTCGCCAAAGCGAAAGCCCGACCGTCAGAAGGCGCGCTGGAAGATAAGTGTGTAGGCGGGCAATCAAACATGCAAATTTTCCGACAAAAAAAACTGTCGATCGGCATGGCTGAAAATTCATATCGAGGAGAGATGAATAAAAACAGGAAAACTATTGTCAGAAGAGTAAGTGGAAGATAAAGGGTTGTCAGAAGTTGCGAAAAATTTCGTAGAATTTACATATTGGGGAGAACTCCTGACAATTTGTATTGTTTACGTGAAGAATACACTATGTGCAAAGTGTCAGAAGGCAGAGTGGAAGAGAAATCATGAGAATTCGAGTGCACAGTGCGAGAGCGTCTTTTGGTGCACGGCGTAGCGCACAGCGACTGATCGCGCTTTTCTTGCCGTAAGTACATATTTTATAGAACTTCTGACAATTTTGTTACATTTTCATGAGGGACTGAGGGAACCATTATTAAATCATCAGAAGTCAATTGAGAAGATACACATTTTTATAAGAAATTGAAAAATAATTTATTTGCAACAAAGTAATTTTCAAAAAGATCAATCGGTTTCAGTATCTTCGCATTTTCCTCAAATGCAGAATCTTCATCGCTATCATATTCGGAGAGCTCGTCATCAACTGGAAATAATAAGTAGTCCAATAAATTTAATAAATCATGTATACAATCAAGATTTGCGAATTGAAAATTACCTTCGGAATCCTCATTATCCAAAATATCTTTAACAAATGGTAGCATCTAAAAGCCTTCAAACCATAAAAAATCATATTTATTTCCAGTTAATATCCATCCTGAAGCTTCAAGCTCGAATTTGATTAGATAGGATAATGTTGCATTGATCCACAAGTGTGAGATATAGCGTGCTCTTCTTATGAATGTAGAAGCTCGGTAGAGCAAGGTGGCAAGCAGGAAGCGTCGAAGTTTTTTTTTAAGTTTCTTGAGTATTCTCAACCTTATAATTTCGTAGGAACATTTGATACCTTACGTTATCGATTTTTTAATTCGATTCATACCCGTTCAGGCTGCAAAAGAATGACTCTATTCCCGCAAAAGTATCATCGAAATCGATCGACAAATCTCCTAAGCTAGCGAATGCCTCCTGAAACTCTCCTTGTTTTACCAAGTACCAGTAAACGCATGAAATCCTGGTAATACTTTGCATAGATCTAATCCTAAACGTTCGTGGAGCGCATTTATGCCGACTATTGGAGACTCCACATTCAATATACATTTTTGCTGATATTTTGTGTAAATTACCTAGCATAACTATAACAATATCAGTATCAGAGCCCTTAACTACAACATTACTCATTTAGATGCATGATAAATAATTTTAGTGTCAGCCTCTTCGTGCGAAGAACAATGAAAATCGGGATTCTCCGCTCGAACAACATTACCATTCACATCGACGCTGTAGGAGTAACAATTGATAAAATTCAATAGAATAGTCTTATTTCCTATGAAAAGGGCTACATCATTACTTTGCCAGTGTGAAATTAGGAAGAGGACGAGAGCTTCTTTAAATTTGTCGTTTCTAAGTTCTTTCCCAAAATCATTTGTTCTAGCTTGTTCCGGACCAGAGATGACGTAGTCATGTTGACTGTCGAAAGAGTCGAAACCTTCCCCTCAACGTACGTTCATAATCTCCAATAGACGGCGAGCAGTAGCGATCAAAAACTATATGCAAACATGAAGCATTATAACTCGTAAGAATCTGCAAATTTTATTTTGAAAATGTTGCCAAAATACTTTGTCTAATTTTTCTAAGAGTGGATTGAAAAAACCATCAACAATTACAACATCGGTGTGAGTTGGTAAAGTACTGTCATTTCGCAAAATTTTCATCATAGCCGATTTTTCGGTTTTACAAATCGTGCCAAGTAAATGACATAGGTAGATGAAGTAGGCGTGGGAGTCATCGGTAACGAAAACATTTTTTCCACATCCGTGGCCTCTTCCATAGAAATTCAGAACATTCGACCAAATAAATTGCGTTGCATGCGAACTTCCTGTACTTTTTTGTTGATTGTTATTTTTTGCATTTTGTTACATGTTGTAAAATGTATTATTTTATTTTCCTTCCTGACATTCAAATCTGCGATCGTCTTGTGAGCACTCTGAAACAAATTTGTTTCGCAGTTTCTGTCTTTTTTTTTCAACATTTAAGAGAAAATCAGCTACAGCTTCTGGAGCGCAGCGACCAGTTTTGATATTATATAATAAATCATTGTTCATTTTCGCACAATCAAAAGAACAGTGCTACCAATGTTAGAATCCTGAATTACACACAAACACCACATAAATTTCACAGAATTACTCAAAATTCTTTCGGTTTTTTTGTTCTTGGGCAGCTTGCATATTATATGACAACGCACGTTATCACGTGCTAATTGGTTTCTAATTGGCTGTACAATAAGAACTGTCAGTCGACAACCAATCAGAAAACAGTACGCCGTAGGAAAGCCAAAACCTCTGTGTATACATACCAAGTACAGTGTTTGCAACATTTTCAATTTAGTTGTATGTTCTTGTGATTACACTGTTTTACACGGAACATGTAATCACACGGCAATTGACAAATATCCAACGATCATTTCAGAGTGAACGGATGAGAGATGAAAAGAGACAGCAAACGAATTGAACCAGCAGATGTACAATGGGCGAACGACATTGATATTCACAGCTCTTTATAAGCCGTCATGAAACATTATCTTCATGTATTTCTTATTTTCCGAACTCAAATATTCAGAATATAATTTTTCACTTACATTTCAAAAAATGTAATATGCTTTTATCAGAGATAATAAAAATCACGCAAAATGTTTTTAACGATGCGGTAAAGAATTAATACATTTATTAATTAATCTCAATTGATATTGATCTCGCTTCTGACAATGTAATTATAGTTCCATTAGACCTTCAAGAATATTTAAAAAAAGTTTCAGAAGTGCTATAAAATATGTACGGTGAGAAAAGCGCGATCGGTCTCTGGGCGCTGCGCCGTGCACCAAAAGACGCTCTCGCACTTTGCACCCTAATTCTCATGAGTTCTCTTCCACTCCGTCTTCTGACACTTTGCACGTAGTTTATATAAATTCTACGAAATTTATCGCAACTCTAAAGCTTCTGACAACCCTTCATCTTCCACTCACTCTTCTGACAATATTTTTCCTGTTTTTACTCATCTCTCCTCGATACCTATATACATTTTCAGCCTTGCCGATCGACAGTTTTTTTTGTCGGAAAATTTGCATGTTTGATTGCCTGCCTACACACTCATCTTCTGACGGTCGGGCTTTCGCTTTGCCGACAACAATCGAACCTTTTCCAGGTAAAATATTTCTACTAATAGGCCCATCTCATTAATTTCAAATATTGCAAAAATTGTGGAACATCTTTTAAAAACTAGACTCACAAATTTCCTGGAAATATTCAACTTTTTGTCGGAAAATCAATTTGGTTGATGCTATTTACAAATTAACATCATCAATTTATGAGTCCCTAGATAAATCAGTTCCAACAATTAGTATTTTTCTTGATCTTTCGAAAGTTAGTCAACAGTGCTGAATGAATAAGAATATTATGGGATTAGAGGAAACGCCTTCAATATATTAGAAGATTACTCAGAACAAACTCAACAGGTGAGAAGTGATGAGGTATGTAGTAGCTACAGAAAAATAATTGGTGTACCGCAAGGGTCTATTCTGGGTGCAGTTCTTTTTATTCTATACATAAATAGTATATTTGAAATACATAGTGTGGGGGAAATCATTAGTTTTGCGGATGATACTGTTGTGACATATAAAGCAAACACTTGGAATGAACTCCGAGAAAATATTGAAAATGATTTTCCTAGAATAGCTTAAATTCAACAAGAAACTTACTCTCAACTTAAATGAGAGCTGTTATCTACCATTATCTTCATACTCGACAGGATTACCAAAATTGGGAGATATTGATGTTGGTCTGGATTCTTAAATTCCCGAAGCACATTCCACAAAATATCTCGGTATAATGATAGATCGACATCTGAGATGGGACATGCGAAAGAAACATATATCAAGGAAAAAACGGGGTATACTTCCGAAATTCAAATATTTGAAAGATTATTTAGATCGTAAACAACTTAAAACAGTTTATTTTGCATTGGCGCAATCACAACTAACATATGGAGTTTAGGAGTGGGGTAAAAGACTGTTTTTTCAGTTAAAATAAACGTATAACAGAAATAGAATTTGAAAATTATTTTTGAAAAAAATATCAGCTATTCCTCTGATAGTTTATATAGAGAAACTCAAATAATGGAGGCTCGTCAACTTAAAAATTCTGCTATAAAAAAAAAAGGTAAAATAACACTGAAGTATCATGAGCATACTCACAATTCCAGAAGAAATGATGAGTTATTTTTTCCTCGAAGTGGAAAAACAATTGGCCAAAGAAACACAAATTATGTAGCACCCAGACTTTTTTCACTGTTACCAGCAGACCTAAAAAGTATCTCAAACTTTCAGCGGTATAAAAGTAAACTTAAGTTATGGATTATGGAAAATGAGCGTGGTTTTTTTCATAATCTATTGAGATGAAAAAAAGGGGTGACCATATACTTACCGAATATGGCCCAAATACACGATTATGACTACAAAAATACCGAAAGTGACAAGATATCTACCGAAAACACGAACTTGTCTATCTTTTTGCACCATCATCATCATTATATTCTATTCTTCAGTATTTTATTTATATTTTCAGTTATATATTTTAGTTTTGAATGTCATGCACAAGCAGCGTAATGGCTGCTTCCGTGATTTGTTCCTGTTTATTCACCAATCGTATCTATACTATTACTGTGTATTTTTAAATTTTATTTGTAAAAATTCGTGAATAAACCTATTCATTATTATTATATTAGTATGGATTATTGAAAAAAAAAACATGAATCCAACACCCCTGCCAAATTGAAGGTGCTTAGATTGAGGTAAGCCACCCGGTATTACCCAATCTTCGACTTCAGTCACTTTATTTACTGTGAATAATAACTCAAATCTATCGAAAAAGTCAAAAGACCGAGTGATCGATATTGTCCGAAAAAAAACAGTACCAGTAATTCGACTTACCGTTAAAATTGTTTCGGTGGATGTCTTCATTTCATTGGAGTATGGGTCAGAAAATCTCCGGGTATCTCTGGAACATAACACAGATTATGTCAAACTAGATTTCTAGCCCATTATCCAAATTAAATCTATAATTGAAAGAACCTTTCAATTCATATCTCGCGATTTTGAAATGATAGGTAACCACTTGCTCATTTCAATATCCCATTGGCGTACCCACAGTTTTCTACCAAGCGGGTCCGAGAATAATTAAGTGGGGTGCTAGGAGGCTAGCGACTTTTATTACGCCAGATTTCAGTGTGTTTTGATCTGATATAGAGTATAATCAATAATAATTCAAACAATTTTATAAAATATTCGGTAGCAAGATCTGGATAACCACGGATTATGTCAAACTAGATTTCTAACCTATTATCCAAATTGAATCAATAATTAAACGAACATTTCAAATCATATCTTGCTATTTAGAAGTGATAGATAATAACTTTTTGCTCATTTCAATGTCCCATTGGTGTGCCCCCAGTTCTCTACCAAGCGAGTCCGAAAATTATCAACTGATGTGTGAGGAGGCGAGTCCTGAACTTTCATTACGCCAGATTTCAGTCTATTTTGATCTGTTATATAAAATAAATATTCAGATATTTTTTGAATATACCACGTTTATAAAACGGCAGAGATGAGAGGCAAAGTTCCGGGAATTTGGGCATGCTCAGAAGTCAATAAGTGAAGAAGATCTGCCTAGTATTCTGTTAGCAGTGCAAGATAATCCTTATAGCACAATTACGGACACGGCAACTAATATTAATCTAGCGCGATCTACTGTGCTTAAAATAATGAAAAAATCAAAAGTACCATCCCTACAACGTATGCCACTTCACGAGCTGTCGGAAGATGATTTTGATCAGCGAATTGAATTTGGTTAACAAATGCAACAATTATGTAATAGTTACGATAATTTTGTAAAAAAAAAATTTGAACTTCCATTATAATTTTTATTAATTTATCCGCTACTTTACTATTGCACTATACAATTTGCTTCAAATGCTCCTACAACATGAAATCAATTATGGTTACATTGGTGGGTCAATTTCTTCCAATTCATCTATCGAAAAAAGTTTTACGGGGGTGTTCTCGTACATTTCATAAAAAAAAATCTGGTGCCCCCCATTATATTTCTAGTACATTGGAAAACATCTACCAATAACCTAGGCAACACGTTTTGTCATTATTCCCCACATATACGAAGAACAATGACTAGTGAGAGATAAGTGCCATGTGAAGTGGAATGAATAGAAAAATCGAATTTAAACGGTTTTTCTTCACATAAAGGATTCAATATAAAATTGAACCAGAGAAAGGTAGATCTCAGGTGAAAAACAACTACTTTCCTGGCAAATACCACGCAGAACGTTGAATGATATTCACCTGAAAATCCATGCATACTTCCATAAAATATCAATTGACATTGAATGCAAATGTTTCTTTCTGATAAGCTCGATTATGTTTAATTTATGTCGTGTTCACCTAACAATCCGCATACCGGTTTCAGGCTTCTTGGCCCTCATCAGTACGGAGTAGTCAACCAGCCAAAGGTCCAAAGAACTTTGGCTGAAGTGAGACACAACGTAAACAAACCATCATCGATCTTGTAACACCTATAGGTAAGCCGCAAAAGATAAACTTTAACTGGCGATACCTAGTGACAGAAAGAAACACTCCGAAAATCTCCCACCTCGATGGTTTCTTAATGAAAGATTCCTTTCAGTAGATGGCAAGCCCGTCTAGCATATAGTGAGAGATAAGTGCCATGTGAAGTGGAATGAATAGAAAAATCGAATTTAAACGGTTTTCTTCAC
This sequence comes from Gonioctena quinquepunctata, assembly GCA_018342105.1. NCBI lineage: Eukaryota > Metazoa > Arthropoda > Insecta > Coleoptera > Chrysomelidae > Gonioctena > Gonioctena quinquepunctata. Next base: position 318,471 of record JAFIRS010000795.1, read on the forward strand.
ATAAAGGATTCAATATAAAATTGAACCAGAGAAAGGTAGATCTCAGGTGAAAAACAACTACTTTCCTGGCAAATACCACGCAGAACGTTGAATGATATTCACCTGAAAATCCATGCATACTTCCATAAAATATCAATGGACATTGAATGCAAATGTTTCTTTCTGATAAGCTCGATTATGTTTAATTTATGTCGTGTTCACCTAACAATCCGCATACCGGTTTCAGGCTTCTTGGCCCTCATCACCTGAGATCTACCTTTCTCTGGTTCAATTTTATATTGAATCCTTTATGTGAAGAAAACCGTTTAAATTCGGTTTTTTCTATTCATTCCACTTCACATGGCACTTATCTCTCACTATATGCTAGACGGGCTTGCCACTCCTACTGAGAAGGAATCTTTTATTAAGAAACCTATCGAGGTGGGAGATTTTCGGAGTGTTTCTTTCTGTCACTAGGTACCGCCAGTTAAAGTTTATTTTTTCCGGCGTACCTATAGGTGTTACAAGATCGATGATGGTTTGTTTACGTTGTTCTCACTTCAGCCAAAGTTCTTTGGACCTTTGGCTGGTTGACTACCCGTACTGATGAGGGCCAAGAAGCCTGAAACCGGTATGCGGATTGTTAGGTGAACACGACATAAATTAAACATAATCGAGCTTATCAGAAGAAACATTTGCATTCAATGTCCATTGATATTTTATGGAAGTATGCATGGCACTTATCTCTCACTATATGCTAGACGGGCTTGCCACTCCTACTGAGAAGGAATCTTTTATTAAGAAACCTATCGAGGTGGGAGATTTTCGGAGTGTTTCTTTCTGTCACTAGGTACCGCCAGTTAAAGTTTATCTTTTCCGGCGTACCTATAGGTGTTACAAGATCGATGATGGTTTGTTTACGTTGTGTCTCACTTCAGCCAAAGTTCTTTGGACCTTTGGCTGGTTGACTACTCCGTACTGATGAGGGCCAAGAAGCCTGAAACCGGTATGCGGATTGTTAGGTGAACACGACATAAATTAAACATAATCGAGCTTATCAGAAAGAAACATTTGCATTCAATGTCCATTGATATTTTATGGAAGTATGCATGGATTTTCAGGTGAATATCATTCAACGTTCTGCGTGGTATTTGCCAGGAAAGTAGTTGTTTTTCACCTGAGATCTACCTTTCTCTGGTTCAATTTTATATTGAATCCTTTATGTGAAGAAAACCGTTTAAATTCGATTTTTCAATGACTAGTGATGTTGATGATCTATTTGTCTTCTGAGTCATGGAATTTCCGAAGAACATAATCATGATTGAAATAAACGGATCTTGCTGTAGTCTCAGTCTTGCCGAATTGCAAAATTCCGGAATGTGATAGGGGTGGTGTTTTTTCAATTACGTTGAGATGTCTAATCAATTGCCGATGTTTCTTCGGTTCGTATGATCAGTACCTGTCAGTAACACTACTAATTTGTTTTCTATGTAGGCGACAGTATCAAATAAACACCTGAAACTCTCTTTTCTGGATATCTGCTTTCAGTATAACGTATAGCATGAATTCTACTAGCTAGACAATAGGGAACACGCATGATTTCACTTTAATTTTTCTTTTCCTCAGTTCGGTCCCCAATTATTACATTTTGTGAAAGTAATTTCCCAAATCCCAAAATTTTGCCTAAAATTTCAAGTTCGAAAATGCTCCCCAATTCAAACTCGATTTGACTTTCACTTGAATAACTTCCTCCAAACATTAGCGTCATTTGTGGTTGTTTCGAATATATTGATAGTCAATACTATTTTTTACAACCCAAACATAAACTCAAACTCCCTTTGAATGTGATGTTTCAGTAACAATTGGAAATACTATGATGATAAAAATATTAGTACAACATATAAATGAAGGCAGATGAAACTATAGTTGACATTTCGAAGCAACTAGCGGTAAAAAATTGAAATGTGTGAAGTAACGATGCATACATCATCAGAGGCGCTAGTAGCACGTTTTCGAATAAGATCAAAAAATTGCGTTTTCAATTTCAAATTATGAAAAACATGAAACATTTTTTCAATTTCTAAATTTGTTGCTAAGCTCTCTAGGTGGTAATTTTTATGTGCAAATCAAAATATTCTAGAAAAGGGGCACATGCGTGTTCTCTATTCTTACACTGTACTCATATGTTCATCTCCATCTAGATTCCATAATTTTTTTTCGTGTAGAGCTGCACCAGTTTCTGTGATTTTTTCTATGCTGATATTTTCAAGACAATATTCTTTCCACCCCACTGATTCACTTGAATTTATGAGATGAGACAAACGTTCAGTAATATCACGCCAGATATCATAGAAGCGACTTGTCAGTAAACTGAATGGTCAGTGTGGGACCAGTATTCGCCAAATAGACAACACATTTCAATTTTCGAATTTTCATGAATCAAACCTCTCTCATGAATAAGCCCTGATATCTGATAAATAGTTTGGTTTCAAAGGAAGAATTTCAACTCAAGACGCGTTATTGGCACTAACCTCTAAAATAACTTCCGCTCTAGATGAGAATGAACCAACATCTGTGTTTTCATTGACTTGTCGATAGCATTCGACTCTATGAGCCACAATCTACTCCTGCAAACACTGGAAGATATTGGCATAAGAATTAATTGTTTGAAACTCTTCGAAAGCTACCTTTCAAATAGATCCCAGTACGTGAGAGTGGATGATGTGATCAGTGATCGAAAAGCTATAGAATATGGAGTACCCCAAGGAACAGTACTGGGACCATTACTTTTCAATATTTATGTCAACGGCATGTTCTCTATCCAAAGTCATGGAGAAATAATATGATTTGCAGAAGATACTGGAGTGTTTTATAGAGCAAAAACATGGCAACAACTGGAAACCATTGTGGAGACTGACTTACCAATGATAAAAACTGGCTAGAACATAAATCATTGACTGTGAAGCTTGAAAAAACACAATATATGTCATTAGGCTGCAATAGATCAAATAGACCAACCTTCAACAAACTCACATTTGCTATAAACGGAAAACAACACACCATTATGCCCCAAGAAAAAGTCAAATATCTGGGAGTCCTCATAGATACTCACCTCAAATGGAATGCACATATACACTTACTCTGATTTTGACATTTAAAGTGACACTTTTCAGAACTCGTTGACGTTAACAAATGTTTTACTTTTCATCGCCAGTTGCGAAAAGTAAAATTTTTCGCAACTGGTGATGAAATGTAAATTTCACCACCAGTTACAAAAAATACAGGAATAAAATTTGTTATAATTTTAAGGCTAATCTACTCGAAGTTCTTTTTCGTCATTATATTCTGATACATTATGAAAATTAAATTTCATTCGAATTCAATACATAATATGTATGGTGAAAACTAATTATAAATATTAATGACATAATTAGAACAATTGGTGATAATGACAACGTAGTTTACTATGTAGCATTAATTTCCGTTTTTTCCATGGAAGTCTCTCCAAGGATGAGAACCCGCTTTTAACGGACTAAAAAGAAAAAAAATAATTTAATATTCAACAAAAATTTATTTTGAAAATATGAAATTTCGATAATTTAGGTAGAATGAAGGAAATAATGTTACATAATATTAAGGAAGTATTTTTCAATTTATTCCACAATTAAATTGAATGTTCAAAATGAACACCATTAACTTCTTGACAATAAGCAAGTGGATCTTGTAATTCTCGTGCAACATTTTGTAAGACCTCAGGGGTATTGTTGTTGATTTCTTCCGTTATCATAACTTTCAAATCTGCAATATTGTCTGGTCTATTGGAGAATACTTTCGATTTTAAATAACCCCATAAGAAATAATCGGGTATTTTCTGTTTCGCTAAACGTCAGGAAGAATTTGTTCAAGATACCAACTAATTAATCACAAAACCCACATAAATAATGTAATGTCAATCTAGTAGACTACTGTTATTTCAATATTCATGAGTTGCTGACACCCGTCAGGGTATTGAAAAATATTTGTGTGTGTATTTGATTTAACTATGGCTCATTTATCCGAAACTCAAAGAATAGACATTTTGATTATTATTGGATGCTTTAATAAAACAAGAACTCAAAAGGAAGTTTGAGAAATGTTTAATAATAAATACCCTGATCAACACGTCTCACAGTCTACAGTTAGCAAAATAGAAACAAAATTTCGTGAAACGACATTTAAAAACTATTTAAAAACCAGGTCGAAATGTTTAATTTGATGAAGAAAAAAAGTTAGATGTACTGTTAGCGATTGAGGCACATCCGCATATGAAAAGAGGACAACTTTCCGCCGACATTGATGTAAGTAGATTATCGATATTGAGAGCTTTACATAAAGGAAAATACCATCCTTATGAAGTTCGGTTGGTTCAGGAGTTGAATGAGGATGATCCTGATAGAAGGCAACAATTCTGTGAACTGATGATGGACAGAATGAACACAGATTTGCTGTTCATAAACAAAATTACTTTTTCTGATGAAGCTATTTTTCATTTGAATGGATCGGTTAATAGACAAAACTGTATATATTGGAGCAGAGAAAATCCTCATTGGATGTGTGAGGCTCACACACAATATCCTAAGAAAGGGAACGTTTGGGCTGGTATCATTAACAACAGAATTATTGGCCCTCACTTTTTTGAAGGCACAATTAATGGTGAGATTTATCTAGATTTTTTTATGAACTTTTTACAGACTTTTTCCTGATGTCAATGATCCAAATGCAATAGATAGATCAATTTGGTACAAAAAAAACGGAGCTCCACCGCATTACAAACGTATTGTTAGAGATTATTTGAACGAAGTTTTTCCCAATAGGTGGATTGGAAGACGTGCAACGTTTGAATGACCTTCTAGATCCCCCGATTTGACTCCTCTCGATTACTTCTTATGGGGTTATTTAAAATAAAAAGTACATTTCCATAGACCAGACAATATTGCAGATTTGAAAGTTAGGATAACAGAAGAAATTAACAACATAACCCCTGAGGTCCCTCAAAATGTTCTACGAGAATTCCAAGATCGAACTGCTTATTGTCAAGAAGTGAATGGTGGTCATTTCAAACATACAATTCAATTGTAAAATGAATTGAAAAATACTTCCTAAACATTATGTGACATTATTTCCTTCATTCTACTTAACATCCGGACTTGACTCCAATGCATTTATTTTTCTGGGGATTTCTATGAGACATTGTCAATAATAATATTCAACTCATTAAAGAAACGATTCGACTTGAAATAGAGAATCTCAATGTCAATAATGAAGCAACTTCCAATGCACTTATAAATATAATGAAACGTTATCAATTAAGCATCGACAATATCGGTCATATTGAACATATTTTATGAGTTATCATGTTATTTAAATTTCCTAAATGAATATTTCCTTCTCACTGTAAATCATTTTGATAATTCCATTAAGAGAATGTCACTAAACAAACATAAAATAGTTGTCATTTTCATAGCTAACTTTAAAAATGTTAACTTTTATAGGATAGACATTCACAGTAACAGCTAGTGTTACTAAGTTATTCGACGTTTGATAACTCGAAATCGGTATAAGATAAGGGTAACATTTGGAATATTTTTGAACTCTGGGAAAAAAGATAATTCTGAAAATTCAATAATATATAGGGCATCCCATTTGAAAAAAAAATATTTCCTGAATTCTGCAGGCTACTGTATTTTTGATAGCATTTCATCAAAATTCAGTCATAACCATACAACTTATGAAGACTATAATAACGATGATGAGGGATGGATAATTTATAGTGAATAACCCGATACCTCAGAAAGTTCACACCTCACAATTCTGCTATTATTCAGTAAGTTTATTGAGCAATTGAATTGTTTTATTTTTTATTTTCTATGAATAGTTTTATTTTTTCAATAAATAAATGAAATACCAAATATTCTCATATATGGCGGAGGTGTACTTAGTACTCCATGTATATGTAATAACGATGTATCCACTTCATGGAAAAATGTATACTAATAATAGGAATGTTATTGAACTCAATTTGGGATATAGACTTTCCCTAGGGTTCTGTGCATAACTCAGCAATCCAATTTCGAATGAAATATCGGACTTAAAATCACAAAACACTCATGTCATCTAGAATGGTTCAATTTCTCAAAAAAAAAAACGATGGTGCGGCCAGTCGAAAAGGTAGATTTCAGAATTCAATTATTGACGCCATCAATCAAGCTAACGAACCATGTGTAAGAAAAATAGGACTTTTATTCACTGGAAAACACAAACAGCAATTCTGTTTTTCTATAAACCTCTACAATAAAAAATTGGAGAAGAGTTCAAATCTCTCTCAACGCTTTCAGTATTTTGATGTAATCTGGCTCTAATAAAAAAACTATTTTTGTATGAAACTCGAACTTTACAATCAAAAGTTGGTGATGGATCCAAATCTCTCTAAATTATTCTTAATATTTCTATATAATCTGACTCAAATAAAAAAAAAGAGTATAACCAGCACACAATGATATAGACAGTCCTTACTTAAGTTTTAATTTTAATATCCCGTAGAAAAATAAAATCTGATATTTAACTTCGAAATTCGGAAATGTCAAAGTACAATGATGTTCTTTTTGTCGGCGGAAGGAAAATAGTATCTGATTGACACGAGTGAATGAACTCCAATGGAAAGGAGCATACAGGATGAAAAAAAATCTCATGAATGGTCATTTACAGCGATTTTTTATTTGTGTGTACTTCTTGAAGAAAATAAAAAAAAGAATGAAAGTTGTAGATATTGGTATGAATTTGAAAGATTGAGATTTTTCTAATCTTTCAACAGCCGCCAATCTGACACTACTTGACCGATCTGACCCGTCTTCGAACTTATCCGAGGCATTGATAGAAAATATATTCGTGTCCAATTTCGTTCCATTCGGTTTAAATGTGGCTTCCACTTTGCTGACAAAGTATAATCTAACCCCTTGCACACATGTGAATGACGAGTGTATAATGCCATTTTATAACGAATTGCGGTGGAAAAAATCCGAAAAAAATTGAAAACATGTTTTGTTCTTTGTAACATTCGATAACATTTTGGGAAGCCCCACTCGCCTAACCTCAGCTGTCTTGATTTGAGCTGTTAGTTAAGGAAATTGCCGATGCAATAAACATTTCAATGATGCGGACTGTTGAATTGATTGTGCGGTAAATGTACAAAAAGAGTACATTGCTTGTGATAGATATTCAATTTCAAAGTGATGAAAACAAATGAGCCCCGTTATAGCCAAACTGGTAGATGAAGTCAGAACTAGTGGATGAGATCTATACAGCTTTGAGGCACTTATCAAATCCAATTATCACAAAAACACAAACAAAAAACACACTATTGGATTATTTTCAAAATAGTATTGGCGATCATTGTGGCCTAGTGTGATTGAGAATAACATGTGAACGCTGTTGCCAACTACTGTTTCCAAGAGTCTATGTTTCTTAAAATTAAACACCAAACTGTTCCGTGCGTATTTTGAAGAGTGGAAGACAAGAGAAATCTCTCGTCGCATTTTTGAATGAAGTAGTGAATTTCAATTCTAGTTTCTGGACTCGCTAATCAAAAGTCAGGAAAATACTGTGCACATCTGAAATGAGTAAACACTTTGGGCGTTTCCGTACTAGAGATATTAATATAATATAAATATGTTTTTCATAGAATGGCTAATTTTTTAAATTATATTGCGATATTAAAGCTCCAAATTGACTTGAAGAGATCTGAAATTCCTGTTTTTAGAATTGTATAATTAAATCACTAGTTTACAGTACATCTGTTGACGGAAAATTTTGTGCTGTTGCTTACTACATATGATATGCTTATTTCGAATATATAAGTAGTTTTTTTTTATCAGCTCAGGTTTTTGAGTTTCAGATATCCACCTTCAAAACAGAAAAAATCCAGTAAAATATTGAATTAATCATTGAGTATTAAAAAACTTCGCTTCAAAGCTCTTTTCTTATGTTTGGACTGAGGATACAATATCCTTCCTTCAGCTTTGTACTGGGAGCAATAGGTACCCCCGCATATTTATTTCCGTAATGTAACAGAATGCATTTTAGGCTGAGTTTTGAGCTGTCAATCAATAAATGCTATTCACTTGGTTCATATTATTTCAAACCCATTTTCATCAACAATTTGTTAATATCTGAACAAAAAGCAATATTGTCGTCATCGGAAAAATAACTCCTTAATTATTTTTCTTTTTCACGATAAGAATTAATTTTAGTTCCTGGAGAAAGCAAATTTTTGTCTTCCAGTCTGAAGCTTTTAAATTAAATTAATTAATTTTGGGAAAAGTATTTTGTTTCATTTGATACATCTTCAAAATCAGTATAATTTTCTGATGAGTTTGGTCCTTTATTGTCTTGTACTAAAAGTTCAAATATATTTTCACGCACTGAAGAGTTCAGGTGAATGTTGCACTGGATGCTAAACACAAGTAGTACTTGGATACTGCCATTTAGCTCGATTTTTAGCTTTTATGCTTTTTATGTTGATACTACAGAAGGAACAATCATCAAGATGATTTTGTGGCTCTCGCCAAATGGTTGGTGTTTCAAATTTAAAAGCACTTCCTTTACCATTTTTTCATAATCTCAGATATTCAACACACGATTTACAAACACAATCCGGAGCCCAAATCTTGTCATTTTTATCCAAAAACATCTCAAAATAGAGAAAATAGGTATTTTTAATGTACTCTGATATAACTTTTCTACAATCGTTAAACACATATTCTCCACATATGTAGTGAAAATGATTTGGAACAACGTCTCCTTGAATTACTCATGTCACAAAAACTTCAGATAATAGTCTCAACACAGTGAAGTATGCATGTTATCAACGGATAAATACGCATGAATTATAAACATTTTAACAGAAGTACATCGAGCTGCACAAATTTAGTAAACATTATCAACCATAAAATTCACGGTAACAGATAAAAAGTTCAATTTTGTAAACTACTTATTGGTGGTAAGCTTTGGCTTCAAAATGCAGTCGAAGAGTTTTACATACCTGCTGAAGGTTTGTGTATTGTGATTTGTTCATATTATTGAATTTGAACATGAGAAACATGGAATTATTTAATATCCATATATAGGGTGATTCGAAAGTACTTTGACAAACTTCAGAAGGTGATTCCTCACAATATTCTAATATGAATTGTCCGAATAAATATATGTCCGGTAACGCTTCGTTTCCAAGGTACAGGGTGTTAAAGTTTTATTTTTATTTTCGGTTTTGGAACTCATTGCCTAGGGAGGTGTTCCCCGAGGCATACAACCTCCAGAAATTTAAGAAGAACACCAACTCCTACCTTCTTTCCCTTGGTTCCCACGATGTTCTCTGAACATTACAGGATATCCCTTTTCGTGGGAACCAGAACATATAAAAAAAAAAAAAAAAAAAAATACTGACCTTAATATAACGAAAATTGATATTGAGTGGTTTTTTGAGGTGTCGAATTCGAACCTGATGTTATTATTGCTCTTACTCGTAGGGGGCGCCACCTACACGTCTTTTTCTTTCTTGAAGAATCATAACTTTTTTGACCGTACTTCCATTACATTTTTCAGTAAAAAAATCAATTCCCCTATCATATATACGTAAAAAAGCTACCCTTGTTACCAGTCGCTATAAGCAACCGTTTTCTAGATATTTGGACTTGAAAATTTCAAGTCGATTATTTGATAATCGATGCGTGTTGAAGTTATTACCATTGATTTGCATTTTTCACAAAAATGCTTAGGATTTGAATTTGACGTTTAAGTAAGTAGTTTTGGTAATTACATATTATGTGACAGTTAAACGTTTTGTTGTTTTGTTGAAGCGTCTGTAAGTTTTAAAACACTAATTTTGACAAAATGGAACATTCAAACAATAATGCTCATTTAGCCGATATGCATTTCGTTTATGGCCTTGCGGATGGCAATGCGCGCGAAGCAGGACGTATTTACCAGGTGCGATTTCCTAATCGAGTACTGCCTTCAGCTCCAACATTTACCGTCGTTTGGCAGAAACAGGTAGCTTCAAGAGGGCATCTGATATTATTGGCAGACCACGAGCAGTTCGAACCCCAGAATTGAAAGAATCTGTTTTGAACGCTCTCGAGGAGAATCCAGAAACAAGTACAAGAATAATTGCTAAAGCTCTCAATTCTACTAAGTCCACAGTTTGGGGAATTATCCACGATCAACAATCTCATCCATACAATATCCAAAGAGTACAAGCTCTTTTGCCACGAGACTTTCCTCAACGCAATACTATGTGTCAGTGGTTTTTGAGAAAATTGGCTGGAAATCCTCAATTTTTAAGATATGTACTCTTCACGGGCGAGGCAAACTTCTCTCGAAATGCTTTCACAAACTTTCATAACAACCATGTGTGGGCTCTGGGCATTCCGCACGCAGTTAGTGAAAGACATTATCAATAACAATTTTCTGTAAATGTATGGGCGGCAATAATTGATAATTACTGATGGGTCCTTTCTTTCTTCCGTTCCTACTGAATGGCGCAACTCACAGATACTTTTTAGAAAATGAATCGCCGGGACTACACCAGAATGTACCATTAGAAATTCGTATCCGCATGTGGTTTATGCATGATGGGGCTCCGGCCCATTTGAGCGTTGTAGCCAGGGGATCCCTTAACACTGTCTATCCAAATCGATGGATCGGTAGAGGTGTAGAAGAACCTAACCAAGCGTGGGCACCAAGGTCCCCAGATCTAAACTCACTAGATTTTTATTAATGGGGACATTTGAAGTCAGTAGTTTACAAAACTCTAGTAGCGAACAAGAAAGATCAAAGAAACCTAATAGTAGACGCTTGTGAAACAATAAGAAATACACCAATAATTTTTGAGCGGGTACGAGATTCAATGATCAGGAGACTGAATGCCTGTATCTTCGCTGAAGGTGGACACTTCGAACAATTTATTTGAATATAATTTAGTTTCCTTTATTTTATTTTATTTTACATATTCAAAATTTCTTGAAATAAAATGTTGATATTTCTTGCAAATTTTATTAAAACAAATACAAATTTTGCACCCTTGATACAAAAATACCTATTTCAAACGAGTTAAAATAAATAGGTGGCGCCTTCTACGAAAAAACAAAACTACTAATTTAAGTCAAATTCATTTCCTAAGCATTCTTGTGAAAAATACAAAATAATGGTAATAACTTCAACACGCATCGATTATCAAATAATCGACTTGAAATTTTCAATTCCAAATATCTAGAAAACGGTTGCTTATAGCGACTTGTAACAAAGGTAGCTTTTTTACGTAGATATAATAGAGAAATTGAGTTTCTTACTGAAAAATGTTCTAGACGTACGGCCAAAAAAGTTATGAATCTTCAAAAAAGAAAAAGACGTGTAGGTGGCGCCCCCTACGGGTGAGCAATGATAACATCAGGTTCGAATTTGACACTTCAAAAAACCTCTCAATACAAATTTTCGTTTGATTGAGGTCAGTATTTCGAAAGTTATTTTTAAAAAAATTAATAAAAATAAAACTTTAACACCCTGTATCTTGGAAATGAAGCGTTTCCGGACATATATTTATTTAAGAAATGAAATGCATGGAGCACACACAGTCGTCTTCACAAAGGGTTCAATATAAATTGAAACACAATGGGTAGACCGACAGGCGAAAAACAACTTCTTTCCTAGCAAATACCGCGCAGAACGTTGAATGATATTCACCCGACAATCCATGCAAACTTTCATCTAAATGGATATTGTTCGCGAAAGTTACTTTCTGATGAGCTCGATTATGTTTAAATTCATGTCGTGTCCGCCTAACAATCCGTATACCGGTTTCAGGCGGCCCTCATCAGTACGGAGTAGTCACCAGCCAGAGATCCGGAGAGCTCTGGCCGAAGCGAGACAAAACATAAATAAAATCATCATCGAGCTTAAAACATCTTTAGGTGCGTCGGGAAAGATAACTTTTAACCGGCGGCACCTAGTGACAGAAAGAAACAGTCCATACATTTCTCCTATCTCGATAGGATTCTAAGCAGAGAAGGAATCTTCCATTTAGAATCCTATCAGACGTCTTGATGATATGCCTTGGTTATCATAGCAAATATTTGGGTACCATACTAAACGACCTGACACAGCTTAGTTTAATTGTTATGTGGATTGATTGAAAAACATAGTTATATAAAAGTATAACAATTTTTATTCTATTCCAATAAATAAAAAATAGAGAAGCAAGCAAAAAGGCTGGGTAATATTGAATATTGAAACCTGAATTAGTAAGAATAGCCTGTGGTAGAAGTCCATTGTATCTCGAAGTGGAGTGGTATTATTTTATGAAGTAGAAAAACTCGAAGTCGTCTCCACAATATAATATTAACAATCGATTAGATAAAAAATCGATTAGTGTACATAGTGAACTTCTAGTTCATCACGGAGAATAATTTTCCACAAAGAAGAACAAAGACTTAATAGGTAGGTCATAGTGCTGTTACATGGAGATGAAAATGTTTATAGTTAACGTAAATTATTTAAGTCAGAGTATATTTAGATCATGGAAACTTGAGAATCGTTTGCTGTGTCCATTTTTGAGCTATATTAGCCGATGCAAATAAAAGAGATAGGACCGTGAAAATGACATGACTGCTGATTGATATATAAAGAGTATTATCTGGCAAATTGAATTGTCAGCCCAGATGAGGGATAGAGAATCATGCACGGAAAAATATGCTAGATAATCACAATCAAAGCATTATACATAAGAGTAGATGTCACCTATCCATATTTGCAAAATATATATATATATATATATATATATATATATATATATAAGACTAGAACAATTATGTATCAAAATAAAGAACAGTGTGTATGTCTGTCACATACACACTGTTCTTTATTTTGATACATAATTGTTCTACTCTTATATATATATATATATTTGCAAATATGGATAGGTGACATCTGAGCTCTTTGCATGGTATATTAATTGCTTTGGTTGTGATTTACATCTAGTTCATATTTGTTCCGTGCATGGAGTTCTCCTGTCGCCGCTCCATGGTTAGGTTTTGACAATTCAGTTTGCCAGATGGATGGCTCTTTGGGTGCTGTCAATCACCAGTCATTGCTACCATTGTTTTCACGGTCCTCATGTCGTCTTGTTATTTTGCATCGGCTAATGTATTTAGCCCCCCTAAATTTAAAAATGGGACACAGCCCTTGAAGGCGAATTCTCAAGTTTCCATTTGGTCTAAATTATGATCTCTGGACTTAAAATAATTTTAATCGTTAACCTATAAAACATTTTTTCATCTCCATGTAAGTAGCACTTATTGTATCACACTACCTATGGATTTAAGTCTTTGTTCTTCTTTTATTGTAGAAAATTTTATTCTCCGCTGATGATGAACCTATAGAGGTTTGAAACATGTACACCTAATCGATGGTTTTTATCTAATCGATTGTTGATATTATATTGTGGAGACGACTCCGAGTTTTTCTACTTCATATAATATAGTAAGAATAGTAATAGCTACAGGTGAAATCAATGAAATGTATATAATAACGTCATATCTTTATTTTCCCGCACTAGTGCGGGAAAGTGAGTTTTTCCTGCACTAGTGCGGGAAAGTAACACTTTCAAAACTCAAATGCATGCGGGAAAGTGGGTAAAAACGCACGGTCGTAGAAAAATAAAATTTTCGACCTTAACACCTCAAAAAATTAATTTAAATAGCCGATCATTTTCTAATCGCCGTCTTGAATTATTATTAAATTTCTACGGAAAATCTCCTACCTACCCAAAAATGTAAATACCAATTTTTTATCGAATCGGTATCATAAATCATTAATTACGTTCACCGTTTTGGAGTCGAGCCATCTTGAATTTCTATATATCATAGTGTCAAATTGCATTGTCACTCAAACAATACAATATACCAAATCCCAAGTCAACTGAATGAGTGGAACTGGGTCAAATATTACTATTTGATATAATCTAACTAAACAAGCTTGCTTTGTATTATGTTGATGAACTTGACTTTCAAACTGGTTATGGTGTCTGTTATTTTGAAATTGGAATATATTTAGACTGTGGAAGGTTACTCACAAAAAATGTCAAGAAACGTTGTTCCTCCACAAAAAAACACATCCATTCAATACAATTTATTCAACTTTTGAAACAATCATTTACGGATGCGAAAGCAATCATTTTTCACTTTTTAGTGCATTTGAATGAAGGCTTGGTCTTTAAAGAGAATTTTTATGAATTGATTTATTTTATGCTTTTTAGTGCTTAAGTATGCCTTAATCTATGCATTTTTGTTGAAGCATCCTTATTATGAGGCCATTTTTTCCTGTAAGTTCTGAGCTATCTGTCCTTCAATGAGGAGACCATCTAAAGATTAACTCATCCGCCATCTTGGAGTTACCATCTTCAATTCATGAATTTTAATTCGAAATCAATAACCTCGACTAAATTCATAATCTCCGACCCCAAAAACCCCGAAATTCCAATTTAGAATCGAATCGGGCCATAATTTCAAAACTCGTTCGCCATCTTAAATTTGTGAATTATGATAAACAAATTCATAATTTCCGAACGCAAAAACCCCTACATACCAATTTTGAAAAGAATCGGAACATAAACACAGAGATCATCGGCCATCTTGGAGCCGCCATTTTGATTGTATGAATTTAGAATGAAAAACATAATCTATGGCCCTGAAAACCCCCACATACCAATTTTCTATCGAATCGGAGCATAAACCTAAATCTCGTCCGCCATCTTGGAGCACCATTTTGTTTTTTCTGAAACAAAAATTCCATGAGCCGCCATTTCAATTTCATAAATTTTAACAAAAAATTCTTAATCTCAGACCCCGAAAACGGACCATAATCACAAAACTTGTCCGCCATCTTGAGTTTTTGAATTCACAATCTCCGTCCCCGAAAACCCCCACATAACAATTTGGAATCGAATCGTACCATAATCATAAAACGCGTTCGCCATCTTGGAGCCGCCATTTTGTTTTTTCTCCTACAAAATGTTCATAATGCATTGTCACCGGAATTATGAACACCTGCCAAATTTCAGCTCAATCGACAGTCGGCAAGTGCTCCAAAAATGGATTACAAAATTTGAACACGAAAGAATGACAGAATGACATACGAATGAAGGAGGTTAAATAAAAGCTTGTGAAAACAATAGTTTGCTGTATAGGTACAAAATAGCTATGTATGTAACAAGTTGCGAAAAGATTGTGTTTTGAGCACGGGACGAAAAATTGTCGAGTGCTTGAAACACATCGATTTCGCAACGAATTTCATACAAGATTTTTTGTGAAAGCGATTCGAAGTTGACAAATTGTAATGAACATCGAAATTTCTAAAATTCGAAACGCTTTCACAAAAAATAATATTTATATAGCTATGTTCATAGCTTATAAAGAAATGAGATTATGTATGTCAGAGTTTTGATTTATTTGCTGTTTACTATCAAGAACCCTATCAGTTATAACTTTGTTCTCATATAGACTAGAGAGCTATTGTTTTTGCAGGCACAAGTTTGGAAACAGAAACGTGTAAAAAACGAGGTATATCGATAATTATCTCAACTCAAGATATGAACAATTATCGCAGGGAAACAATTTCGAAGACATTGAAAAAAGTCTAACTGAGGTACTGGAAGAACTGAACCGATACTACAATAAAAACCAGCTAAGGCCAAACCCAGCAAAAACCCAAGTATGCGCCTTTCACCTCCGCAACAAACAGGCATCTAGAAAGCTGCAAGTAAGGTGGAATGGAATACTACTGGAGCACTGCCCAAAATATTTCGGAATCACCTTAGACAGGACCCTAACCTATAAACAACACTGTAGGAACACTAAACTGAAAGTGAGCGGGAGGAACAACATCCTAAGGAAGATATCAGGTAGCTCTTGGGGTGCTAGTCCAAGTGTCGTCAAAATCACCGCATTGGCCCTATGCTACTCCGCCGGGGAATATGCCTGCCCAGTATGGTATAAGTCAGTTTACGCCAAACAAGTTGATGTTGCGCTGAATGAGAGTTGTAGACTCATTACAGGATGCCTGAAACCCACCCCCTTGGATAGAGTTCACCATCTGGCGGGGGTAGCCCCGCCTGCTGCCCGAAGAGGAGCTGCAGCCATAAGGAAAGACTTAAATCGTCAACTTCTGAGCGGCACCCTCTATATGGCCTGCAACCAGCATACCAGAGACTTAAGTCTAAAAATAGCTTCCTAACAACCACCGCAGATTTCCAGGAACAAACGAACAAGTCTAGGATCGATTTTTGGAAAGCCACCAAAGACCAACATTGGATGAATCCATCCGAAAACCTAGCTGCTGGGAGAGGGGAGAGTTGGGAGGTCTGGAAATCTCTGAATAGACTCCGAATCGGAACTGCAAGATCTAGGGTCACCCTAAACAAATGGGGATACCCAGTGAGTTCCACCCTATGCGATTGTGGCGCCCCCCAGACGACTTCACACATGTACGAATGCCCGCTGTGCCCCACCCAATGCACCCACGAAGATCTGATGTCAGCTCTACCAAACGCAATTGACGTCGCCCAATACTGGGCAAGACATACTTAGTTTGATTAATTTAACAATATCTGTATACCTACCCGCTTATTTACCTTTATGGACTGTACGTTATATATAATGTAAGATACTTCTGACTCGAATAAATGAAAAATCGCAGGCCATTTAAACTCAAAATAAAATTATGATTTGAAAAAACTAAAAAACACGCTTATGTAGCAGTAAGGACTGAAAAGTTGAAAATAATATGAATAAAGTCATTGACCAAAAAATTATCTTATGTAAAAAAAGCGTGAGGTGCTTGATATCCGTTATCTTGATATCATTATGAAGAGTAAGTGGAGAGCATCCCACGCTTTTTGTACATAAGAGAAAATTTCTTGGTCAATGACTTTATTCTTATTATTTTCAACTTTTTAGTCCTTACTGCTACCTAAGCTCTTTTTTTCAGTTTTTTGAAACTATAATTTTATTTTGAACTTTTTAGTACATATTGGTACAGAAGACTAAAAAAGACTACAGGAAAAAAACTCTTCCATTTATTCATTCACTTGGAATGGAAGTTTTTTCGAAATTATGGTGAATGAGACGCACGCTGCATTTTGGTGAATCTACGCATTCGCCATATCTTTGAAATGTGAATGATTTTTTTCTGACGAAGTTTGTGAGAATACCAGATCATTATTGTATTGTCATGGGTTCTTAATACGTGTGCGAAATTTCAAATAATTCGGACGTCTGGAAGTGGGAGGAAATTAATTTTAAAGATTCTATTACCTTCTTTATACATACATACCGGTGAAGCTAATGAAGCGTGTATAATGAAAAGAATAACTCAGGCTCACTACTCAAATTCCAAAAAAAAACAAAACTCCACATATTTGAAAGTATACCAGGTGACAATGGGACTAGGGCCACAATTAGAGACACAATTTCGGATTGACAGACATATGAAAACAAAATGACCGACTTCCGGTTTCGCCAGAATAGCCACCAACTTTGATTTTTCAAATAGAACACCCTGTATGTTTGATGTTTTTCGGATTCTACGGCTCAAATTACATACGACAGTATTGCCAAATTTTTATTTTACAATTTAAAAAAATAATTTCTCAATTTTTTTTAGCCTTGATCAGGATGAAATCTATACTTATTTACATCAGTTACTCATAGTAATAGGCATAACAAATCCTACAGCAGGAATTGAAATTTTCTAAACGCATATTTAACGAAAAAATAGTTTTTTTCAAATGGTACCTACCGAGGACCATCTTGCTATTCGATAGAGAATTTAATTACCAATTCAACGATATACATTATATACAGCTTTTTTTTCGTGCAATACGTAGAGAGCCATCTAACAAAATGAGCTAAATCTGGAAAAATTGGTAGGTAACATCACATCTATTCATTCCTTCATACTTTACTTCAGAATGGTAACAATGAATTACCAAAAATAATCGATTCGACAATATGTAATAATCATAAACCCATTACAGAAAAGATAACTTTAATATAATCAAACTGTTTGAATAAATCTAATGACTGAAACAGTGAAACATTCAACGTACAAATTATTACTCACAATACCATTATCCTATTTTCAATAGAAGAGTTTCACAACCATCGAGAAGTCATTTCATTCATTAATGACCAATGATATGTTTGGAGTCTTGCCCGGTTTCCCTAACACATAGACTAGTTCTATTTATTGTACACCTCATCACATTTATCAGTTCGTGGGCAGGAATTTCCTGAAATGCGCCCTCAACTCTATCTCTCAAGTCCTCCGAAGAAGTTGGTCTCCTCGAGTATACTTTAGATTTTATGTGACCCCATGAATAAAAACCAATAGGGGTTAAATCGGGCGATCTGGCTGGCCATCTGATTGGACCATTTGTTCCATTCCATCTCTGCCCGCATAGGTATCACTAAGATATTGCCGAACAATATTAGCATTATGTGGTCCTGCACTATTCTGCTGAAAAAACATATTTTCCCTGATGTTCTCAGGTAAATCGTTGATATTATTTTGAATATCGTTCTCCAAGAATTGTAGATATCTTTGTCCCGTCAGAGGCCCGTTGAAAAGAATTGGTCCAATGATTATTGTCCCTATGATTCCTACTCAGTCGTTGAATCCAAATCTTTCTTGGAAATTACCTTCTCTCTGTAACCTAGGATTTTCTTGAGCCCAATACCTTGTATTATTCCTATTGAGCATACCATTATTCGTAAACAGTATCTTCGAGGCAAAACCATTATTCAAATCATGATCTGTTCTGGGTAAATTTTCATATAGATGCTGATGCAAACTGTATT
Source organism: Gonioctena quinquepunctata (assembly GCA_018342105.1). NCBI lineage: Eukaryota > Metazoa > Arthropoda > Insecta > Coleoptera > Chrysomelidae > Gonioctena > Gonioctena quinquepunctata. The sequence goes on from JAFIRS010000795.1 coordinate 337,391, forward strand.
TATAGGAGCGATATTTATGTTTTTTCAATAATTTTTTGGCACTTTCCCTGCTGATCCCACATTCAATTTCCAATTCTCGCATTGAGGCAGATGGAGAGAAATGAACATATGCTAAAACATTAGTTTTTGCTTCTTCACTGACGATGAATTGCATGTGGTTTTGATCAGCTTGTTCTTTCTTCAGCATCATTTCCAATTTCCTGAAATAGGTCCTCGATGGGTGCCGTGTTAACGGATAACGAACACCGTGTAGCATTCTAGCATTGACAGCGTTCTTCTGACATTATCCGTATATCAATATCATATCGATTTGTCCGTTTCGAGAAAAACGATTATTATTTTCCATTTCAAAAAAACTTTTTACAAACGAAACGAGATGACAAGTAAAATTGGTATATCACTTTTGACATGACATTAATCAACTACTGTTCTCCATGATTCCACGGCTACCTTTCATTTCATCAAACCTAAACGGTTAACATTGGAATTTGTAGGCATCGTATAAAATATTGTACAAATTCAATAATTGATCGTTTTTAGTTTTGAACAAAAAGGAAGTGGTACATAATGTATATCGTTGAATAGGTAATCAAATTATCGAATGGCAAGATGGCTCTCGGTAGGTACCATTCGAAAAAAAAGATTTTTTCGTTAAAATGCGTTCAGGAAATTTTAATTGCTGCTGTAGGATTTGTTATTGATCTTATCGATGAAATGACTATTACTATGAGTTACTGATGTGAATTAGTATAGATTTTATCCTGAATAAGGCCTTCTGGGCCAAAAAAAGTATTTGGCAACACTGTCGTATGTAATTTAAGCCGTAGAATCCGAAAAACATCAAACATACAGGGTGTTCTATTTAAAAAATTGAAGTTGGTGGCCATCAGGCAAAATTATGAATCGGCCATTTTGTTTCCATATGTTTGTCGATCCAAAATTGTGTTTCATATCTATTTACAAAATTTCATTCAAATCGGTTGATAAGTGAAGGAGATATAGGCATGGCTCTAGTCCCATTGTGACCCGGTATTCAAGAAAACAAAATAGTTTTTATGAATTTTAGAAAAATGGTATATCAGCCCAATATATTGGACTTATCACAACTTCGCACAGTGACTGCCTTTTTTACCTTTCAATTATTTTGTATGTCATTTAGAGCAGAGTGTGGTACATTGTATATTGCATCCAGAAATTATCAGTTTTTAATAACGGCTTCTACTAGCGGGTTTCTATTCAGGTAGACAGTGCTTCCAAAAAATTTGATTATGATTTACAAAAAGCTTCTTGAATTTTCAACGGAATTCACGTTAATAAATTGAAAAAGTTATTATTTAACATGATTCTCAAAAAAAAACTCTCACCTCTCTGTTTGAAATTGAAAAAAATTATAGATAACAACAAAAATGATCGATTGACAGAGGCTCATCTCACATTCGACTTGTTAATATGGGAACGCCCGTTTTACAGGATATCACGATTTCAGCAGGAGTCAGCAAGAATTGGACACCTCACCAACTTTTATAAAACCAAGAAGAGCAATCGCTCGAGAGGTTGCTCTTTCATATCAAGATTACGAACAATTGTACTTTCTATACTAAAAGTTCCTTCTGAAATAAAATTGTTTTAAAAAAAGTTATTTTTCGAAATCGAACTTATTTTTTGCTTGATCATTGGAACGACAATACATAAACTCTACGCCAATGACTGGCGTAAATTCTTCAATATATTCAACAAGCCAGATTGGTTTTGAAAAAATGAATACTTACCTTGTCGTAGATAATTTTGTCATTATCTTCAAGTATGACTGATAAGAGCTTAAATATGTGGAGGCGTTCTACTAGGCATTAAAAAAAGCCATAAAAAGCCTTTTCATTCCAAACGGATTCATAATTGAAGTTTGGGAATTTCTTACTTGATGAAATGGTGAAAACTAAGATAGCTCTTTCCGTTTCCAAAATACTTATTGTGTTAATGATAAAGATACATTGTTCTTGTTTTTTTGGTCGCCACTTTCTATGCCCTACAATATGGCAAATGTAGTTTTCAGGTTCAACGTTTCGCCTTCTTGGAATCATCATCATCTTCATGAAAAACTGATTGATACTATATTTTAAGTTAAATTATGTTGTTTGAATATATGATATATCACATTTTATAATTCAGCAACGTTGCGGTGGAACAACTATCTTTTTTCTCAAATATTCAATGCAACAAGCATTATTTTAAATTTGCGTGTTTGAATATTCATTGAAAATGTATCAAAGGAGAGTAGCGGCCCAAAATACAGCTACACTTCTGATAGCGAAATCAGTTGGATATTGAACGATAATTAACGGTTTCTCATTATGATTTTTCCAATTCCATATATATCATTCAACCAAAAGAACAGAAATATTGATACCCTTGATTCAAAAATATATCGTATTTGGACGGATGGAAAAACTATTCCTATCATTGAATGAACAAAGAATCGTGTTAGCCATAATCAAATATATTGAGAGACAATAATATATTCAACAAGAAGTTCCATCATAAATTGATTCTAGATTTTATAAATTTTTTTATACGTTAAACATTTTCATAAACAAAGTAATTTATGTGTGTTTTATCGTTCATTATTCAATTCATTTCGGAATCTGATCGATTGTATTTTGGTAATAAACATCAGTGAAATCATTTCTATATTCGTCAGTGATAGTGTGAATATGAGAACTAATACAGAAAGCAGTGCCGTATCTAGGAGTTATGCTTGGGGGTTGATGACATAAAAAAGTTAAATACCTCTACTTATAGGTACAAAAAACATAAGTATTTTTTTTCATTCAAATTCAAACAAAAATACAAAATGTAATAAAATAAAAGATATATATGCATATACTTATAAGTAGGTACGAAAAAAAAGATTTTTTTCGTTAAAATAAAAATAACAAAATGGAATCCAGTCTCCTGTATTTTTCATTTGTAAACCTTTCAATAACATTTGAAACATCTATTTGCACATCTATATGAACATGAATTAGAGCTAATCCAACCAACATTGTATTTAAAATATGAAGACACTTTTTTATTAAGAGAAACATGTCAGCTGAACACTTGAAAGAATGTAATTTCAATGGAAAAAAATTTTTACATTTAATTTTCATAATGTGAGGCTATTGTATATTAAGTTATTTTTTTGGAACCACCGATTTTATTAAAAACCTAATAATTGTTCACAGAATGATTCCATATTCTGTTTTTTCCTAGAGTTTTATTTAAAATTTTTTTTAAAAAATTTAATTAAAAAATATGAGAAATTCAGTAAATATTGTAAAAAAATGTGTATTGATATTTCACATTATCAGTTTTATGTCTGACAAAGGCATTTTATGAAATTACGCAATTTATTTATGAAATATTCATAAACAAATGAATAAGTTGAATATTTTTCAGAAATTGTTTTCTCAGCAACCTAATGCTGGGAGTTTATTATGATTAAAAAAAATATTCCCAATTTTTTTAAATTGTTTATAATAGTTTTTTTTTTGTTTTTTTGTTATTAAAATAATATATTAAGAATTTTTTTCTTTAAAATTAGTAATTGGTTATTCCCACCTAATGATAAATAACAAAAACAACCATATACGAGAAACTGTTCAAAATTTGTATTCTATAATTTTTCTAGAAAATTCTATAAAAATCACAAACAATTTATTTTGAATATTTTGCCGTATATGGTTGTATTTGTTATTTTTTGTACTATTAGAAAACAAATTGCCAATCAAAGTTTGTTTAATTGTTGAGTAGATACACAATTACATTATTCATGGAAATTTCATTAGGTAGAAAATAACCAATTATCAATTTTAAAGAAAAAATTCTTCATATATTATTTGAATAATAAAAAAAATAAAGAAACTATTATAAACAATTAAAAAAATTAGATTTTATGATTTTTTTTTTCATAATGAACTCTTCACAACCTGATGCAAAAAAACAATTTCGGAAAAATATTCAACTAATCCATTTGTCAATAAATATTTCATAAACAAATAGCGTATATTTTTAAAAACGTTGTAAAATGCCTTTGTCAGACATAAAACTGATAATAATGTGAAATATCAATTTAAAAAAATTAATCAATGTATATTTAATATAAATGAAAAGTATAACAATATAAAATAAATACAAATGTAAAATAAATCAAGATGTAATAAATTAGTTTGTTAACTTTAGAAATACCTTATTAACAAAACAATCAAATTTTAAACAATTTTATAGCGTGATATTATTTAGTATACATGTACAATGTGCTCCTAGAAGCAAAAAAAGTATGGCGTCATTCTGCGAAAAATTCGATTTCTAATAAAATCAGCAGTTCCAAAAAAATACTTAATTAACAATAGCCCCACATTATCAAAATTCAATAAAGAATGTTTTTTTCCTACGGAATTACATTCTTTCAAGTATTCAGATGATACTATAATTCTTTTCAATTTTTAAATTCATATTTAATAGTATACAAAAATATTTTATGAGCATTTCTCTCTCGAGAGGGGCTGTACTCCTGCATTAACGCCTACGCGTTGAACGTTGAAATAATATTATAAATACTTCAGATAGAGTTCCTCTTCATTAACCTGTTTTTTTATTTTCTCTATCATCAATAGTTTTTGAGCTATTGCCAAAAAACTAAGTCATTTTTTTTAATAGCAAATTCTCGCCGGCAGAAAAAATCTGTTTCTTGGGGGGAGAGGGTATTTTTTTTTTTTTATGTTCTGGTTCCCACGAAAAGGGATATCCTGTAATGTTCAGAGAACATCGTGGGAACCAAGGGAAAGAAGGTAGGAGTTGGTGTTCTTCTTAAATTTCTGAAGGTTGTATGCCTCGGGGAACACCTCCCTAGGCAATGAGTTCCAAAGCCCCGCTGTTCGTTGGATGAACGAGTCTTTGAAAGTGATGTTCTGCAGGTTCCAAAGTGACCACGAAGAGGTGTGATGACTGAACTTGACGGGTTAGTCTCGAAGAGACTGCCAAAGCAGGAACGATTGTTGATATTTCAGAAGAGCATCGCCCATGAAAATATCTATAAAATAGAGACAAATCGCCAACTTTTCTACGGTGTTCCAGACAAGTGAGCGAGTTTGTAAGCGAGGCATCACCGACGAGACGAATTGCCCTTTTTTGGACACATCCCCCCCTTAAATACGCGCTTGACAGAAAGGAGTGTATGCTATTTCCTCTATCAATATAGTATTCAGAATAAACCGCACAAAAAAATCATTTACTATTCCACTCCTCCGGTTTATCAGCAACGTACTAATTAATAGATACATATTTTTTTTCTTCGTTTCTGAAGCTTCTTTCGTACTCTCCTTTTTGTTTGATGCACGAAATCTGACCTGAACTAAATCTACCAGATATCCTTCAGAAGGAAACGATTTGTATTTTCAATGAAATATTCCATCAATTTATTATTATCTGGCATAACAGTCCGGAAAGGAGACATCGCAGGAGTATAAGAGCCAGTTCTGGGTGGTAGCACACTGCAAAACGAAATAAGAGAAATCCTTGAATAATTTGGCACCAAATAACACGAAGTCAGCATTGAATTCATTGCTGAAGAAAGTGACGTTTTTGAATCATCACAGTCAACAAAAGGACAAACCAACCTACACATAGAAAGATTACTATTTGCCAAACAACAAGGAGTGGAAAAACTTGTCGAGAAAATGAGAAAAGATAGAGTAATCGAAGAATCATCGAGTGATCGGCCCGCCTCAATGGTACTGGTTTCCAAGAAGGATGGATCTACAAGATACTGTGTGGATTATTTGAAACTTGATTGCGTTACGAAAAAGAAAAGCCACCATTCACCGAATCAATAACCATTGGCGTACTCACAATGCTTGACTTGAAAAGTGGTCACTTAAGTGGAACTGTGTTATCACACATGATGGTCATGAACAGGTAATCTGAGGCTGAAAGGAATTATTGTACACAGAACGAAAAGGACCTGATTGTAATGAAAACAAGCATTACGAAAATGTATTTGGACAGTATTTTTTCAACCGATGCCCTATGTGATCACTATAATGTTCAGTTGATGATTGCCTGATGAAGAGGTGTTTATATGTTCACTATAAGGACATTGTTATATGCTCATGGCCCAGTTCATGATACAATCCCTTGAACATAAACTGTCAATCCTGGCATCAATGTATTTTGTACATTAACCAATCAATTTTATTTCTTATACTGATTATCAAAACATGTATTTTATCGCCAAAAAGTTTTTGTTTAATCCCTTATTGGCATTGGTACAATGTTCAGTAGAATCATTTCAACGATAAGGATATTCTTTCATGGCCTACAATGATTATTCTATCACCTAGAGTTCATTGTTCAATCACAAGAGTGTATCAACATCAATGTTTTCTGTGCATTAACCAATCAACTTTATTCCTCATTACGATGAGTTAAATGCATATTCTATCTTTCCTTTTGATCACCAGTTAAGATCCATTCAATGTTCAAGAGCATTATCGTAATGCTCGAGGACATTCATTACTGGCTGTATAACATCCAGGGTGTTTCATAACTAGGTGCAAAAGAAACTGAGGATTCCTCTTGAAAATTAATAGGTCTTTTCCCAATCAGATAAGGGGAAAAGATGAAAAGTTTGTTTTATTTTGTAACTCCCCCAATTTTCCATTGATATAAAAAAAGTTTTTAATGTCTTAACAGGAATGAATCCCAATAGCAAGACATACATCGTTATCACTAGGCGAGTTTACAGTTTAATATGCCAATACATATAGAAATAACCAATATATACCTGTATACACATACAGACATATATACACACATAGGTACATGCATATATAACATTCTAAACATTCTACTTTAAGTGTTTGGAAACACCTGAAGAGAAAAACATATATAAGGAAGGAAATACATAATTCAACCTGATCACGATCAATTGAATAAGCTATACGGTAAAGAGTATGCCCAAATATTTTGGCTTGTTTGTAAAAGTTTCTTAATATTGTTCTTTATTTGGCCAATTGGTTCTTAATATATATCCGGATTGGTACAGAATTGATTGTATAGTTTGCTCATTGCTACGACTGGTGACTTGTTAGTTCTTGAAATGGGTAGGTAAAAAGTCAATCCATTTCTAGAGTTTGAACGTGGAACATGAAAGGGATCGGAATTGTTCTCTGAGATTAACTGAGTTAGTAGTTCTCAGTTTCCGAAATATTTTCTCTTTTAATATTCATTGATTATCTTCAAATAGGAATCCCCAGTTCCCAGTTTCGCATCCCAGCTATGAAATATATTTTCTGCCAAGAACATTTCAGTTTTTAGAATTCTGCAATAAGGAATTAATTCATATTTTATATCAAAAGGATAATCTGCTTTTTTCAACAAGATCAATGATACTTTCGCTTGAATCAAGAATTTATTATGAAAAATAAATACGATTTTCCTATAAAACATTTTATTTCATATAGTTAATATAGATCTTCATCTTTGAGTTTTCTCGAGATATCCACACAAAATTTGTATTTTTGAGTAAGAGTCGTTTGATTTTATTTCTAACCGACGAAACCAAAAAGGAGGAGGTTCTCTATTCGACGCGTATATTTTATTTTATGTATGCACGCACAACTTTTCGCAGAGCTGTTCGATTCCGATGATTTTTTTTCATTGGATAGAGTGTACTCCGAAGTTGGTTCCATTTCAATTTGAACAACAAAATCAATCCCTACGGGTAGCATTTTGGTCCATTAACCGATTCTATCAGGCATAACTTTGTACTGGGTTTTCCGATTTGGATTATTCTTCCTTCATTAGAAAGGGGATACCTCATAGTTGATCATATTCCAATTTGGAATGAAATGATATAACCCTATGGGTATAAAAATAGGGGAATATTGATTTTTCACTTGTGAACTCTGGCACACATATGTAGTTGACATTGACAGACCCTCCTACATCCATCAAAATGATTACATTCTATAAAAGGATGGAATTATATACAAAGTGATGAAATCAACCAACCAGAACATTCAAAATTAATTTATATTTTATAACAATAAATAGTTAAAATAGAAAATCATATTATTTATTAGTTAATAGGTGAAGTAAGCTAGGTAAATAAGTATTTTGGAAGTAATCAAAAATTAAGTAGGTAGTAATTAGTAGATTTCAGCAACGAAAATTGAAAATAATCTTTAAACAAGAAATTTAAACAGACAAAAAAATCAACGGAAAAGCAAAAAATAAAACAAACCTTCTTAGTCTAAATGATAATTGAGCTCCTAAACTAATGTGAGTAACTGATTTTGAGTCGGCGCCAAACAAACTAGCAATTGAATTAGGTAAAGCGTAAAATGATGGCAGCGAGATGCACGGCTGCGTTTTCTTCGATAATTGTTTGTTTGGCGCTGACTCAAAATCAGTTTGGGACCTCAATTATCATTTGGACTGAAGGTTTATTTTATTCTTTGCTTTTCAGTTGATTTTTTTGTCGGTTCAATTTTTTGTTAAAAAGTATTTGTGGAAAAAAAATTCTATAAAGGACCAAAATATGATACTTTTCTCTGGAAAATTCAAATTAAAAAGATATATTATTTCAAAACAGATTTTCACTGCCTTATCATATAGAAAAAAATATATTCGATTCCATCAAAGTAAGTGTGGATTTCTTCAATTTTTGTGATATCTTCTCCAACGGTGAAATTAAAAAGCTGATTCGACGACTTCTTGAATTGCAGGAAGTTTATCCGGTTCTCCGTTTCTTGGACGGTTTTGCCTATATACAAAAATTATAACTGCGAATCGCGTATGGTGAAGTTAATCATTAGAGATTTTCCATGTATATCTTTTTCAATAACTTTATTGGGCCCACAGAACTGCTGCATCTCGTCCATCTGAAAAACAAGTCAACAACAGAACCTCATTTTCCATGCATGAATCTTCGAATTTTTTCTCATTGAATCACATGTCTGTGCAAGCATCATCAGCACTTCAAGTTTGTTGAAAGTTACATCGAAATATAAATTGTTGAAGAGAGCAACTCATCACCCTGTGTTGTTATCTCTTGTTATTTTATTTTATATAAATGACATGTTTCAATATTATTTCAAAACCACCACTTATTGCAGCAGAGGGTTCAAATGGAGAGGAGGACAACTTCTGTTTTCCTGCAACTACTAGTGGACAAAGTTTCAGTCGGTATTTGGACTCGGGTGTATCAGAACATATGGTCAATAAAGGAACATTTCTGAACAATATAAAAGAAATGGGCGAACCTATGAAAATCAAAATACAAAGAATGGAGGAACTCTGATAGCCAGAAAAACCGAAACAGAAAAGTGTCAATGTGAAGACCTATATTCTAGGGAAGTCGCGACTTATCAATATAAAGACAGTATTGTATGTTCCTGGACTAGAATTTAATCTTTTGTCTATAAGAAAACTAGAAATAAATGGTTTCGAGAACAAATTCAAAGATGGGAAAGGGGTCATTTCGAAAAATGGAAAATCTGTTGCAGAAGCGATAAGAAAATAAAAATTATATGAACCCGATTTTTAAATGATTCCGGAACCTGAAAATGCTGACGTATGTTCTACAAGTGGAGTCAATCAATTGTGGCATCGGCGAATGGGTCATATAAGCAATGAAGGACTGAAGAAATTGTTCGAAATGGTGAAAGGTTTAGATATTGGCGCCAGTACTTCAAAAATATCAATATGTCAGTATTGTGTTGAAGGAAAACTAATTAGTCAACCACACAACTGTGGAAGAACTCGCACAAAAAGGCCCTTGCAGCTAGTTCATAGCGATCTTTTTGGTCCAGTATCTCCAGTGTCTTATGATGGAAAAAAATATGTTCTCACGTTCATAGATGACACTGCAGCTTATACCTTAAGATGCAAATCCGAAGTATCTCAATATTTTAAAATTTATGAAAAAATGAAAGACAATACATATCCAATGAGATGAAGAAATACAGTATGAATTTCCAACCAGATACACACCGTGGTAGAATGGAGTCGCAGAACGTATGAACCGCACAATCATGGAGAAGAGCACTATACGTGTTGCTGAATTCTGAGTTGGAAAAAACATTTTGGAGCGAAGCTGCTATGACATCTGTTCATTTGATCAACCGAAGTCCAACTATTGCCTTGGTAAACAACGTACCTGCTGAAATGTGGTTTGGAGGAACACCTAACTTGAGAAAGCTGAGAGTTTTTGGATGTGTTTCATATATTCGCATTGCAAAAGAACTCATTAGTGGAAAATTCGACACTGGAAAATGTTTCCTGGTCGGTTACTGCCCAATGGATATCGATTGTGGTGCCCGGAAGATGATAAAATGATTTTTGGAAAAGATGCTTTCGAAAATTCATATTTCAGACCCTTTCATAGATGATGATCCAGAAGTCTTCGATGATATTCAGAACAAAGGCGCAGGAAACAGTGGATGGAGCTATACGAGATGGAATTGAATCTTTGAAGGAAAATCATACATGGATTCTCACAGATCCGCCTGAAAGTAGGGAAGCAAACGATTGTAAATGGGTATTCAAAGTCAAGCATGATAGAGAAGGCAACGTGGAAAGATTTGTATCTTTCCAGATTGGTGGTGAAAGGGTGTGCCCAAAAACAAGGATTCGACTATACTGATACTTATGCTCCAGTGGCTGGACTTACAACTCTGAGAACCCTGCGGTCAGTGATAAACAAGGAAAATCTGTTTGCTTTACGAATGGACGTAAAAAGTGCATTTCTTCATGGAAATATTGAACAAGATATTTATATGAAACAACCCCAAGGATTCATTGAAATAGGAACTACTAACACAACAAGTCTATTTATGGTGTCAAACAAGCACCAAGAGCTTGGAACCAGCGATTCGATAGTTATGTGAAGAGCATTGGCTTAGAGCAACCTGAATATGACAAATGCTTTAACATTAGAACTGAAAGAGGAACGAAAACTTTTCTTTTATTGTATGAAGATGACATCGTCCTGTCAGGAAGGAGTGAAATGAAACGCAACAAAATAAAAACAAAGCTCATGGAGGAATTCCGTATGAAAGATCTTGGAGAGCTGAAGTATTACTTGGGTATAAAAATTCAACGAGCTCCAAATGGAATATTTCCAATCCAATCCAACTACATCCAAAATGTACTGAAACGTTCCATTATGGGAAACTGCAATCCCACCAAGACTACAATGGTAACTTCAACTGAAAAAGTGAGGAATAGTGCAGTCCAAGGAGACTATTGTAGAAAAGAAGCCATATCGACAACTAGTTGGTTGTTTGATGTATTTGATGTTGAATACAAGACCAGACTTGAGTTCAGGTGTGAACTACTTCAGCAGATTCCAAAGCAATGGAACTGAACAACACTGGAATGGATTGAAACGTATATTGAGGTACCTGAAAGGAAGAGGACTATGGATTGTTCTTCCCTAAGAATGTGGATATTGCATTAAGCGGACATGCAGATTCGGATTGGGCTGGAGATGCAGATCTGAAATCTACAAGCAGATTTCTCTTCGAAGTATATGGAGGAAGAATTTGCTGGGTCACAAGAAAGCAAAGAACTGTTGCTATATCTTCCACGGAAGCCGGAATATGTTGCAGTTGCAAGCGCAGCAGCAGAAGTTCTTTCTGATATGGGTGTTCAGTGTTTCAGGCCCATAACTATGTACAAGGACAATCAGTCCTGCATACATCCTCTGAAGAAATGGGAGCATCGTCGACTAAAACATGTGGATATAGAGTACAATTTTGTTCGAGACTTATACAATTCCAAAGAAATCGACATTAAGTATATTGAGTCCAAAGAGCATAAAGGGAAACATATTGACAAAGGCTCTACCATTGGATCAGTTTATGAAGATGAGGTCAGGTTAAGGTGTCTTCAGTGCAGATTCCGTCATGCTGAATTGAGGAGGAGTGTTGAAGAGAGCAATTCATCACCCTGTGTTGATATCTCTTGTTATTTTATTTTATGTAATTGTCATATTCGAATGTTATTTTACTTGTCAGTAATATATGAAAATGATATCTTACCAGCAAACACAAATATATAACATGTGACACTTAACACTCAAAACTAATTCTATAAGCTATACAAATTCCCGTGGAACGATGATTATCGATGTACTCGCGACTTCGAGTACCTGAGTTATTAGGATAGTCCCCAGAACCGTTCATACTGCGATCCCGAACATATATATTGAATTGAATGGAAATTATTGATTGGTTCAAGCGTCGTTTGGGATGGGGGAGGTGGGGTGGTGGAGTTGAGTCACAGCATTCACACAAGGCACTCGGACATTGACAACAAGACCATCGGGTGGAATTGAGGATAATTGGTCGATGAATTGAGTACTTATATCAATGAATGGGTGTATTGGCTAATGTCTCCAAGCATTGATACGATGACGTCACTGCACTGAGGCCATCCCCATTGAGCATTGAACCAAACCATGATGTATTGTTACAAGGAAGTGTGATGATTATTGGTACTTAATATTAATAACCTCATGTTCGTTTGCGCAATGCATTTGTTTGTTTATTATAAGGCAATTTTTCATTGTGGAAATGATTTCAACAAAACATTAATCATGAAATTACGGTATTGTGATGGACATGGTAACTCATTGTATTGATTTCGTTGATTATTTAAACACAAAAATGGACTGATTTTCATTATGTTTGGTCATTGCCTCAAGGAAAAATACGTTGGGACAATGATTTTGCAGCCAATCATTAGTGGTCATTGATATCAGGTCCAATATTTATTTCTGTGTATCACAGAAAGGAATTTCAGCGATCGTCAGGGCGATAGATCACTTCCACAAATAGTCATATGGAAGGGAGTTTTTCACCGGGACCGATCACGAGCCCCCTACATATGAAAAGCCCAGAAGGACAAATAGCTAGATAGAGAGGGAAGTTGAACCAGTTCCAATATCAAACATCCCCAGGATGACTACCCCATGTAGATGTCTTATCTAGAAGACTTTGTCCAGAAGCCTGTAAGCATGTCAGCGCATTGAATGTCAAGAAGAAGTCGCCGATATCAGACGAACGAGACTATCAATTGAAGACGAATAGACAAACATAAAACGAGACCAAGAAACTGATCCAAACGAGATTTTCTACATTTGAGAAATAAAAGAACTGGTAGACCCTCCTGGAGATATTTTTTGGACAGAGCTCCTATTTTCGAGGCAATGTGGGCACTGTGGGATTTCCTGATTGGGGAAAATGGACTACTCAAACGGGTATGGGAATCAGCTCATAGAAGGGCATCAATTCACCAGGAAAAGAATAGTTGAAATTCACAAAAGAAAATCGGGAGGATATCTGCGAGTCGATAGGATAGGCAGAGGTTCTACTGGGTTCAATATAGCGGAGCGATCGAAGGTCCCATATCAATGTCTGTAGATGGAATTGAAAATACCATGTAGGTGCTCCATTCGAAAATATAGCCATCGCTGTAGCTGGACTTTTCCTGTGCCGGATGATGGCAACAAATACAACCTTGTCACGGACTTTTTCAGAAAATGACCAACAAACATCCACAATAGCAAGATTATTGATAAACGTTTTCAAGATTTGGAGCAGAGCTTTCCCAAAGCACTGTGCTTAGGGCTCGTGCTTTTTTGAACCAGTGCTTATAGCTACGAGCATTTAACGAAAAGGCTTAGTGCTCAGTAATTCCGAAAAGTGCTCCCGAATCTATAAATGTTTTAAACATGGAAACGCGGCCAGCGGCACCTCCAAGAACTACTGAATGCGTCGGTATCCTCATATTAGGCATATGATTTTCTATTGAGTTATTCAACTGTCAGAGTTTATACTTGTTCGTGGCAGAGATTAATTGATAAGTATTTGAATAGCAACGAACCCAGATTTGTAACAAAATTCCTAGACATTTGTTCATTTTTCTATATTTTAAGTATATCATTGCATCATGGAGAGGTAATAACGTTGAATGTTGTTAATTCGCAATGCAAGGTTGAGCCATGTATATCGTTGAAGTGTAAGGTCTATTTCTCAATTACATGAGAAAATAAAATATACAGGGTGTCCCTGGACTTCCTCTTTTCCTCTCGGGAATGTATAGATGGGGTCAAGATATCACCAGTACTTCATATAACTTTTGTTCCTAAAAGCCTTCGTTACCACTACAAAGTCAGGAACGGACTACCCCCGATGGTCCACACCCCAAAACTTTGAAATGACAGATCATTTTTCAATAGTTTTCAACAAAATAAGGATAGTAGACAATTTTCTGAAAAAAAGTTCGTGTGGAAAGTCGAACGGAGCAACGATTCTTAATAAAAATACAGTTTTACTCGACGACATCAAACCCGATCGTCCACTATTATTTGAAATGAAAAATTATCACGGTAGAAATACTAATGCTAACGTTAATTCAACAACATTTATAACAGGGATAATACAAAATTTGCTAAAATAAAGTCGCAAACAAAAAGTACAGTACCTAGTTGAAAGTTTCATTCACAATGTAGATATTTTTTCAAATTAAATATCAAGTTATGTAGATTCGTGGTATTTTTGAACTAACAAGCTACTCCACTATGAAATATCGAATTCAGTCCATATTTTGTATGTACGCGTGGAATAAGCACGTTTCGTGTTGTGTTTGGATGTTGCAAATTCGTATTCACAACTCAAATGTTGAGAAGTTTCACTGATAAGTGTAATTTCATGGGAGAAAATCTTCAACAGATAAATTCAGCTGAAAAAACGCACATTGGAAGACATAACTAATAAAAAGCAAACGAATAAACTACAAAAACGGCTGCACATGAATAGGTGAAAAATTTCTGTTTGCTCTTGAGGCTTGCGATTGATTATTTACACCATGAGTTTTGTAAGGTAAACGTGTTTGCATGATAAAAATTCGTTATGAACATTGTACCTATCATTTCTATTTTCATTACAAATTAATCTTTTCGAATAATGGTAGACATCTCAGGTTGGATGTCGTCGAACAAAAATGCATTTTTATCAAAAATCGTTGCCCCGATCGATTTTCCACACGAGTACTTTTATCAAGAAAATTGTCCAGATAACCTTGTTTTGTTAAAACATATTGACAAATCCCAGTCATTTCAAAGTTTTGGGGTGTGGACCAACGGGGGTAGTCCGTTCCTGACTTTGTAGCAAAATAACTGACTCCTGCATGAAAACTCATCGGAGGAATGCATTTGTTTAGTCAATCACCAAAATTTAGATGGTTTTGAATATTCACTTTGAAAGTTATCAAAAAAAAACATTTTTCATTTTGTAACTTTAAGGGCTCGTAACTTGGTAACGAAGGCTTTTAGGAACAAAAGTTACATGAAGTACTGGTGATATTTTGACCCCATCTATACATGCCCGAGAGGAAAAGAGGAAGTCCAGGGACACCCTGTATAGAGCCCATTTTACATTCACCACAATTTCTATCTCAACCATTGGCACAATGAACTTTTTATAAAACAATTAGTATTTTTAGTTTTACTGATTAATTTCTCAACGCGAAGTAATAGTATTTCTCTAATGATTCAAAGCTATCTTACGTCAATGATTTAAATTATCTTGGAATTTCCACCGAGAAACGGACTTCCTCCCAACTTCATTAAAATTTGCATATTGAAAGCATTCATTTCAGAAATGGGGTAAAAATACAGTATTTTTTATGTATAAGTCCCGCAGGTCTCAATTCGAAAGTTTGCCATTGGTATGAAATGATTTTTTCTGAAGTACGTGTGACTTTATGTCTAATCTGTCACGGGGAAATTATCATAAGATAATAATACTGTGAATATAAATAATATAAATACTCACCCAGAATTCCCAAAGTGCGATTTAACGAAATTATTGCTTTCTCTCCATCAAGAAATCATCAACTTGCACGGCCAATTGTTATCGCTCACTATATTCACGAACAACCACACATAATAAAGATAATGGTATGGTATTATGAATTGTTCAAAAACAGATCCATGTGTAGATCGTGCTGACTAGTTTGACGAATATCAGTCGAATGCGATTTTGCCTGTATGTTTCACCGTGAATCAGGTATTTGGTGAAGCTTACCGTACACTATGCACACTTTCATTGGCGAACAGTACATTCACCTGTATGCTTATGCCCACCGTTTCATCTTCGCGGATTTCGAGAAGGGTCATATTTTTAACCGACGAAAAGAAGGAGGAGGTTCTCTAGTCGACGCGTATATTTTTTTTTATGTATGACCACGCATAACTTTTCACAGAGAGGTTCGATTTCGATAATTGGTCCCATTTGAATTTGAAAAAAGAAATGTCAACCTCAAAGGTAGAAAAATGGGGAATATTTATCGTTCACCCACTGAATTTTTACCAGTTAACCGATTCTACCACTTATAACTTTGTACTGGGTTATCCGATGCACATGATTCTTTCCTTATTGGATTGGCGATAGAAAATGAGATCTCTGCACCAACTATCGGAAGACGAGGAACTGAGAATCACGGATAAGTGTTTTCGAGATTGCACGGGTTTATATGGAGTTTTGTTTACCGCTTCGTCTATTTTCGAACTATTTGTTAAAACTAGCTGTTTCTTCCAGTGAAAAGTGATTGTGTTCCAATTTAAAAACCTAAAAGAACATTTTGGTAAAGTAATTTGAAGGTATTTTATCTCCGATTAGTTTTTAATGCTTATTGTTTGTTATAGTTTGAGGTTATTTTTAAGATGAAACTTGGTTTGATGGATTTCTTCGATCACCTGAAAACTTCGGACAATTCATTCCCGATGTATCACCGACATATCAAAATGTATGCACTTTGCCTTCAGACTAGTGCTCTCTCCTTAGAACCACATCAGATAGATGAAAACTTGATCATCCAAGATGGAAGAGCCTTGATTGATACATTTCATTGTTCTTGCAAAGCAGGAAATAGTGGGAAATGCAAGCACATATCAGCTGTGTTGATATATTGTACAAGGTAACAATATTCGAATTGCCCAATCGTGATTCTTTTTTCTAATAGTTTTTGTTTCAGGGAAAATTTGGAAGAGCTGGAACTGATTTCTCAAACTGACGTAAATTGTGTTTGGGATACCCAGAAACATTCTGCAAGAGAGAAATATAAAGATGTGCCCCTGAACAACATGAGTTGTATTTCCCCATGCTCGTCAGAGACTATCACCAGAAAAAAACTCACGTACCTACAGGAACTAGAAATCCAATAGTATGGAAATATTCGACGTTAATTGGCTGAATGAAGTCAGATCCTCAATCAATCGCAAATTATGGCTCATCCAAAAGCAGGGGCAATATTTGTAAACAAACTTTGTCCGTGATTCTAGAGTTCTTCAGAAGGCCGGTAGAGGGCGTATCGCTTATTTTCTATCGCCAATAGGGGTATACCCTATTGGTGATATTTGAATATGGAAAGGAATAATCCACCCTAAGGGTAGAAAAATGGGGGATCATTAATTTTTCATCTGTTAACCGATTCTGTTGAAACTTGGCACGCATATGTAGTTCTGATGACACTGCAACATAATGGTACATGGAGTCAATTTAGTAGGTGGATTTTAGCCACAAAAAATAAAAAAATAAAACCGACGAAAAAAGAAACTGAAAAGCAAAAAATAAAATAAACCTTTGTCTTCATAATAACTGAGCTCCTAAGCTGATGTGAGTCGGCGCCAAACAAACAATCACCGAAGATCATTAAATCAAAAAATATCAGAATGCCGCCGTGCATCCGGCTGCCATCGTTTTACCCTTTACCTAATAGGCCAGTCAAAATAGACCGTCAATTCACAATAATTACAAACATTTCCTCAGCACTGCCGATGTTGAGGCATCCAGTAAAGACTAGATATGAAAATTTGCACACTCATCCGGTGAACGGAAATCGCGTAAAACGTCAATTTGCAATATCTCCTTGGACAAAATTGCAAACATTGTGCAAATTGCAGGTATATTCCCTAACTTATTTTCTACATCCCTTGTAGAATTTGCACACGCAATTTTCAACCGGGGAACCTTTTACGTTGTAATTAGCGCTAATTCCGGTTACAAAATTGCAAACATTGTGCAAATTTGTGGTAAAATCATGACTCCGTCACCCCTGAAATGCTTCAAATTTGCCAACGTGTCTTGTGTAGGGAACATCAAAAAATTATGGATATCGCTAAAAACAGTGTCAGGGGCAAAGTTTCCTTGCTTTGCAAACTTTGGTGGCATAATTTTAAGTCGCCAATTGAGTTTGCACCTTTTTCAGTATCCTGGAAGATGGCGAAAATGAACATTTTTGTTAGAAGCGATTTTCGCAAATGCCACAAAATTCCAAACTTTGTGCAATTTTTTCTCAAAGTTCTGCTATGGCTGACAAATCTACGTATAAATTTGCAACCCTATAAAATGTCGGGAAAGACGGGCAACAGAATATTTCTCTAGGAAAAACTATGCATACATAATATTTTATCACTATATTTCAACTTCAAGCACATATGAAGCAAATTTGTGAGTTTGTGATCTCGCTTATTATCTGTTTTTCAGATAATTATGGAATAAATCTCGTAAAATGTAAAAGAATTCGAATTCTAATATGAACTCTATTGTTTTATTGAACATTTTCAAGTAAAACAATGTGTAGGAACTATACAGTGTTATCATATGATATAACCATTCGGTGGAATCGTCTAATTTCACTATCGGGTATCATGAAAATGACGATTTAACTTGGAAATTCGCTTAAAACGATGAAATAATTACCACTTCGGTAATTTGGTCCTTGAATAATTATCCTCTGATAATAAAAGCTGATTTCACCAGATCGGGTTCAATTATTGAGCGAAATTTGCAAAAAGATTAACATTTCGCGAAAATCGCCTTTGATAATATTCCATTGCCTGCTTTGTCGACGTTTTATGGGTTTGCAAATTCATACGTCAACGTGTTCGCCTCTCCAGAACTTTGAGAAAAAAATGCACAAAGTTTGGAATTTTGTGTCATCCGCGGAAATCGACTCAATCGACAAAATTCCATTGCACTGCTTTCCCGACGGTTTATAGGGTTGCAAATTTATAGGTAGACTTGTTTGCCATTCCAAAACTTGGAGATAAAATTGGCACAAAGTTTGGAATTTTGTGTCATCCGCGAAAACCGTCTTAATTGATAATATTCTATTGCCCTGTTTTCCCGACGTTTTATAGGGTTGCAAATTTATAGATGGACTTGTTTGCCATTCCAGAACTTTGAGGAAAAATTGCACAAAGTTTGTAATTTTGTGTCATCCGCGAAAATCGACTTGATTGATAATATTCTATTGCCCGGTTTTCCCGACATTTTATAGGGTTGCAAATTCATACGTAGACTTGTTTGCCATAGCAGAATTTCAAGAAAAAAATGCACAAGTTTGGAATTTTGTGGCATTTGCGAAAATTGCTTCTGACAATAATGTTCATTTCCGCCATCTTCCGCGATACTGAAAAAGGTGCAAACTCAATTAGCGACTTAAAATTATGCCACCAAAGTTTGCAAAGCACGAAAATATTGTTTGCAATTCCGTGACCCCTAAAACTTTGCCCCTGACACTGTTTTTGGCGTTATCCATGATTTTCTTATGTTCCGTACACATGCAAAGTTTGCAAATTTGAAGCATTTTAGGGGTGACGGAACCATGACTCTACCACAAATTTGCACAATGTTTGCAATTTTGTAACCAGAATTAGTGCTAATTACAACGTAATCAAGAATTATTCGTATTTCCGAATGAAAATTGCGTGTGTAAATTTTACAAGGAATGTAGAAAAGAAGTTAGGGAATATACATTCAATTTGCACAATGTTTGCAATCTTGTCCAAGGATATATTGCAATTTGCAACGTTTTATGCGAATTTGAGTAATTTCCGGTCACCGGATGAGTGTGCAAATTTTTATATTTAGTCTTTACTGGGTGCCTCAACATCCGGCAGTGTTAAAGAAATGTTTGTAATCATTGTGAATTGGCGGTCTATTTTGACTGGCGTATAATTCAATTGCTAGTTTGTTTGGCGCTGACTCAAAATTAGTTACTCACATCAGTTTAGGATCAGTTATTATTAAGACTAAGAAGGTTTATTCTATTTTTTGCTTTTCACTTTCTCCTTCCGTCGGTTCCATTTTTTGATAAAAAGTTTTTGGAACAAAGTTCCTTATCGCGCGTTGCGAAAGGGGCTAGACGGAATAAATTAAGACCAAAAGTTGTAACGACACTTTTTGCTGTAGTTGTAAGCCGTGCGGCGTGCGCGTGTTTCTCTGTCTGTCTCTCTCTCTCTCTCTCTCTCTCTCATAGAAAGCAAGCCAGTTATTTTCGTTTCGTCTTTCTATTTCGCATTGAACAGTGTGGTGTCTCGACGATTATTTTTGTTGAGTGTATACAGGTTTTTTGTACATAATAAATAATAAAAAATAATAACAATAATGAATCCTGACAGTGTTTCTGCACAAGTTCCGGATATTGCTGATGGAGTTAGGTAAGTAGAGATTTTATACAGACAATAATACATGCTTATGTATTTTTAGCAAGTACGCATTATAACCTCTCTTTACTATTGTGCTAACCAAGTCATACGCGTTATAATCTCTCTATTATTGTGTGTTTAGCAAGTGTACGCGTCATAACTTTAATAAATTTGAAAGCAAATTATATTTTAATATTACAATATCAATGTGTATGTACTAAAATTGAGCCTACTGATTAAGTTTATATTACATTATATTTGTTAATAATTAAAAAAAAAATATTATAACAAAAAAAATATTTATTACAATTCCTTCACTAATTAATCGAAAGGAACTTCGTTCCATCCGGGTGTCCCTTGACACCTCTCAACTTTTTTTTCATACAATGTCAATGAAAAATAAAAAATGTATACATGGTTAGATGTGAAAAACTGCGTTTCGGCAGGCTTCGAAGTTTTGCCGACAGAACTTCGTTATTTTTGTTTCTGAGTTTCTCTTACTTTATTGTTATAAAGGCTGATTCACGGTGGATGCTATATTATATGTTACTGGTGAACCAGGCAACGGGTCACTCTGAAAATTTGATGAAGAGCATATTTGGACATTATCTACCCAACTAAATTTTAGACAATGCGTTGTAGCCTCTTCTGTTAGAAAGTATCAGCAACTTTGATATTTCAAATGAAATACCCTGTATATAATTTTATTTTTAGGATCTACATCAATCTTCTGTAATGTTTTCGAAATAAAAATGTATTTCATTTTTTTTTTCTAAAGATGCTGACAACGGGTACACCATTCATTACAGGTTTGGGAAAATCCCCGTGCACGGCCTAAGTAAAAACGAAGAGGAGAAAGTGGAGGAAGTGACTCCCAGCATCCCTGAAGAAGATGAGGAGAGCACGGGAAGTCTGCACATCTCCAATCTCTATGGTGGAGAATCGTCACCGGAAGAAGCAACAATGGAGGAAGAAGTGGGAGAAGAGGACCGCACTCTTACTCATGGGGACAACACGTCCACCGAAACCAGTAAGATGGCGGGCATTGACATCGCCAAGGTGAACATTCACCTCGCCAAGGCAGCCTCGGCGGTGATCTCCAGAATGTCCATCAAAAACCAATTAGGGATCGTGTTGATTCAAGAACCTCGGGTCTTCAGGAACCAGGTGAGGGGCCTCATCTGTCAGAACTCCACTAGTGAGAATACACCCAAAACATGCATTATTGTGAGAAAAAACACTAGTTACTTACTTTTGTCTTTCAGAATTCATGACGAGAGATCTCGTCCCTATCCGAACCAACCTCAGATTCAAGAATAAACGCCAGGAAATAGTAAAAGATTCCGGCTATATGGCAGGAGACGGGCCTGTACCACCTCCGGAGTCCAGAGACTAGTAGAGTACTGCCAGAGGAAGAAACTGCCACTACTCCTGGGATGTGACGCCAATGCACACAACACTGTTTGGGGCAGTAAGGACACCAACCAGAGAGGTGAGCAATTACTAGAATGTATTTTCGAAATAAACCTAATTGTACATAACATGGAAAACACTCCCATGTTCGTAACAAGGGTAAGGGTAGAAGTATTGGATATTACAATAAGTACACCGAGCCAAAAGATCTAGTGATAAACTGGACAGTATCAAGTGAACCATCCATATCTGATCACAGAATGATAACGTTCAGATTGGAGACAGATCCTCCCGAGCTAACCCTCAGAAGAAAGCCTAGAAAAACAGATTGAGAAAAGTATAACACCAATCTGAAAGCAAATATTGCACATGTCCAAAACAGAAGGGCTAGCACCATCTAGAACTGGAAAGTATTCTTGAAGAAGTAAATGGGGCAATACTTGATGCTGTCCCGAACAAAGAAGAAAAAGGGACGTACCTTGGTGGCATAGTAATCTGGCAAAACTAAGATCCACAACACGAAAGCTCTTCAATGGGCGAAGAGTAGCGGAGATTGGCAGAGTTGCACCGGAAAACTAACCACCTACAACAAAGAACTAGGAAAAGCAAAATGAAATAGCTCCAGAAAATTTTAGATATTGACCCCACGCCGGCTGCGGCGAGACTACATAGAGTCGTGGCAAAAAGTAGAGTCGATAACGCAATGGCACTAAGAAAGCCAGATGGTAGCTACACCGAAAGTGAAAAACGAAGAGCTTAGCTCTTACTGGACACACATTTTCCTGGTTACGAATCTACTCCTATAGGGCACATCCCAGATCGGCACAGTAGACCTACCAGAGAAGACACAGCAATGGCCAGACACATTTGCAGCAGTAGACGGATAAGATGGGCCATGAACACCTTCCGACCATTCAAATCAGCGAGAGTTGATAGAATATTCCCTGCCCTGATCCAGCGCGGGCAAGAAGAAATACTACCACACTTAGTGAGAATTCACCGTAGCAGTCTGGAACTGGCATATATACCAGGAGTATGGAGAAGGGCCAAAGTCACCTTAATTCCTAAAGCAGGAAAAAGGGATACAACCCATCCCAAATCCCAACGACCAATTAGTCTAACATCGTTCGTCTTAAAAACTGTGGGGAAAACAACTGGAAACTGGAACGAGCACCCCTGCACCCCCACCAGCATGCGTTCCAAACGGGCTAATCCACGGAGACCGCATTGGTGCAATTGACAGATGAAATCCAGGAGGCACTGGAGAATGGAGAACTGTAGTATATGCCTCTCTAGACACATATTGAGGCTTGTGTTCCCACCCGACGCGGGTTCGATTCCCGCAGCTGGTGGAAATTTTTGCAAGGCCTCAAGAGTGGCTTCGGATCCTACTATAAAAGGTAAGGCCCCCGTGATCTTAACTGGTACAAGTTTTCATTAACTTCTGAGGGTTGGTCAACCAGCTAAGAAAGCGGTTGAAAACAAAAAACATAGAAGGGGCTTTTGATAACACCCGCACGAATCTGTCAGAAGAGCACTAGAGGAGAAGACACCACGACAACTAGATGGATGTCGCAATTACTGCCTAGCAGAATAGCAGAGACTAAAATAGGACAGGACACTATTTCTTACTGCACAACCAGAGGATGCCCACAAGGGGAAGTAGCCCACCTCTTATGTGGAGCCTAACAGTTGACCGACTGCTCTGCGGTTTGACCGAGATCGGTATATCTTGTTAAGGCTATGTAGATGACATAGTCATAATCGCGGGAGGGAAATTCGAGGTATCCTCTGCGATATAGTTCAAAGAGGTCTCAACTACACTAAAGAATGGTGTCAATCGATGGGATCCAGCATCAACCCCACCAAGACTACCCCAGTTGCCTTGATAGGATGATGCAGGTGAAGATACTACTGGGAAACTACAACCAGAAGAAATCAAATAACTGCACCAATAAGAGTAAAATCAAGCTCAGAATACTAACGGGAATTTTAACAGGGCATTTCCGATTGAAGGGGCACCTTAAGAAACTCGGATTAGTGGAGGAAGAAGAATGCAGATTTTGCGAGGAAGAGGACGAAACCTCCATCCACATTCTCTCAGAATCCACGACCCTACAAAATCCGAGGGAACGATACCTCGGAAAACATTAAATCTATCTCAACCTGAAGCCATCCGATATCCTGAACTTTTTAAGAAATTGAAAATGTCAAAAACTTTGGAACCTAATTATTCCAACGATGTTCTTATGACTTTGTATTGCTTAGAACAATGTAAAAAATATAAGAAATCACTAAAACAATTTTGTGGAATATTCCAAAACATATTCGAAATGCCGGCCGTTTTCTTCCAAATACTACAAAATGCGGGTGTTGACTGCTTTTGTCGTGGCAGATCTGATTTCATTCGGATCCAAATCATCAAATGCTTGGGTAATTCTTTGTAACAATTCGTCCCTCGAATTTACGGGTGTTTCAAAAACTTTTTCTTTGAAAATCTAATGAAGTGAGATCGGGTGATCTCACTGGCCAATTCCACGCCTTAATCCATCCCAAACGCCTTATCCACCGATAGTCAAAAAGCCTTTCAAGTTCTCCGCTCACATCTCTCGTACAATGTGTAGAAGCCCCGTCTAGTTGTTACCAACAGTTTCGATTTTTTTCGAGTGGCAGAGAATCGAGGAAGTTCCAAAATATTAAGGTATCTTCTGGATGTTAATGAGCTTATATCATCACTTGGTTTTCCATCAACATGCAGAAAACATTCAAACTAAATTTTCTTGAAATCCGGCTGTGACGTAAGGATTATTACTGCACCAAAAATGACGATTTTTCTATTGAAAATCCCTTCTCTTGAAAATTGTTATTCGTTAGTCCAAATTATTTTATTTAAAAAAAAATGATCATCGTTTCTCAAAATTCAACTGTCTTTTGAGGGTATTGAGGCTTAATTGCTTGAACTTTGTTGAATTTATAATAATGCATGTTATGTTTTTGCAAGATTCTTTGAACTGAAGAATATTTCATACCTAAATCTTCTTCAGCACTTCAATGACTCGAGAAATGCGTGAAAATATACCAAAACAACAATCTGGTTGTGTTCGGAAGTTACGGGTCGAGGCACGTTTCTTGACGCTTTTAAAGTTGATCCAAACGCATTGAAATGGTTCTGAATTCGTATAAATTTCCTAAGATTCATTGGCGGTAGATTCGGATACATTTTGTTGAACTTTCTACATATCCTGCTGATAATTTTTTCAAGCAAAATTACTATATTTTTGAACCACCCTGTATTGAAGTAACTGGGATTTAGCTGACGCGTGGGAAGCCTGTAAGTATATATCACCTCACTCTGAACCAAATTTCGGAATCATTGTATCAATGAGCAGCATCTTTGGAGATCGTGTTTTTCAACGAAAAAAAGTTGTCAGGAAATTGATGTAGATCGTAAAAATAATATTATATACAGGATGTTTCATTTTAAATATGAAAGTTGCTATCACTTCCTGATAGAAGTAGCAACACCGCATTGTCGAAAATATTTTAGATGAGTAGAGAATGTCCAAATATGCTCTTTATAAAATAAAATCCGTTGCCTTGTTCACCAGAAATGATGTACCATCCACCGTTTGTATAATAGAACTATAATAGAATAAATAACGTTCTGCTTTTCAATATCCCCTGTGAGAGGGACATCAGGAACACTATTTTATCTTCATTTTTTATATCACAACTCATATTATTATTGATCGAGAATAGTTTGTGGCATATCAGACAAGAAAATGAAAACTAGAATTGAATTAAAAAATGTGGACCAACCAGGATTCGAATCTTGGACCTCTCGATTTCTAGTCGAACGCACTTCCAACTGTGCTGTTGGTCCTTATTGGGAAACCAGCGATTCACATTTTAAATTCCAGCTCTGTATTAGTATGCGAAGATGATGGGGGTTGATGTGACATAAAAACATTCACGCATGCACACCTCATGAAATTATATTGGTTTTTCAGCTAGTGTTAATCACATATAGGATTATCGACCAAGTCATCCAACTTGAAATTTCGGGTGTGAAGTTGGTCGATAATCCTATATGTGATTGACACTAGCTGAAAACCAATATAATTCCATTAGGTGTGCATGCCTGAATATTTTCATAGTCACATCAACCCCCATCATCTTCGCATACTAATACAGAGCTGAATTCAAAATGTGAATCGCCAGTTTCCGAATATGGACCAACAGCACAGTTGGAAGTGCGTTCGACTAGAAATCTAGAGGTCCCAGGTTCGAATCCTGGTTGGTCCACGTTTTTTAATTCAATTCTATTTTTCATTTTCTTGTCTGATATGCCACAAACTATTTTCGATCAATATTCAATTACAGACACAATCCAACACTTCATTATTTATATTATTAGTTTTTATAAATATCGAAATATTTAACTTTTTCTCAATAAAAGTGCCCAACAAGGGCGATATTGTATGGGAATCGAATATTCTTGGGAGGTTAACTGTTCGTGAAGTTGGAGCGATGTTTTCTATGATTTGTGCATGATAATTTTTTGCATTTCCAGAAACCAATAGAAACTTTCAATTCAAATCATTTATGTACACAGAAGCAGACATCGAACTAGCAACAAAGAAATTCTTTGACGTTACTATAGATATTGTTGGTAATTGTACAAGAACAGTGAGAACGAAAAGGAAACATCACAAAAAGGCACCTTGGATGACAAACGCTATACTCACATCGGTTAACAAAAAAAATGAGATGTTTAAAAATCTCCAAAAAATATCTAATGATCTCAGATTGAAAGGTATATATATGAACTATGAAAATAAATAACAACTCTAATAAAAAAGGCAAAACAAGTCTATTACGAGAACATTATAAAAACAATAAAGACAACCCAAAAAAACTCTGGAAGATTGTTCAAAACCTAGCAAAAAGCCAAAAAATAAAAAAAAAAAAAAAAAAGGACATTACAAATGAGTTCAACAAAACATTCACAAACATGGAGAAAAATTCGCACAAAATATAAAAATTGACAAAACGGTAAGGTTTAAAAAATACAGAAACTTGAACTCATTTGTTATGCTTGACACAAGCCACAAGGAAATTGAACAAATAATTCGGGAATTGAAAAATAATAAATCACCTGGCTATGATGCTTTGAAATCGGAAACCCTCAAATCTATATCTGAGTATCTTGTTGAACCATTGGTATACCTTATAAACAAATGTATGTCAATGGGAATCTGGCCTTCTGCGTTCAAGGACACAATCATTATTCCAATATAAAGTGCCTTGGCCAGTAACTATAGACCAATATCACTCATAACAAACTTTACCAAAATATTCGAGAAAGTATTAAAAAATAGATTAACATCATTCCTCAACCGCTACAAAATTTTATCTGATAAGCAATTTGGTTTCAAAGAAGAAGTATCCACACAAGATACCATCACATACTTGACGAATAAAGTATTTTCTGCTCTCGATAAAAGTATGCCATGTCTGTGCTTATTCATAGATCTGGCCAAGGCATTTGACACCGTAAGTCATCCTCTACTTCTAGAATCTTTAGAAGATATTGGAATAAGAGGAAAACCCCTGCAGTTGTTTAAGCTACATTTCAAACAGAACTCAAAGTGTCAGAATTGAGAATATATATGGCAATAAATCACCTATAGAATATGAAGTTCCCCAGGGTACAGTCCTGGGTCCAATTCTATTTTCAATATATATCAATAACTTGTACATTATGGAAAGTAGAGGTGAAGTCATAGGTTTTGCAGATGATACGGCTAGTTTTTACAGAGCGACTAGCTGGAACGAATTACAGAGCAAAGTTCAAAACGATATTTCACATATCAAACATTGGTTTGATAAAAAATTATTAACCATGAACTTGGAAAAAACTCAGTACTTGTCATTTACCTGCTATGAATCTAACAAGCCAGAATTCAATTCCATAGATATAGGTGAGAAAGGATTGAACTGGCGTTTCCTGCCGGCAAAAAGTGTCAAATACTTAGGAATTTTCATTAATGACCATTTAAGATGGGATATCCATATTAAATATACAATAAAAAAATTACAGTTCATACTATATAAATATGTGGTATATTACCTGAGGAAGAGCTGAAAGTTGTTTATTTTGCACTTGTCGACAGTCATTTGAAATATGGGATACTGCGTGGGGATCAGCACGCAAAAAACATATAACCCCTCTAGGAATTTTACAACGAAGATTCTTAAAACTACTGCTGCATAAAAAAAGAGACTACCCAACAGAGCTCACATATAAAGAATCTGGAGTATTTGATTTGAGGCAGGAATTCTTCTATAAATGTATGATCAACTATCATGCAACCAATAAAACTGAAAATCGTATACATGAATACAACACACGTCAAAAAGATCTACATCCCATTCCGTTCATGACTAAATCAATCGGTCAAAATCAAACGAGTTTTTGGCCCCAAAACTTTTTAATATTCTCCCGAATGAAGTGGAAAACCAACTTAGAAACTTATTCAAAAAAAATTGAGAACATATACACTGGACACTCCTAGAATTATCGTTCACAATTCAATAGAAACGTCAGTAGGATAGAGTTAAATGAAATAGTACATATTATATCTTTATTTAAATATCCCTCATTTGATCCAAATTGGAATAGTAGGCGGAACTTAGTAATGAATATGAACACTCTCATTTTCATAATGCTTATTCTTCATCGTTTAATGTTTCTTATTTATTGTTCATTATTCACTGTTCAGTGTCCATTGCCTATTTATTAATGTTTTTAAGATTATACATTTCATAATTTATATCTTACACGTTGCATTTTACATTTTACATTGTACATTTTAAACTCTACATTTCATATCTTACATTTTATATTCTATATTTTATATTTTATATCCTACATTTCAAATTTTACATTTATATTTTATAATTATGTAATAGTATAGTAAGTAGTATAGTTCAATTTGTTATTAGGCACATTTTATATCACCCGACGCTGATTTGCTTTGTTTTGTTTGCTTCACTAATTTTTTTATTGTTTTTTTATATATATTTTTTTTATTCATAAACATTTGATATTTTCTTCGCGGAACATGTGCTTGCACTTATCGCTGAAACGCATTATACACTTCTGCCATTTTTTGTATTTGTATTTATTGAGTGAATAAAGTTATTATTATGTACGTTTTGGCCAATCAAAACATTATTACAGTGATAATTTTCTACCTATGAAATTTCGCCCCGAAAGAAGCTGTACGGCACAGGTGCTCAACCTTACTCAGCACATTGAGGATGCCTTCCAAGGGGGATATATAACGGGTGCCATTTTCATCGACCTCACGGCGGCATATGACACCATCAACCTCCGACTCCTGACGCAGAAGATATATCATACAACCAAAGACATCAACCTCACAAACATTATCAGAAACCTGCTCCAAAACCGGAGGTTCCTAGTGGAGTTCCAGGGAAAGCGAAGTAGGTGGAGGAACCAGAGAAACGGCCTGCCACGGGGAAGCGTGCTGGCACCACTACTCTTCAACATATATACCAACGACCAACCCCTCCCTGAAGAAACAAAGAGCTTCATATATGCAGACGATAGGGCAGTCACATCACAAGGGAAAACATTCGAAGAGGTAGAACAACGACTTCAGCGCAGCCCTAGTAGAGTTGGATTCGTACTACAGAAATAACCAGCTGAAGCCAAATCCAACAAAAACGCAGGTATGTGCCTTCCACCTTAAGAACAAACAGGCCAACAGAAAACTATAGATCGAATGGAAGGCAGTACCACTGGAGCACTGTCCTAACCCTAAATACCCGGTCGTAACACTGGACAGGGCCTCAACATTCAGGCGCCACTGCCTTAACACCAAACTTAAAGTTAGCGGAAGAAACAATATAGTCCGCAAGCTGACAAGCTCTAATTGGGGAGCCCAACCCAAGGTTCTCAAAACCTCAGCACTCGCCCTTTGTCACTCCGCCGGCGAGTATGCATCCCCGGTTTGGTATAGCTCAGCGCACGCAAAACAAGTTGATGTCGCACTCAACGAGACAAGCAGAATCATCACCGGATGCTTGAAGCCAACACCCCTGAATAAGATTCACCACCTAGCTGGCATCGCTCCTCCTGCCATCCGTAGGGAAGCAGCTGCACTCGAAGAACGATCTAAAGCAGCAGTATCTGAACGCCACCCCCTCTACGGTCTCCAACCAGCCCATCAGCGACTAAAATCAAGGCGAAGCTTCCTGAGATCGACAGAAGATTACGGGGAACCTTAAACCAGAGTGGACCTTTGGGGGGAGACCTCAAACCAACATTGGATGAAGCCGAATGAAGAACTGGCACCAGGAGGCGGCGAAAACTGGGAAATCTGGAAGGCGCTAAACAGACTGCGGACGGACACTGCGAGATCGAAAGATACCCTAAATAAGTGGGGCTACCCTGTGGACTCCAATCTCTGCGATTGTGGAGAACTGCAAACCACGCAACATATGTACACTTGCCCTCTGTGCCCCGCTAGATGTACCATAGAGGACCTTATAGTAGCAAAGCCGAACGCAATTGACGTCGCCCGCTTCTGGGCAAAAAATGTTAAGGGCTAGCATATTTTTTTCTTAATATATATATATATATATATTAACTCACAATGCTTCTGACACGAATAAATAAATAACCTATAAAATTGCCACGGGAATTCTTCGAGGTATTTTGTTTTCATTGTCTGATAGAGTATATTTTTAATTTGACGTCTGTCATTAATTCGCATGAATAGTGAAAAATGAATCAAAAACGGTTTAGTACATCGTATCATTTTGCGAGGAAATTTGTGTATGATTGTAACATAAAAAAATAATCAATAGAATACCACACGAGAGTTCGATAAAGTAGAAAATCATTCTCCAGATTTTTTCTCAAACTTGTTGCCATTTGGTAATAGCCACTCGAGCCCATCGGGCTCTCGTATCACATGAGTGAATATTTGCTAAAGGTGCAAGAAATTTGCTCTGACTTTCATACGAATAAATGTGGTTGAAATAAATCTTCATGTTCCCAAGAACAAAATAAATTCTACATTCAATGAAATTTTGAAAAAAAATATTGTGAATTGATTATCTATAATGACTGACCAATAGGTAGATTTACTAGAACTGATCAATTACAGATATTTTTATTATTATTGTTACTTTTACTCTTCTCGTTTATTCAAAAAGTAAACAGTATCATAGTATATGGTCACCTTCATAATTTGTATGTACATGGATGGCAGGTAGATGGGAATTTCCCGCTTACAGTAGGTGACCAGTTTTATGTAATGGCCGGCGAAAAAAAAATTGCAGTGCAATTTTGAAAGATGCCGGAGTTGGGTGAAATCTCTCGATCAAAAATGTGGCTTGTTGGTCTGTTGGTGTTTTCAACGAAATGGGCCAATTGAATCCGTGGTCGGTGCAATCTGTAGATTATGTGTTGTTCAGAGGTGGCACATACGATAAATATAGCGGGTGGCCATGGAATTACTGCTGGAAGTCAGCCTTTTTCAATTCGTGGATTTGATGTCAACTTAGCTTGAATTCAAAATTATTTTCTTATCTAAATTATATACCAAGTGAATCAAAAGTAAATCAAATTTTTCAAGTCAAAGAAAAATTACTTATTCCAATCCAAAAACACTACTAATTTTCAGTATTATCTATCCAACCATGTATCATAACCCAATATTAGAAGTTATCAATATTCACTAAATTGGCAACGAAAACAACATTATTTTCAATTATGTATTGTAGTATGAAAAATGGAAAAAAATACCCAGTAAGGTGAATTTGGAGCGAATGTGACTTTGTCTTTTACAACAGTTATACTGGGCGATAGCATAGTGCCATCTATGCTCATATTTCATCATTGACGATCATACAAAATTCTATAGATATCTTTGTTTTCCTAACCTACCATAATGCTTGCTGAACGAGTATGAGAAGATAATCTGAAGTTTTACAATCTGAGATAAGAAACACAGAGAAACAAACAAGGCAAGTTATACAAAAGCTTGTGAAAATATCAGCGATTTGCGAGAAAATAATTTTTTTTAAATATTGAATAAGTTAACTGCAAAGATGTGCACTACCCTCAGAAGAAAGTTTAGAAAAATGATTTTTCGTGTGCCTCTCCATGATACTATTATGAATAATCTCCGAATCCGAAACTTTCATTTTATCTGTCTTGCTACTAAAGACGTTATCAAAAACCACATTTCTATTTCATTATCGTGTAGCGGGTTATGTGGCCATCATTTATATAGCGACAAGATGTTACTTTATTTTCCCTCGACTAATTTACTCAGAACAAGAGAGTCGTGTGGGAACTGGCCCTAATAGATTCATAGAGTGTGATATTGAATATTATTATTTTGTGACCCTTCTTCTTATTTTTGGACGACACTCAGTTAAACATAAAACTAGAAAAATAATCTACTACAACTGATAACTTCTAGATTAAAACGTACACATATATTATAGACAATTTTAAAAAATAATCTGTGGATGGGTTCATTTAGAAATCAAACTCTGGTTGCTTATAATATCCAATGTATTTCCAATTATCATCATAATGTAGTATCCCACATTTAAATCACATAAATTTTCAAGTAAAAAAAAGGTTTTTGATATTTTCTCTCTGTACAATCATTGGGTTACGTTTTCAAGTATAGTATCGATACAGGCGTTTCCTCGAATTTAAAATAAGGTTGATATGTGAACATCAACTTTATAAAAACAACGGTATCGGTACTATAATCATATATACAATTTTACATTGCTGATAAGGTTTATCAATGAGTACAATTAAGTAATATAAGTCTCTGTACTTCCGTAGAAAACATATGATAACAAAAATATGGGTATTTCCCAACTTTGAAATATTACACACTGTTGCATTATCAATTATGAAGAAAATCAACACAATGAAGTTGAATCAAATTTTTAGTGAATAAATCCATACACAATGTAAATAGACAACGCAATTTGTACCAACAACGTATTGTGTACAATCCTGGGGTATTATTAGGTATACACCGACAGTGCTACTAGTCTGGATGTCCACAGGAACACAGGAAATCAGCCCTTTGGTAGGACTCATCAGCATTCTGAGTCTTCTATACGTGACTTCCTGATAGTCCTGAACCATGAATTAATTGCATGAAGGTACTTCCGTACCAGGAATCAAGAACCCTTTAATATTTATGATTTGTACCTGACCAATATATAACATATTTGTACTTCCTGGTTTCATAGCTCTAGACTTGATTATCAACGTTTGTTTAAATATTCTTGATCATACTGTATAATAAAGTAGACGAGCTTAGAATCGAAATTGCTAGAGGTTAAAGAAACCATGGGAGTTCATACCAATGAAATATTTAAATATTTACTGTAAAATTATTTCTGTTGATGAATTTCTTACCTCCATTCAAAGAAGGATATATAGAGAAATTTACAGTTTGAATCCATTATTTATCATAGTTGGCTTGTGTCATTCTCCATTAATAACTCGTGGTGTAAATCTCGTGCAGAACCATAATCATTTCCAACCTCGTGAGAAGTGTAATCGCATTCATATAGTTTAGAGATTTTATACTTTTAGATTTTATATTTAATGTGTCTTTTTTGTAGTATACTGAGAATATTATTCACTAACATTGATATTGTTAATACTTTTTAGAAATATAAACATTATAATGTTTGCCCGAGTATCTCAAAATATATTATATCTTGACCATCTCCAAAAAAGAGAATTTCGATATTGATATTTCACAGACGAGTTTTCCAAAAACTTAAGTGAATCATCAATACCTATGTTTCCGATGATAAAAATTCAGTAATAAGACTCGGTTTGACAAATCTTTCCTTCTACCTATATTAATCACCCATTTTTTTTCTATTTTATGCTTTTATAAATTTATGTTATTTGGTTATTAATAAAATACTACAACTACTACTACTACCATAGTGTGTTAAATCATAACTACTGGAAACTGTATTCAAATCTACACTTGTATTTTCTCAAAACTACTATCAGAAGGGTAAAACTACATGGTTGGCCTCGCCATCACTTTCACAGCGAAAAGAGAACCCTCTTTCCGGAAATCTCCTTTCAATCTTCTCATTCGTGGGTAATTTAAATTTACCTCTCAACCTTCCTTTTCATATCGAATAACTTCTTCCAATCTATTGAGAATGAAAAGGACAGAGCATATTTAATGACAATACCTATAGTCTCGATCAGCTGTTTTGACGTCATGTGATCGTCCCACTTTGTCAGTTACACCTACGACCAGTTTATCACTTATCGATAGGCAACCATTTATACTCGCCTCACTAATAATGGTGGCCTATAATCGTCGAACAAACGAATTGATATCTGTCATCATAATTTTTAAATGAGTCTACCATATAATAAAGAGAATTACTCCAGAGATATAATACAAAATACAGGGCCCTTTATATTCACTTCATACAGAAATAGGTAGATGGAAGATTATCATCTTGAGATATCTTTTCTAAACTACGAGAATAATAATATTTATATATTTATATGTGGGTCTATAGTATCAGTAATTTATATACAACTTGTAACTTATACTGCTCCGCAGTGTAAACGTTACAATGGCGCTCTCTATCCGGAAGCGGCTTCACGAAGGAATCAGTAAGAATGTTGGTAAAGTAGGAACTATTTCTCGCTATATGATTCTCCACCCATTTCGTAAAAAAAGTTAATATCTCAAACGAAATTGTCTGGAGATTCGCTTTCAATCGGAAGTTGAGCTATTTTCATGGGTCTTTCGTTTGAAATAAAAGAGAAGCATGTATTATTTCCTTCAATTTTCGACAAAAAAATCTAAATTTTTCGAAAAGAAGTCAATCTCAATATTTTCAATTAGTACTCTAAAGGCAGGATTTCCACCAAATCGGGCTGATCATTATCGGCCTGATTCGCATCGTGGCAACTTTCAAGTCGTCCCCACTGGCTGTGTATGTACACTGGTTACAGTTGCCGCGATAGGGTCTGCTCATAACAGTCTCGCTGTCAATGTCGTCTAGTGAAGAAGAAGCTGTCATGATCGCGTACTACATAAAATGAAAGGGACATCGCCACAGGTTCTGGGTGCATCCATATATCACATTTAATGAAAATGAGGGAATTTTTTATATACGCTCGTGAACGTGACACGAAAACAAATGTAAATGTATATATCGTATGCCCGGGACAGTTTTATTTTTTTTATCGAGCTATTGCGTCCTCTTATTTCAAAAAAAGACACTTATTATAGAGGAATGTGTCAGTGGAGCGATCAAATACGTAATAACATATGTTTCACAAAGTTCAGTCGCTTACTACTGCCGATGAAGATCGTACATGCAGAGTCTTCTCCGATTCGTTTCTTGAAATATTAGTCGGGCACCATTAAAATTGCTACAGTTGACATGACTACATTAGAATACATGTTCAGCATTGTAATCGCTAGACCAAAATCGGGCCGATAGTTGTTGACCCAGCTTATTGGAAATCCTGCCTAATCTTTCTGAGTTTACCTACTAAATGTGAGTTCTCAAAGTGAAATCATTTCTCAATGCAACTTGATATAAAAACTTTTTAAGGAAAAATTTAACCGACGAAAAAATCAACTGAAAAGCAAAAAACAAAATGAACCTTCTCAGTCTAAATGATAATTGAGCTCCTAAACTCATGTGAGTAACTGATTTTGAGTCGGCGCCAAACAAACAATTACCGAAGATCATTATATTACTTTGAAAGAAGTAATCAAAACGCAGCCGTGCATCTCGCTGCCATCATTTTACGCTTTACCTAGTTCAATTGCTAGTTTGTTTGGCGCCGACTCAAAATCAGTTACTCACATTAGTTTAGGAGCTCAATATCATTTAGACTAAAAAGGTTTATTTTATTTTGCTTTTCAGTTGATTTTTTCGTCGGTTTAATTTATGTTGAAAAGTTTTTATTTTTCAATTTTTTGTTGCTGAAATCTACTAATTACTACGTACCTAATTTTTTATTACTTCCAAAATACTTACTTACCTAGCTTACTTCAACTATTAACTATTGAATAATATGATTTTCTATTTTAACTATTTATTGTTATAAAATATAAATTAATTTTGAATGTTCTGGTTAGTTGATTTCATCGCTTTGTATATAATTCTATCCTTTCATAGAATGTAATCATTTTGAAGGATGTAGCAGGGTCTGTCAATGTCAACTACATATGTGTGTCAAAGTTCACAAGTGAAAAATCAATCATCCCCATTTTGCTACCCATAGGGGTGGATCATTTCATTCCAAATTGGAATATGATCAACCATGAGGTATTTTCTTCTAATGAAAAAAAGAACAATCCAAATCGGAAGACCCTGATAGATGCCTGATATGCCTGATAGAATCGGTTAACGGACCAAAATTCAGAGGGTGAACGATCAATATCCTTCATTTTGCTACCCTTAGGGATGGATTTTGTTGTTCAAATTGAATTGGGACCAACTTCGAAGTACACCCTATCCAATGGAAAAAGAAAAATCGCGATCGAACCGCTCTGTAAAAAGGTGTGCGTGATCATACATAAGAAAAAATATACGCGTCGAATAGAGAACCTCCTCCTTTTTGGTTTCATCGGTTAAAAAACTTTTTAACAAAAAATCAAACCGACGAAATACGGAACTGAAAAGTAAAAAATTAAATAAACCTTCTTGGTCTCAATAACTAAGCTCCTAAACTAATGTGAGTAACTAATTTTGAATCGGCTCCAAACAAACAAGCAAATGAATTAGGTAAGGCGTAAAATGATGGCATCGAGTTGGGCGGTGACATTCTGATAATTTTCTTGGAGTAATTCAATGATCTTCGTCGATTGTTTGTTTGGCGCCGACTCAAAATTAGTTACTTACATTAGTCATTGAGACTTAAAAGGTTTATTTTATTTTTCACTTTTCAGTTCCGTATTTCGTCGGTTTAATTTTTTGTTAAAAAGTTTTTATTTTTCAGTTTTTTGTGGCTGAAATCTACTAATTACTTACTGCTTGTTTTTTTATTACTTCCAAAATACTTACTTACCCACCTTACTTCAACTATTACCAGTTGAATGAAATGATTATCTACTTTTACTATTTGTTGTAATATAAATTATATTTGTTGTTCTGGTTAGTTTATTTCATTACTTTGTATATCATTCCATCCTCTCATAGAATATAATGATTATGATAATGACACTAGCGATCTGTCATTGTCAACTACATATGTGTGCCAATGTTCACAAGTGAAAAATCAATTATCCCCTATTTTTCTAAGGGTGGATAATTCCATTCGAAATCCAAGTATGATCAACTATGAGGTATAACCTATCTAATTGAAGAAAAATCATCCAAATCGAAGATCCTAGTACAAAGTTATGCCTGATAGAATCGGTTAACGGACCAGAATTTTCAGAGGGTGAGGGATCAATATCCTTCATTTTGCTACCCTTAGGGGTGGATTTCATCTTTTAAATTCAAATGGGACCAACTTCGGAGTACACCACTGAAGATTATCGGAATCGGACGTCTCAGTAAAAAGTTATGCGTGATCATACATAAAAAAATGATAAAAAAATAAATATACGCGTCGACTAGAGAACCTCCACCTTTTTGGTTTCGTCGGTTAAAAAATACACTACATTGACCGCCCAACTCAAACATTCCTTCTTTTCGCCCAATGAATTTTTAACTACGTACTGGTTGTTTTGTGCGAATCACATTTGGATGAAAACATTTTTTGAATATCACACTTGCTCCGAGAAATACATTGGAGATATTGTGACCTTTCGTGGAGATAAGTGGAAACCTGCTTATGGTAAATCTAGGCAATGATATTTTTCAGCACTGATACGATATTACGCAAGGAAATATCAAAGAGCCACACAATATTCAACGAAGGCCTTAGCAAATGCACTAGATGAAATAAAAGTTGGTACTTCATAGAAAGTATAATATTGCCAAGACTACATTTCTTTTAACACATGAAGGGTGTTCTCAAAAAAAAAGTGAGAGCACCCGCGATAGAAAGGCTAGTCAATGCTCTCGAAACAATGTGAAAGTGGTACTCTGGAATTACAAGAATAGAAGTTCTGCGTATTAGATCCGAGTACGTTATCATTGATAATATGAAACAGTTTTCCGAGAGGACTGGTTCTTGAAGTTAAAATTGATATCGCTAGAGTATCAAAAAACCCCAGAGTATCGAAAACGATAACAAAAATTACAGACCCATTTGTCATTAATGAATAATTCGATATTTTTGAGAAAGCAATAAAGGATGATGATTCGAGCCTGACACCTGAATTAATATGGAATCTGGATAAATCATAATCTTCGAATGATCCATCAAAAACGATAGTTGTTAGAGCCCAGGGTGAAATCAGTTCCAGAACAACTAGTGGACCAGGCAGAGAAAATAAAACAATTATTTCTGCTACTGTGTCAACGCCCGCCACTCACTTCTCAAAGGAAAACACATTTGGAATAGTTGATGATAAATATAGTTAAGGCAGAGAAAACCAGTATACCTGGACAGATGTTGAAGATATCTATACACTCACTGATGATGAAATAACAACTATGCTCCCATCGCCGCTCATCAGCAGGGGAGGATATATGAAGTTATCACTCGATTTTCCAATATCCGTCTGTATAATTTTTTTTACAAATGTCTAATTTCAAGAGGATTTTATGTATGTTTTCTCTCAGTATGCCATCTGAAATTTCATGTTGAAAACTTCATCTTTTTTATCCACAGCTGGCATGTTAAAGGGATACTCACTGCTGTTTGAGCTGCCTTGCAGCAGCTCTGACTCTGTACCACGAGGCAACGCGAGCCCTCATTCAACTGACTCACTCCGAACATTATGTCGGTATTTTCAACTGCTGCGATGTCTTTTATTGCGATACAATTAATTTTTGGAAATAGTGAACAGCAGCGAAGACCTCTTTGTGGATTCAATACTTATATAAAAATAATTCACGTTATGGCAATGGGCCATTGCAAGCTATGATGTTTGAATCTGTTGAAGATACAGTTATACACTTTACTCGCATGTTGCATATCGTTGGCTGATAATGAGTATTCGGCCGAATTATTAAATTATTTTAGTTTTTATTTCTTTCACGTTCGGCTTAAGAGCGGTACTTTTCCCCCTCCATGAAACTTCTCTTGTAGCGTTTGTTGTAATGTTATTTGTATTTTGGGTCCCATAATGAAAAGTGGTCTTTGTACATTTCTTTAAGAAGTTTACATTTTTCGGAATCCATTTTATAAACAATAATTCATAGACTGGCCCAAATCAATAAAAACACGTACTAACTTGGGAAATTCCGGTCAAAACCGACTGTGTGACTCATATCGCGGCAGGTATTACTTTTGCGAGGCTGCCTCGCGAAGTACGTATGCACCTTTATAAAGCTTCTGGTGTCGCGGGTAATGGCGCTACATCAACCAAAATAGCTCTAATAGTTCTTGAATCGCTTAAAGCGAGATACAAATGCTCAGGGAATCTGTTGACTTTTGCTCTAATAAAGTCACGGATTTCGATGGAAATTGCTCAAAATAAACGAATACTCCAAAATAATAAAAAAACTCAAAATGAAAAATGCCTCAATGAGAAATGACGTCCTTGAACTCAAAAAACACATAGATAACCTGGAATACTCTACCAGATCTAACAATATCGAGATTCATGAAGTTCCAGGGAAAAATAACGAGAATTTGGTAGATGTTGTTACGAAAATTGGAAGATTCTTAAATATGTCATTGGATCCTGACTCCATTGACACTGCCTTCAGAGTTCCATCCAGGGCAGAGAACAAACCGAAGAACATCATCGTAAAATTTGTTTTGTGTGTGTGTTTGAACAAAGCCGTGATCACTTCTTAACTGCTGCTGAGGTAGCGAGGAAAGATGCCAACAATCAGCGAGGATTCAATCTGGATGGTATCTCCAATAGATTCTTCATGAATGAACCCTTGCCATCGAAAACCAAAATGTTATTGAAACAAATTCGGGAAGAAGCCAAAAATAAAAATATCATTTTTTGGGTACAAAACGGTAATAATTGGTCAGAAAAAATCGACTCATTCAGGATAATTCAGATCTCAAATACAGAAGATCTGCTAAAACTGGAGTGTCCATAATTACAGGTGATAGAAATTCGTCAAACAACAAGTCCCGTCATAATAGCTCTAAATATCATTTATCAAAATCGACGCGGTTTGCGAACTGAACTATGTGATTTCAAACTGAATGTGTCAATCAACAAACCGGACATTCTATTCGTTTCTGAATCATGGTTGAACGAGACAATATATGACCACAAAGTGCTAGATCCCAAAAAAATATGCAATTTTTCGCAGAGATAGATTATCCAGTGCTAGCAAGAAACAAGAAGGTGGAGGTATTTTCATCTCTATCAATCATAAGTTTGATGCGTCGCATGAACCGGAATATCAAAGTGAAGCAGAAGACGTGTGGGTTTCTATCTGATTAAATGGAGCGAAAATGTTTTTATGTTGTGTCTACTTGCTAATTATTATTATGTCACTAATTGGTTTTTGTCCAAACTAAACTCTCTAAACATATCCAACGACCATGTTTCTCTGATATGTGGGGATCTCAACTTATCATCAGCTTCTTGGACTAATGTAAGTAAAAGCTCCTATCTCGAACCTTATAATGTTGAACCAAGATACCATAATATTCTGAATACTCTGTCATTTCAAAACTTTATGCAGTTCAATAACATCCATTACACCAATAACAAGCTCCTAGACCTCATTGTTTGCAACTGAAAAACAAAATAAATCAGTTACACCACTGATCTAATCCCCTAGTCTACGAAGAAAGTCATCACCCCGCAATAGAATGTATATGCGACTTAGCCAAATCAGAAACTTCGATAACAATCGAACAATTGCTATTACAATTTCAAAAAATCCGATAACTCTCGAATAGACCAAGCAGTACCGCTATTGCATGGGATAACAATTTTCTGGAAAATCTTTGAACAGCAATGTAAAATATTTTATAAAACAATTAGAGAAATTATAGACAACGAGATACCAAAGTAGCGCAAAAGTAGGTATTTTCCATCCTACTATAGAAAAGCAACCATACGCGCGGTTAAGAAAAGAATAAATTTCACAAAAAATGAAAAATATATAAAAACGGAATGACCTCAATTTATTCAAAGTACTCAGAGCTCGCTCGAAAAACTTATCGAAATAGATTTCAAAAACTACCTGTACTCTATTGAACATGAATTACCCTCTAATTCTAAACAATTCTGGAAATACGCCTATATCAAAAAACAATGTGCAAGTAGAATTCCAAACGAGCTTAGTTATGATGACACCGAAGCTAATAATGAACAGGATATTTGCAACCTGTTTTCAACTTACTTTCGAAGCGTATACACACCAGAAACACATGACTTAAATTATAACACCTCGCCGTCAACCAATATTAATAACGACATACATTACGTTCAACTCACAGAAAATGAGGTGGAAAACGGATTGAAAGAGCTTGATATTAATAAAGCCGCTGGACCGAATGGATTACCGCCAATATTTTTGAAAACATGCTCTAAATCAATAGCTAAACCCCTAACTTTAATTTTTAACCAATCTATGAACAGTGAAAAATTTCCCGGATACTGGAAAAACGCGGATATAAGTTGACGCCATTTACACCGACTTCAGCAAGGCGTTGATAAGGTTAGCCATAATCTTTTCTCGAGCGACTTGCTGGAATCTTATATAAAGAATAGGTCCCAATCTGTAACAGTTCAAGGATTTCGTTCGGAAGAGTAATTTCTTCATCAGGTGTCCCTCAAGGATCACACCTGGGTTATTTTTTATCATTTGTGTAAATAACATAAAGTCGTGTTTCAAACATGCCAACTTTTTGTTATATGCAGATGATATGAAACTTTACCTCACCGTACGAAATTTGAACGATTGTCACAAGATCCAAGATGACCTTAATAGACTACTAATATTGTAACTCGTCAACTTATATTTGAATTTTTAAAAATGCCATTGCATCACATTCAAAGGAATATCAATTCGATTCCAAACTGATTTTTGAACTACATGTCGAATCAATCGCAAACTCCGCCTCAAGAATGTTAGGCTATGTAATGAGAACATGTGAACATTTCGAAAACATCGAGTCTTCAATTTGTGTTTATAATGCATTTGTGTACAGTGAGCTAAATTTCGCTTCTATTATATGGAGTCCCCAATACAAAACGTATATGAACCGCCTGAAAAACATTCAGAACAAATTGGTCAAATATATTTGTTTCAAACAAAATTTCAATTACAACGGTGGCATTGAAAATGCGAGAGAAAATTTCAATATTGAATCACTATCAAGTAGAAGATTGATCTCTGATATTTTATTTTTACACAAAATTATATCAAATTCCGTAGATAATGCTAATATACTGAATCAAATTCAAATCAACGTTCCCATTCGGCCACTTAGAACTAACCACTTGTTCCGCATACCATTTCGGAGAACTAATCCGTCTTGAAACTCTCCTCTATGTAGAATTGTTCGGAATACTAACAGGTAAGTACACTGATCAAATCGATATTTTCTCTACATCCCACCAAAAATTAAAGACCACCTTGAAACGACTCATGTAGCAAGGAATTTCTGCTTAAATTAGTAAAAGCAAACAACTAATAAAAAACCACTTTGTCTTTGTTACTTTGTCTCAATTGCTGTCTGAAATTAGTATTAGTTTGAGTATAAGTAAAATCAAATGTAATAATGTAGGTACTTTAGTAGACTTTTGTCTGTCTGTATCTTTCATGACCATTAAATAAATCATGCTTCTCTTTGCAAACGTCCACTTCCTGATTTCCGAGTAATTTCCAGAACAATTTTTCCTATTTACTGCTACGACCGGCCATATACAGGGTGTTATGAAATTAACACACCACACCTGCAACACCAATCTGTTACGCCACTGATCTTATAGAGAATAATAAGTTAACTCTATCAGAGACCATTGGTTACGATTGCTCGTTAATGTTGTTAAGGTTAATCCTTAACTTTACTGGGTGTCATTAATCCGAAGAAAAACACCAGAAGATATCTGCGTAGCGGTAGGTATGTAGAAATCCTCACCAATATATGAGCGTGTGAAGGTTTATCTGTGATACGCCACGGATCTTCTAGAGTTTTTCGGAAATAATACCATTATGAAAATAATAATATATCTATATTGTATAAGAATAACAAATTATGCACATGGTATAATTCAAAACCAAAATTTATAGAACGTCACAATGAATTTGAATATAAGATAAACTTGAAAGTAAAACGAATATAGTATGCCTGGTAAAATAACTGTTATTCAGTTACTTGCCTATTGCTTTCATTATTTCTTTTGGTTGATCCAAAGTTTGAACCCCCTATGATAATCAAATAGTTGAATGATTTCTTATTACAATATAAATATTTGGCCAACTAACAATGCATGCGATTTCTCACCCTTGAATAGAGAGAACACCACCTCGCTTTATTGTTAAAAAAGTTGAGAGGTGTCAAGGGACACCCGGATGGAACGAAGTTCCTTTCGATTAATTAGTGAAGGAATTGTAATATTTTTTTTTTTTTTAAGTTATAATAATATTTTTTTTATTATTAACAAATATAATGTAATATAAACTTGATCAGTAGGCTCAATTTTAGTACA
Source organism: Gonioctena quinquepunctata (assembly GCA_018342105.1). NCBI lineage: Eukaryota > Metazoa > Arthropoda > Insecta > Coleoptera > Chrysomelidae > Gonioctena > Gonioctena quinquepunctata. The sequence goes on from JAFIRS010000795.1 coordinate 381,182, forward strand.
TACGCATTGATATTGTAATATTAAAATATAATTTGCTTTTAAATTTATTAAAGTTATGACGCGTACACTTGCTGAACACACAATAATGCACACACATTATAACGTGTATGACTTGGTTAGCACAATAGTAAAGAGAGGTTATAATGCGTACTTGCTAAAAATACATAAGCATTTATTACTGTCTGTATAAAATCTCCACTTACCTAGCTCCATCAGCAATATCCGGAACTTGTGCAGAAACACTGTCAGGATTCATTATTGTTATTATTTTTTATTATTTATTATGTACAAAAACCTGTATACACTCAACAAACATATTCGTCGCGACACCACACTGTTCAATGCGAAATAGAAAGACGAAACGAAAATAACTGGCTTGCTTTCTATGAGAGAGAGAGAGAGAGAGCGAGAGACAGACAGAGAAACACGCGCACGCCGCACGGCTTACAACTACGGCAAAAAGTGTCGTTACAACTTTTGGTCTTAATTTATTCCGTCTAGCCCCCTTTCGCAACGCGCGATAAGGAACTTCGTTCCAATAATTTTTATTTTAGATTACCAATTTTTACGCGTTTAAGGATTCAAAATATAATTATTTAGCCTCTTTTGGAGATAGTTTCTATTTGTGAAGTTTACTGAGACACCATTGCTTTGTGTATGAGACCTTTTCTGCATCTACACCTTCACCACCTTCACTATTTTTCGACACATTTTTGATAACTGGCTACTTTGTTAATAATTTTACGAATTCAATCTCGTTACGTTAATTGAAGTTGATATACTTCTGACTAAACATTTTTACTGAGGAGTCTAGAGCACCTCCAATATTACATCTTTAACTCGTAAACGTCTGAACACTTCTTCTCTTTCTGGTTATGTGCGGCTCATATTCATATAGCAACAATAGCAAGCTTCAAGAAGCACGCGTAGTAATGAAAATAATGTATGGGTCGGTCTACCCTTTTATGTTTCCCCTCGCATTCCAGCGTGTTACAAATATCCCGCCGTATGAGTGAATCATCGTATATGAATTCATCACCAGTCATATTTTATGACTATTGGTTTTAAATTTACGAACTATTAGTTGTCAGCGTACAAGGAATGTTCATATATATGATGCGTTTTAATGGGTGATGCATAATATATCATAGTATATTATGCAACGATCATGTAATGATGGTTATTAATACACGAGCATTAACCGGGATACGAAACGAGCCGAAGGCGAGTTTCGTATGGTTTATGCGAGTGTATTAAAAACCATTACATGAGAGGTGCATACGCTATTTTTTCTACGCCCGATAAATAATGAAGAACTATAAATATTATTTTTATATTTGTATTGAACACAATAACAGTAATTACTCGTATTTCTATAAAAAATTCTACAAAATTGTAATTAATGGTATTATCTCGGGAATTACCATGGATATAGAAAAACTATAAACATTCTATTTATATTTATATTGAACATAATAATTGTAATTAATCTGATTTCTTAAAAATACTAAGATTATTTATTGTGCAGTTTGAAAAGATTATTCCAGGTCCCACTGATCTGGAAGTGGAAGGAATATTTACATTTATTTCATTATTGCTAGTCTCAGTAGAGTTCAATATTGTATTGGAAATGCTGATTTTATTCTGAACCGAATTTTCAATGTAGCCTTCCGCCACTGAATTGGATTTCCAGCCACCATGACGTTTCAATGCAGTAATATCACCACAGGCATCAACTAATACGGTTGCAGATATCCTTCGAAAACAATGCCCTGTATATAAATTCGGATCAGGCAGATTCAAATATGTTGCTATTTGCTTCCCTAAATTACCAAATCTATTAATACCAATGTTTTGAATTGTGCATTTTCCATTAAAATAATTAACGGAAAAAGAAGGGGTGGGGCAAATTTTCGGCCGTATATTCATATATTTTTTACTAATTTCGTAGTATCTGCCGGTAATTGTAAATGTCCGTTGTACTTTCGTTTCAGTTTCTACCACATTAACAATGAAGATTCCATTCATATCTTTGACATTTTCATATTTAGGTCATGTAGTTCATGCCTTCGACATGCTCCCATTATTCCAAAAATCAATGCTACCTAAAACAAAAAGAGAAATTAAAAAAATACAACAATAAGAAATAAAAAATAAAAAAGAAAAAAAGAAAAAAAGAAAAAATGAAATAAAAAGCGGGATGACCCAGGCTAGCTTCGAACCCGCGTCTCATACTGTAGTCTATACTTCAAATCTAGCGCCTCATTCCGCTTCGCCACGAGTTAACTCATCAAGTTTTCCCAACATTAATGAAATATATCATGCATGAGTCGAATGGAAAATGTAATCATAACAAAATTTTTAAAAATGCAATGTTAGGTAGATACTTACTTTTATAAATAAAAACTTTTCATCGGGTGTTTCGTCGATAAACGTTTTTATTTGTTCAGGTGAAAATATTTTTGATTTTTTTCCAACATATCCTTCGGACTTTCGCTTTAATAAAGCTTGTAGCTTCTTATATTTAGAAATGTCTATATTATGGTTGATATTTACCAACGATTTTATTATTGAATAATGTGTCCATGTACTAGATGATTTCATAGTTTCCATCAATTCTTGAAAATAAGCAATCAAAACATTTTCGGAGAATGTCGAAATATTATTTGTATTTCTCCAGTCCATAAACCGTTGATATAGTTTTTCGTACACTTTTTAGATTTTTGGGGTAAAATATTTTGTACTGCATTTTCTGCTTTCTCCGATATGTGTGGAGGAGTCGATGGTAATTCTTCTATATCGCTGATATCAGACATTTTGATAATATAATTATCGAAGTTTAGCTATATTCTACGAAAATTTAATACCTACTGATTTTGAAAAATAAAACAATCAGATAGGAATCTAGGACAAACGTCAAATGCACAGCATGCTTGATTGAAAAATGATGGGTTTCTATTGATTAAAAATCTGTATCGTTATGAAAAATTATTATAATGGATCTCATTATGAATTGGATTATGGGCATATAAGTGTATTATTATAGTACGGGCGTGGAAAAAATAATTTACGAGATCTTACTTTTTTGTCCGGAATTACCCCGCATTCCTAATTCTAATTTAATAGCGTTTGCACTGAGATATGTATTTTGGACGAAGGGCAACAGTCGTTCACCTTTTTGTGTTGCGTTCCCTTCAGTCAAGGGCATTACAATTTTTACGTAAAACAACCTGGATGATACAGGGCGTCACACTACATTGCATTGGAAGAAATTATTAGATCATCTTATTGATTTTTTTCATTTACATAAAAAAAATTATCATTGATCAAATATATTTTTTTCGAATATTCCACATTTTCATCTCATTTTAGCAAAAAATCAACGGAAGAAATCATACATCAACGTTAGTCCCTCATATCAGATAATTGAAATATTGCAAAACACCATTCAGAAAAATCAACAGTTACTGTAGTCGTTTATTGGATAAATTTGCCTCTTTAGTGTCTGCAGATATTTTCAAGTGCATGCTGAAAAAGTTTATTATTGTATGGATGTTTTTATGTAATGTTTTCCCAAGCTACAAGTTGTTTATATTGTTTTCTCTCTCATACTACAATTATACCACTCGAAAATTGTTTAAAGTTACGTAACTAAGTCATGGCCAACTTTAGGGTTCACGGTCAACTAAGCGAATATTCATAATTTGATATCCGAAGATATGTAGCTAATATGGAGTGATCGTACATATATGGAGAGATAATTGAAACCGGAATAAACCTCAATACTAGAGATGATAAAAAGTGGTGATTTCCGTTTGAAATTATAAATATATTGCTTTCAGTTCACCTGGTTTATAATTTTGACAAGGTAATGTTAAATTCTGGCTTAGGTGACCACAAATCCCAACAAGAATTCAGAAACTAATAACGACGAGATATTCCAGTAGTACTAGTAGCCACATGATAGACCGAGAAAAAGTTCTCATTGTATTTGATAACCAAATAATAGTTGGAATATCTAGTTAGAAGAATGCAGTTGAACATCCATAGCAACGAAATAACGACCCATCCATTTGACATTAAAATAGTTGACATTTTGCTTTTTAGAAGTTTGCATAGTTTAAGGTCGCGATAATAATAGAAGGCTGCAATGAAAGCGACTTTGAAAATGTGCAACACTTGGAGTGCTAGAATAATCATTAAAATTTACATAAAATTAGGGAAAGATAAATTTTTATTTTTCAAAGACAAAGATGTGAAGTACGTTATAGATAAAGAAGAGTTACACACATCGGAAGAGTCCAGGATACTGGGAATTCAAAATAACGGATACTCCCTCTGGAGTCTATTTTTGAAACTATAATAAGTACATTGTTAACTTTTTGAAACATTTATGTTTATATGATTTTAGCCATTGTATACAAATTCTTGTTTACCTGGTGAATGTTCTGTTGACTATTGTACGTCCTCGAGTGAAAAAATGAGTGATTCTAGTTCAAATCATTATTGTTGTGTACCTCAACGTGATTCTTGGAGAAAACGATCCCGTTGTACTGGAATGAGTTTTTATCAATTTCCGTGAGAAAATGAATGTAACATACTGGTGCAGACTAATCTAGGATTGAGTGAGTCTATAGACAGACGATGGGCTCTTGAGATCTTGAAAAATACAGTTCCTTCCCAAAATATTCCTGTATTGTGTGAGACCAAGAAAAAAGTGAAAAAGAGGACCTTCAAAGATAGTTTTTTTTTTTTTTTTTTTTTCTTTGGCTTGGACATTTCGTCATTCGGCCAGACACAAGTGGAATATTATTATTGTATAATGGGATGCAGGTTGTCTTGCTCTAAGCAATACTGCATCCCATATTAATTTATTTCAAGACAATCACAACATAGAATGTATCATTCACACAGTATTCTGGGTAGGCCTTGTTACTAACTCCATACGCCACCTAGGAGCAGCACTGTTAATTTGAACGCAACAGCGAATCGTCGAGGATCATCCTCGGCCCGGCTACGAAATTTAACATTTAATTCTCTCAAATTAAATGAAAAATTTCTGCCCTGGCCGAGAATCGAACTCACGACCTTTCGATCATGAGTCGGACGCTAACCCACCGCGCCAATCCCCCCATTAACAAGAGAGTTGAGAAGAAAAAAAGAGTTATGAAGAGAAAAAAGATATATTATTCAACATACCGAAGATTATTCATATAGTATGGAAAAAAGTGACTATATATGTATATCTACGTGATAGGGACACATTTCCACACCATCTTATTTGTTTTAGATGAAATAAAAAAAAAACTGTTTTTGTTAGTTTTATTTTCAATTCGAACATTCACAAATAATAATGTGTAACATTTCTTCAAAAGAATTCCCGATGACTCCACTAAGCTGTCCAGAAACTTCGAAATACATTTTTTTGCAAGCAATTTAGAACATACTTGGTCTCCTTCAAAGTGAGTTTTCGCAAATGATACTGTCCTAGGATTCAAAGACACCACTTCACTAGAGTCTTGAAATGAATAACAGTAAACAAAAAAACTGGAAAATAATACCAAATGGAAATATTTCAAGAAAAACTCCAAACACAAGTGTATAACCTCTGAGAAAACAGACAAACAAATGTACAATGTACGTATGACTGGTTTGGATTTTCGCCACTCTGGCGCTGGCATCTAATTTTGAATTTCCAATAACGGAATTGAAATGATAAATTTCTATTGTAAATTTTCAACAAACATTTCGCAAGTTCTGGAACCAATTAATAAACTACTCAAAAAAGACACAGTTGAGCTTCGGTTTCAGCAGTGTAACTCGAGTTTCAAAAATGCAAAAAAAATATTACTTCCAAATTCCGTTTTAACACTTCTGGATCCCAGTTAAAAAAAATTTACTCACGGTAGATGCATCCCAATATAGGTTGGGAGCGACTGTTTCTCATATTTTTCAGAACAATATAGAAAAGCCTATTGCTTTCGCTTCCAGACTACCAGATTCTGCCGAAATCAAATATTCTCAAATTGAAAATGAGGCTGCAACCATAATTATTGGAATAAAAAAATATATCGGTATCTTTTTGGTCTGAGCTTAATTTTAGTTACGGACCACAAGCCCTTACTTTCTATTTTCGGTAATAAGCGTAAGCTAATCGCCGCCATTCTGTCAGCATTTGATTATCATATCAAGTTTGTAAATTCAAATCAAAATTATGCCGATTTTTCATCGAAGCTGCCTGTTCCGACATCCAAATCAAGAAAATCCCCACTTTCAGAATCTGATAAAAAATATTGTAATTAACTTTGTGGAAGAGTCTCATTTACTCATCGATGTGAGCCAGATTGGAAAGGAATCAGCGGTATATTGATACAGTAATATTATTTCTACGTCAGGTATGGTTGGCCTAAGGCAAGACCAAATAGGATTTGAAATAATTTTTTTTCGAAAATTCCGTTTAGCCAGATTGTCTCATGTGTGGCTACTGAAAATAGTACCAAAACATATTCTAATACAAGTGTAAATAAACATTACACCCAAATCATTGTTTTTATAGTTATCTTGTAATCAAAAGTGGTATCTGAGAAAATGTTCTATATTCAATTTCAAATTTGCATTCGATTTTCAGTGTGTTTCCCATTCAACGTTGTACAATACATAGCACCATCCTTCCAGAAGAACACCATTTTTGTGTGTTGAAAACTCAAAATGAAATCTTGATATAAGTCTTTATTTTTCCCCAAAGTGAGAGAAGTGTGAATAATGATGAATTTACAGGAGAAGGGTTGAATAGTATCTGGTACAATTTTATAATATTTATGTTGATGTTAAATTGTATAATTCGATTTTAAATTCAAAATAATTTAATTTCATCAACTTCTTTATCATTATCGACTTCAACTTTAATGCATTATTTTCTATATCTACACTTGAAATAATGTCTGATTTAATTGTTTTGTTTCCCAAAAAATTAATAATGTAGGTAATTGCTTGCAATTCTGTTTGAAACGAAGTTCCTTTACGAGGCTTGCGGTAGGTGTTGACTGGTAGAAATCATCACGTAAGAAAAAAGCGTTATGCCCCCTCCATGCGACTTTCTCTCTCTCTCTTTCTCTGTCTCTTTCTGTTGTATACGAGTCTGTGACAAGCATTCAGCTCTTGCTCATACGATTCCGAATATGTACGAAACCATCCGAACTGCGGTTCTGCTTGCGGGAAATTTAAAATTATACATGAGCGGTAGGATATCTATGCGAATACAAGTCGAATATTATTTTTGAGTGGAAGATTTTTTGTTTCTTTTATATTTCTATATAACATGTGTTTAGATGATTCTTATGTTTTTTGTATGCCGAAGTTGAATTAATGGTTTACATTAAAGTTTAAAGTATTATCACTTATAATTGCACGAGAGGTTTGTATTTTATCGGGTAAATTTGGGTTGTTTAATGAGAAACTATTGCCTAGCAATTAGACGAGAAAAACTGTCAACTATTAAAAACGCGAACCAAGGTGGAGCGTTTTTAGGTTGACAGTTTTTCGGGTCAAATTGCTAAAGAAAACAGTTTAGAATTTGAACAACACAACTTTACCCGATATCAATACAAACATCGAGTGTAATTCGGCAGGACAATTTAATGAATAAGAAATTTAGAAACATGTCAATGCAAACTGTATTCATTTTGGCAACCAACACCGCGATAATTGATAAACAAATGGATAAGTGAAAAAACCACTAGTGCATTTGTCGCTGTAAAAGTTGCAGCTAACTTTTGGCGCTGTCAAACTGACAATTGCACTGTGGCATATGCGATTTTTTATACATGAGTTGAAACTCGGATGTTGGAGAGATAAATTGTGGAGTACATCAAGGCTCTGTATTAGGTCCTATTCTGTTTCTATTATATATTAATGACTTGACCAACATATCGATTACAGGAAGCTTTACCTTATTTGCTGACGACACCACATTATTGTGGCATGACAAGGACAAAAACAGATTGCATAACAGAATGTGCCAAGACATAAAAAAAGTGAAGAACTGGTGTGACTCAAATCTTTTATCATTGATTACCAGCAAAACAAATATATTAGCATTCAAGTGTAATATACCTGATATCCCCCTCGACGATAACATAATAAAAAATAACTCCACTTTGAAATTCTTGGGAGTCTATTTAGACGAAAATTTAAAATTCTCTCAGCATATTGCACACATCCACAAAAAATTGGCATCAGGCTGTTACGCAATGAGAAACGTCTCTAAGGAACTGGGGTTTGCTGCAGCGAAGGTGGTGTACTATGCCTTAATAGACTCTCATCTAAGGTATGGTATACCCTTTTGGGGTGTTTGCAGTAAACAACTTATGCAGTCGGTTTTTGTCTTGCAGAAAAGGACTATTAGGTACTTATGTAAAGCGAAATGGCGAGATTCATGTAAACCCTTTTTTCGAGAACATAGAATCCTTACGGTTATTTCAATATTCACATTGGAAACCGTATCGATTATACATAAAAATAGGGAGAACTATGAATCCACAGTCACAAACCACACAAGGCGGTCGAATGAACTGAATCTACCAATTCCAAAAACATGTTTTGTTCAAAACTCGTTGATATATAATGGAATCAGGATGTACAATAAACTTCCCAAATGAAATCAAAGAGACTTTTTTTATCATATTCAGAAATTAATGTGAAAAACTATTAAGTGATAAAGCCTATTATGACCTACAATAATATTTTGACGATGCCCTGTTATTTATAATGTGTAGTATTTGCGATTGTACTGTGTGAAAAACATAATTCTAATCGTTAGTCTAGTTCTTGTCCTGTAACCTTTGTAATGATATATATATATATATATATTTATAATTATATATATATATATATATATATATATATATATATATTTTAATTCAATTATTGTCACATTTTAGATTTCATGTTTATCTTAGTAATATTATTTATGACATTGTGTTTGTAACAAGAATTCTATTCTTAAACAATAAACATATTATTATTATTATGAATTGTCAGGAATAAAATACCTCTTTTCTGTGACAGGAAAAAAGTTTGACATATTATCTCTGTTGACAGGTAACAAAATATAACTTTTTATGAAATTACTTTTTTATATGGATATATATACACATAAGTAAAGGTAGATATTCAATTTTAGAATTATTTTATTGTACAAAAGTTACATTTCCTTTATATCAAAAGTACAATTATTAATTGTGCATAGCATGAATGACATGTTCCTTGAACTATTCGGTACAACAGTCGTATTTTCTTGTGTTGAATTTTTGGATACAACTGCCGTTGATGTACCTGGTCGCAAATCGGGTATTATTTCAGCACTGCCACACGTTCTCAACACTTTATCAGCTATTTCTGTCCTGTGTGCTACCGATTCATCAACATTCCCTTCAGCGACCGTTGATGACTTCCAACCGCCATGTTTCTTTAGTGTCATCAAGTCTCCCTCAGATTCAACTAAAAGTGTAGCAGACGATCTTCGAAATGAATGACCTGTATATGAGTTAGCATTTTCAAGTTGAAGAAAATTAGCTACTGTTTCAGGTAGCTTATAAAACTGATTTTTACCCACAACCTGATTGATACATTTTCCATTGCGATATGCATAAAACAAGGCGGCGATCCTTTGCTGCTGCTGGACGAAGGGCTATGTACATTCGGTGAAAATTTAATATATTCTTCAGTAACTACAAATCTCCTGTTTTCTCATTCTCTGTTTGCTTGAGTTTCACAAGTAATAACGTTCCCGAATCTCCAATATCATTATTGAATGAATGTGGTTTTTTGTGGAGGAACAACGTTTCTTGACATAATTTTTGGGTAACCTTCCACAGTCTGAAAATGAAAATATAATCAGGAAAATCTATACAAGTGTAGAAAGGGCAAACTGATTAGTTCACCCCGATAAGTTATTGCGTTCACCAAATTATATTTCCTATGGAAAAATGATTCAATTTGTCAATAACTTGCCGTTTTCTGGATTTGCCTATCAAAAATTTTTAAAAATTCAAAAGATACTTCTCTATATAGTTTTTGTTGTCGTTTCGGGGACTATATCTGCCCGTTCTCAAAATCTTCTAAATCTCCTTTAATTGTTTTATAATTTGGATTTTTGCTCGCAGAGTCTTTTTGCTTTTTCAACTGACGGATGTCAATTGAGATCTGCCAAAAAGTTTGAGATTGACGTATTGCTCATTTGATATATGGGGTGTTGTTCGGATCAGTTTATTAGCATTCTACCATATCTCACTTCCTCTCTGAGTAGAGGTAACCATGTATGATCCATTTCAACAGAATTTGTTGAAAAGCAGTTGTTATTGGAAAGAAGAATACAGGCCGTTTCTTTCAATTTTCTCCTCTCTTGATGTGGTTCTTTCATCAAGATTTTTGTCCTATTCCATTCAATCGTATGATCGCCATTGGATGTGAGGATATGTTCTGCAATTTTGATCCAGTTACTTGTCGATTTCTGATGTAACTCTGATGTTCACTTTGGCGCACTTCCAATGGTCTTGATGTTTCACCTATATAACTATCACCACAAGAACAAGGTATTTGTAAACACAATTTTGGTACTTTCTTCTGCGTTTTTTGGTTTTGTTTGTGTTAGTATAGATCTCAGTGTGTTTGTTGTTCTAAATGATTTCTCACATCATACCTATGTCCAATTCGTTTGATCTTTTCAGATAATCCGGGGACATAAGGTATTATGTTGGTTGTGAAATGTGTAGGTGGTGGGAGTACTCCTGTTGGTTGTGTTAATTGGTTGTTTGATGGGTTTTTGTTTTCAATGTCAGTGATTGTTTTTTCCACAAACTGATCTGGATATGCATTTTCCTTGAGAACAGATTTTATGAGGTTTATTTCTTCCTGTAGATTCTGGTTGGAATTGCAAACCGTTTGGGCTCGATTATAGAGACATTTAACTATGCCTTTTTCACACTGGCATGATGGTTTGAGTAATAGTGTAGATATCGTGGTATGCGTCTTCTTTCGGTGTACAGATGTTTCGATTCGGGATGATGATTTTGGATCATGACATCTAAAAACGGAAATTGGTTGTTTTGTTCTGATTCTAATGTGAATTTGATCGTCGGTTCTTGACCGTTTATATGATCAAGAAAATGTTTAATTTTCTTCACTCGATTCCAGATAGCGAAAACATCATCCCGTATCTCCACCATATTTTGGACCATTGTGGAATGTTCCAACGAAAGATTCTTCAAAATATTCCATGAATATGTTACTTAAAATCGGTGACAAAGGAGAACCCATCGCCATACCAAACTCTTGTTGATAAAATTCGTTCTTGAATTCAAGATGGATATCTTCTAGTTAGTTTTGATGTCGAAAGTTTGTTTACTAATGTCCCTATTGATAAAACTCTAGAAATAGTGAAAGAAAGATTAGAAAATGACACATCACTGAGGACAAGAACAAAACTGGATGTCAGTGCCATCATAGAATTACTCAAACTATGCACAGAAAAAACATATTTCCAATTCAAGAACGAATTTTATCAACAAGAGTTTGGTATGGCGATGGGTTCTCCTTTGTCAGCGATTTTAAGTAACATATTCATGGAATATTTTGAAGAATCTTTCGTTGGAACATTCCACAATGGTCCAAAAATATGGTGGAGATACGTGGATGATGTTTTCGCTATCTGGAATCGGAGTGAAGAAGAATTAAACATTTTCTTGGATCATATAAACGGTCAAGTACCGACGATCAAATTCACATTAGAATCAGAACAAAACAACCAACTTCCGTTTTTAGATGTCATGATCCAAAAATCATCATCCCGAATCGAAACATCTGTACACGAAAGAAGACGCATACCAATCGATATCTACACTATTACTCAAACCATCATGCCAGTGTGAAAAAGGCATAGTTAAATGTCTCTATAATCGAGCCCAAACGGTTTGCAATTCCAACCAGAATCTACAGGAAGAAATAAACCTCATAAAATCTGTTCTCAAGGAAAATGCATATCCAGATCAGTTTGTGGAAAAAACAATCACTGACATTGAAAACAAAAACCCATCAAACAACCAATTAACACAACCAACAGGAGTACTCCCACCACCTACACATTTCACAACCAACATAATACCTTATGTCCCCGGATTATCTGAAAAGATCAAACGAATTGGACATAGGTATGATGTGAGAACATCATTTAGAACAACAAACACACTGAGATCTATACTAACACAAACAAAACCAAAAAACGCAGAAGAAAGTACCAAAAATTGTGTTTACAACATACCTTGTTCTTGTGGTGATAGTTATATAGGTGAAACATCAAGACCATTGGAAGTGCGCCAAAGTGAACATCAGAGTTACATCAGAAATCGACAAGTAACTGGATCAAAAATTGCAGAACATATCCTCACATCCAATGGCGATCATACGATTGAATGGAATAGGACAAAAATCTTGATGAAAGAACCACATCAAGAGAGGAGAAAATTGAAAGAAACGGCCTGTATTCTTCTTTCCAATAACAACTGCTTTTCAACAAATTCTGTTGAAATTGATCATACATGGTTACCATAGTGAGATATGGTAGAATGCTAATAAACTGATCCGAACAACACCCCATATATCAAATGAGCAATACGTCAACCTCAAACTTTTTTGGCAGATCTCAATTGACATCCGTCAGTTGAAAAAGCAAAAAAGACTCTGCGAGCAAAAATCCAAATTATAAAACAATTAAAGGAGATTTAGAAGATTTTGAGAACGGGGGCAGATATAGTCCCCGAAACGTCAAGCAAAAACTATATAGAGAAGTATCTTTTGAATTTTTTTAAAATTTTTTTGATAGGCAAATCCAGAAAACGGCAAGTTATTGACAAATTGAATCATTTTTCCATAGGAAATATAATTTGGTGAACGCAATAACTTATCGGGGTGAGCTAATCAGTTTGCCCTTTCTACACTTGTATAGATTTTCCTGATTATATTTTCATTTTCAGACTGTGGAAGGTTACCCAAAACTCCAATATCATCTTATGTTACCTGGCTGATTTCACAAATTCGACAAGGTCCTGCAATCCCAAATACAACAACAACCTTGGCCATTATTTAAGAAATCACTAATTTGTGTACTCGTAAAAATCGAAGCTTTCTTGGGCGTGTAACCTTTCTCATTTTGTTTCAGAAATATAATTAGTTTGAAATATTTTGAAATGCCTACATTATTATTGGATTGTAACATACTTTTAATCATTGAATAATTCGACCACACTGTTGATGGCTTTTGTTGTTGTGCCAGTTCCGAAAAATAAGCCAATAACACCGTCTCCGAGAAGGAACTGCATGTCTTTTTCATCTTCCATTCCATAAATCTTAAATACTCGGTTCCGTTAATTTTCCGCGATTTAGCTGGCAATAATTTTTGTAACGCTACTTTTGCTATATCTACTAACTCCGGTGGAGTCAGAGAAATATTGGAATCAGACATTTTTTAACTTTATATTATTCAAAAGTTCGCAATTTTTAAATCAAATCGCAGAATTAAATTGACAGATATTTTATTACTTTATAGGTTTTCTTAGCAACGCAGGTCTAATTGTCGCTATAAGTACTACAGCCTACCAGTTCAAATTTCATATCGATAATTTTCTGACTTTAATATATTATAATAATATAATTTTTCAATATAAAATCGTCGTTTTTCCCGCCACAGAAAAAAATTGTGTATTATACACGGGTAAAATATTAGATTTTTGCTCTCGGTTTTTTGTCTCCCTCCGCTTTGTGTCGGGAGACAACACAACTCGAGCTGAAATCTAATACTTTTTTCTCTTGCATAATAATTAACTATTTACTGTGGTGGACGAGTTTGGAAAAAGGATATATAGGTATATAGTCCAAGATCCCAGAGCCGACAAATCTACGTCAATTTAGCAAAGCTACGTTAATAATATATTGAGACAGCCGAGCGGTATAAGGCGACAGATATAAGAGATTTACGCTCTGGATCTCGAATCTCACCACCTAAAAGTTTTTTTTTTAATTTTTCCCTTCGAAATTGGGTAATGATTTTTTGTATTTGAATATTCGTCCCAAAACAAGTCCTTTCCCAATTTCAAGCAAAAAAATTAAAAAAAGCCGTGGTGATATTTGAACCGCTATATTGAGTGTCAAAATATTACCATACTTTAACGTATGTGAGTAAGTTTTTATGTACCTTTTTGTAATTGCTAACTGTAAAACGGCCCGCTTTTTTGCTAGCAAAGTACGCATACATTCTTCATTACATTTTATTCTATTCATACTCAAAATTCCAGCTTTTCTAAAAAGGATATATAGGTATAGTAATGCTTGGTATTACGTGACGATTTCTACCAGTCAACACCTTCCGCAAGCCGCGTAAATAAACTCCTTTCCTGACGGGGGTCCCCCTCATGCTATTGACATAAGTCAAAAAAGATCACTTACTTAAGTAGTATGAAAGTCTAATTTATTTGAAATCTCTAAATTGGTAATTAATTCCTCAAAAATTGTTTTGTGGGTGTGTGTTCATAATCAGGTAAAAACAGCGTGAAGAAAGCAGTAATTCCTATTTTGGTCATGGATCTGAAGCTAGGCTAACTCTCCTAAGTTTAGATGACATTCAATTGTCGGATTGCATATTACTTCTCATCTTCCCCTTGCAACGTCATCAGAAACATGTAGTAAGAGAAGATAGTCTTGTATGTCTGAAAAAAAAAATGGGGTAAACTACCATACATTATATATAACTCGTAAGAACATAATTGCACTCCAAAAACATTAATGCATGACATTCATGACTGTTATTTCTGTAAATATGACAGGAGATTTCTTTGCCAAAATCCCATGCTTTTTCTTATAGGCACATTTCAGCACCATTCATCTGATAGGCCTTCATGTGACCATCATCTGGTCTCGACGTTTCAAATAAGCTACACCCGATCAATAGTGATGTCAGTGCTTGTCACAAACGTAATAGCTTACAGGCCAACCAAACGTCAGGGAATCCTCAACCGCATACCAAAAAACACATTAGATCTCTTAGGTTACAGTGTACTTTTCACCCTTTACATTTGAAATAAACTAATTAATAAAAAACCCTTTCAAAGACAAGTTTATATTCAAATTAACTAAAAAGTAAAAAATAACTGCTTTCGAAGTGTGACGTAGGTTATTCAGTGAGTTATAGATTCAAAAGTTTGTCGCGCAAAGTTTTCAGTTCGAATACAAATGCGACAAGCTTTTAAATCTATAACTCACGGAATAACCTACGTCACACATCCAAAGCAATTATTTTTTACTTTTTAGTGCTTTTGGATAAAAGCTTGTCTATAAAGAGGTTTTTTATTAATTATTTCATTTTGTGCTTTTTAGTACGCCTTAATCTATGCATTTTTGTTGAAGCATCGTTATTATGAGCCCTCTTTTTGCTGTAAGTTCTGAGCTATCTGATCCTTCAATGAAGAGACCATCTAAAGACGAACTCATCCGCCATCTTCAATTTATGAATTTCAACTAAAAATCAATAATCCACTGAATTCATAATCTCCGACCCCGAAAACCCCCACATACCAATTTTGAATAGAATCGTACCATA
This sequence comes from Gonioctena quinquepunctata, assembly GCA_018342105.1. NCBI lineage: Eukaryota > Metazoa > Arthropoda > Insecta > Coleoptera > Chrysomelidae > Gonioctena > Gonioctena quinquepunctata. The sequence continues at coordinate 396,828 of JAFIRS010000795.1, forward strand.
AAAACAGAGATTATCGGCCATCTTGGTGCCGCCATTTTTAATTTATGAATTCTGAAGAAAAATTCCTAATATTCGACCCCGAAAACCCCCACATACCAATTTTGAATCGAATCGGACCATAAACCTAAATTTCGTCCGCCATATTGGTGCGACATTTTGTTATTTTTTTCTAACAAAAATTCCATGAGCCGCCATTTCAATTTCATAAATTTTTACAAATTTTGAATAAAATCGGACCAAAATCCCAAAACTCCTCCGCCATTTTGGAGCCGCCATCTTGAATTTATAAATTTTGGCAAAGAATCCATAATCTCCAACCACGAAAACCCCCACATACCAATTTTGAACCAAATTGTACCATAATCACAAAACTCGTCCACCATCTTGAATTTTTTAATTTTGACAAAAAAATTCACAATATCCGTCCCCGAAAACCCTCACATAACAATTTTGAATCGAATCGTACCATAATCACAAATCTCGCCGCCATCTTGGAGCCGCCATTTCGTTTTTTTCTCTAACAAAAATTTCATAATGCTTTGTCACCTGCCAAATTTCAGCTTAATCGGATGTCGGTAAGAATGGCATACGAAAGAAGCAAGTTAAATAAAAGCTTGTAATAATAAAAAGCTTGTAAAAAGTGTTTTAGAGCTATATTTAACTTTGGATGTTATATTTTACTCTGTATTCTCAGGAAAAAAAGGCAATTGATGAAATGAAATTTCAATCGTAATTCAGAAAAGTTTGGCAATTCCAAATGTTACTATAAAAAACTATGATTTTTTTTTGCTAATACAGACACTGACATACTGGTTGACCATGGGACTAGGGCTATGCCTATATCTCCTTCACTTATCAACCGATTTGAATGAAATTTTTTACATAGATATAAAACACAATTTCGGATTGACAGACATATGAAAACAAAATGGCCGACTTCCGGTTCCACCAGAATAGCCACCAACTTCGATTTTTTCAATAGAACACCCTGTATGTTTGATGTTTTTCGGATTCTACGGCTCACATTACATACAGTGTAGCCAAATTTTTATTTTACAAATGAAAAAAAATATTTCTCCTTTGTTTTTTAGCCCAGGAGGCCTTGATCAGGTTAAAATCTATACTAATTTACATCAGTAACTCATAGTAAATAGTTATTTCATCGATAAGATCAATAACAAATCCTACACCGGGAATTGAAACTTACTGAACGCATTTTTAACGAAAAAATTTTTTTTCAAATGGTACTTACCGAGGGCCATCTCGCAATTCAATAGAGAATTTAATTACCAATTCAACAATATACATTATGTACCACTTTCTTTTTGTTCAAAACGTAGAGAGCCATCTAACAAAATGAAATCAATCTGAAAAACTTGGTAGGTAACATGAGATCTATTCATTCTTTCAAACTTAACTTCAGAATGGTAACAATGAATTACCAAAAATAATCGACTTGACACTATGTTATGATCATAAACCGATTACAGAAAAGATAACTTTAATATAATCAAACTGTTTGAATAAATCTAACGACTGAAACAGTGAAACATTCATCGTACAAACTATACTCACAATACCATTATCCTGTTTTCAATGGAAGAGTTTCACAACCATCGAAACGTCATTTTATTTATTAATGACCAATGATATGTTCGAAGTGTTGCCAGTTTATCAGTTCATGAGCAGGAATTTCCCGAAATGCGCGCTCAACTCTATCTCTCAAGTCCTCCAAAGAAGTTGGTCTCCTCAAGTATACTCTGGATTTCACGTGACCCCATAAATAAAAATCATTAGGGGTTAAATCGGGCAATCTGGCTGGCCATCTGATTGGACCATTTGTTCCAACCCATCTCTGCCCATAGGTATCAATGAGATATTGCCGAACAATAATAGCTTCATGTGGTCCTGCACCATCCTGCTGAAAAAACATATTTTCCCTGACGTTCTCAGGTAAATCGTTGGTATTATTTTGAATATCGTTCTCCAAGAATTGTAGATATCTTTGGCCCGTCAAAGGCCCGTAAAAAAGAATTGGCCCGATAAATATTGTCCCTATGATTCCTACCCAGACGTTGAATCCAAATACTTCTTGAAAATTACCTTCTCTCAGCAACCTAGGATTTTCTTGAGCCCAATACCTTGTATTATTCCTATTGAACATACCATTATTCGTAAACTTAGACTCATCTGTAAACAGTATCTTCGAGACAAAACCATTATTCGAATCATGATGATGCAAAAGCCAATTACAAAAATTTAGTCTTCGTTCTGGGTCATTTTCATATAGATGCTGATGGAAACTGTATTTATAGGAGCGCTTTTTATGTTTTTTCCCTGCTGATCCCACATTCAATTTCCAATTCTCGCACTGAGGCAGATGGACAAAAATGAACATATGCTAAAACATTAGTGTCCGCTTCTTCCTGACGATGCAGTGGATGTGGTTTTGATCAGCTGGTTCTTTCCTTAGCATCATTTCCAATTTCCTGAAATGGGTCCTCGATGGGTGCCGTCTTAACGGATAACGAACAGCGTATAGCATACTAACATTGACAGCGTTCTTCTGACATTCTCCGTATATCAATATCATATCGATTTGTTCGTTTCGAAAATAATGATAATTATTTTCCAATTCAAAAAAACTTTTTATAAACGAAACGAGATGACAAGTAAAATTGGTATTTCACTTTTGACATGACATTGATCACGTACTGTTTTCCATGATTCCATGTTTTGAACAAAAAGAGAGTGGTACATAACGTATATCGTTGAATTGGTCATCAAACTCTCTATCGAATGGCAAGATGGCCCTCGGTAGGTATCATCTGAAAAAAACTATTTTTTCGTTAAAAATGCGTATAGAAAATTTCAATTCCTGCTGTAGGATTTCTTATTGATCTTATCGATGGAATGACTATTATTATGAGTTACTGATGTGAATTAGTATAGATTTTAACCTAAACAAGGCCCCTTGGGCTAAAAAAAATATTGAGTTTTTTTTTTTTTTATTGAAAATAAAAATGTAACAACCTTGTCGTATGTAATTTGAGCCGTAGAATCCGAAAAACATCAAACATACAGGGTGTTCCTTTTAAAAAATTGAAGTTGGTGGCTATTCTGGCAAAACCGGAAGTGGGCCGTTTTGTTTCCATATGTCTGTCAATCCGAAATTGGGTCTCATATCTATGTACAAAATTTCATCCAAATCGGTTGATAAGTGGAGGAGTTATAGGCATGGCCCTAGTCCCATTGTCACCCGGTATATTTTATATATATTTCCGATATACCAGAAAGTGACCGGTAGTAAATGTTCTAGTTGAAATCATCATTCAAATATCTGAATCCACAAAAAGTTAAATGTCCATTCTATATGGTTTTTTGAATACTTATAACCTACGCTCGTCACGAATTATCCTGTATCGTAAGCCAAAAAATGTTTTTACAAAAAAGGAGAAAAATTAAATGAACCTTTTTAGTCTTAATAACTGAGCTCTCAAACTAATGTAACTAATTTTGAGTCGGCGCCAAACAAACAAGCCAATTAATTCGTGAAGCGTAAAACGATGGCAGCGGGGTCCACGGCGGCGGCGCGTCCCTTCGCCGGAAATTGCCGAGCGTTCTCGAAGTCAATATCAGCGAGACAGCTACCCGAACGGGCACACACGTGAGGGCACGCGTCGTTGCGAGTGGTCGTGCGGAAAGCGCACTTTTTTAATATTATTGTTTATCGCTGGAGATTTCACGTTGCATTTTTATGTTATTTTGTTTCAATCATTTCTGAAGAAATTTAATGATCTTCGATAATTTTTTGTTGAAAAGTTCATATTTTCATGTTTTCGTGGCTAAAATCTACTAATAGCAACCTACTTAATTTGGATTACTTTCAAAATACTGACTTATCCACCTTACTTTAACTATTAACTGTTATATACTATAACTAGCTGGTACCAGCGACTTCGTCCACGTTGAATTTTGTATTTTTTGTGACGACCATTATTCACTCACCCCTTTAAGAACGAAATTTATAAAAACACTGAAACATGTATTTCTTTATCCCTTACAAAGACCCCCATACAAACTCCCCTCCCCCCTCCCCATTTCATAAAATACATATTTGTTCTATTTGTAACAACGACTTCAAATGCCAATTTTTATGACCCAACTTGAAAACTAACGGAATTCCTATACAAACTTCCAATCAATTTCCCCCCTTTATCGGGTGTAATTCTAACTTATTGCCCCTTAACATAAACAAGTATAAATATGTGTCCTTCACGAGAAAAAAACAAATAATTGAGTATACCTACCATATCGATAATAATTCACTAGATAGATGTTATCAGTAGTAATACCACTAGTGACTGAATTTTCGCGATAAGTCTGTCGATTTATTTCTAAACGAAACTGGGTTGCTTGAACCCAGCAACTCTAAGCAACTCAGTTGAGTTTAGAAATAAAAGACAGACTTATAAGATAAATTCAATCACCAGTGGTATTTTATTAGACTATTTCACGAACAAAGTGAAAGGTCAAAAAGTTTAAAATTTGGCAGAATGAGAGGATGAAATTTAATAATAATAAATAATTAAAATTCAATTATAATCATGAAATGTTTATTTCAACTATAAACAATTTGTTTTAATTATTATGTGTTACCTATCTATAACAATAAATATTTTTTTATGAACCGAATATAATACATCATTCTCGACTATAATTATTATAAATGGTGCAATTGTAAAAAGTTTAAATAGTATGACCGTTTTCAGGTGGATACAATGTATTGTTGGTATTATTACTTGGAGTACTCCTGAAAGTATTCACTATATTCTGATGATGTTCAGCACCAAGATAATACGGTTTCATCGATTTCGAACTTCCAGTAATTTTCATAGCTTGTTGTTCACTAACGCCGGATTGTAGTAACTTACTAACTGCAGTGGCACGATTAGAGTGTTTTGTTATTATTAGTTTTTTAGTGTCTAATCCTATTTTTTCTGCAGACAGTTTTGTCCATTTTGATATTGTATTAATACCAATAGGGCAATTCTTGTACCAATTATTATTATTATATTTATTCCACTAGCCATTCACTGCCAGAAAAAGTCTGTCATTGGTAATAACTCCCCTTTTCGATATAAGTTTCCGGTATAATCTCACAGGACACATTTCAGGATTTTTCAAATTTTGAGTAAGCCATGTAGTATCTGCACAGTTTTTATCACCACCTCGACGGGTTTTGAAGAATATCGGGTTGTATGCAATTCTGTTTGTTGAACAGCCTCTTCCTTAATAAAATGTAACATGGAAAAAGTTGCTTCGTTACCTCTCCAAGCTAGTTCTACTGCAGCTATCTGAAAAAACTTCTTTTGGAGTCCCTCTGGCGTCTTCGTCCCATTGTAGCACATACTTCTATATTCGTCTGAAGTCACAGCGACAGAACTCATTTTCTTTTTTTCGGGTACAGCTTGCAACAATTTTCTCTTACTAGCTCGAGCCGCCCTCGCCTCCTTAAACATTATATCTTTGGAGGGATCAATATGTCTCTGATACTCACAAAAATATTTTTCTTGTACTAACACTCTCCTTGTTATCACTACCATAAATTCTCCGCATATTGAAAGCCCAGTCTTTTAGAATGAATGCTAATCTTTCGTTGCTATTTTCTGCATCTAATTTGTAGATGCGTTCCGCACAGAACGTCATAAATTGTCTCCATATATAAGATTTTGATTTTTTTGTGTTACTGGGTATATTTCGGTTTATTACTTCGTTCAAAGTAGCACTGAAGCGACTCATTTATACGTTTTCAGCTACAATTATTTTTGGTCAAACTGTCAAACTTTGCATTGCGATCCGTATCCATGGTTACGTCGTTGAAAACACGATGCTGATAGACCAATCATAATTGAAAGACAGCTGGTGTTTTCGCGATAATACAAGCTGTCTTTGGTTTTTGATTGGTCAGATTTTGTGAAAATTCCAAAGTGCGTGGAATAGTCAGTTCAAGGACTTGGGTGTGATATTCCATGCTAAGCTAACCTTTGTTGATCATATCACTAAAGCTTATAAAACACTGGGTTTCATCATAAGAAATTTAAAATTAATGGAATAAAATGAGTCCCTGAAGTTAATTTTCAATGCTTTCGTTAAGTCCAAACTGGAGTATGCATCGGTTGTCTGGAGTCCTGGATATGATATTCATGCAAATAACATTGAAAATATTCAGCGAAAATGTATCAAACAGTTTTGGTATAAGACCGATGGTATTTATCCAGATAGAGGATTACCTCAATTAACACTATCAAGCAGATTTGAAATCTCCTTATTGGTTTCTGGCCGTACTTTTAGTGCTGTAGTTTTTCTATACAAATAACTCAATAACAAACTTGATTGTCCTCATTTACTATCTCTCACGGATATACATGTTCCTCGATGGCCAGTGAGAGACAAATCATTCTTTCATCTTCACACACCTCATTCTAACTCACTTCGATTCTCACCCATGTATAGAATTTGTTCAGATTATATGTCTTTTCAAGATTCTTCATTGTAAAGTTGCTGATATAAAAAGAGCATTGCTGTAGAATTTCTTACTGTAATACTGACTGGTAGTAGGCAAATCAGTATAAAAACTTTTTTCTTCAATCACAAGAAGGTTTTTTCAGTGTATGTACTGATTTGCATATCTCTCTCCAATTGATAGTATGGATTGTTTTGATTTTTATTCTATAGATTAATTCATACTATATCTAATGTATTTTTTGTACTGTTGATTTTTCCCATCCTGTAATTGCTTCGGCTGTTGGATGGTGTATGAATAAAATAAAAATAAAATAAAATAAATAAAAAATAATCGGTTCACAGGAGTAAAATCAATAAATCATCCCTTATTTTTCTACCCTTAGGGATATATTTTTTTTCATATTCAAATGGGACCAACTTCGTAGCATACAATAAAAAAAACGTACAAAGTTAGGCGTGATAGAATCGGTTAACAAGTAAAAATTCAGTGGGTGAATCAACAATCATCGAAATTGAACTACTCTGTTGAAAGTTATGCGTGGTCATATATAAAAAAAAATATACGCGTCGGCTAGAGAACTTCCTCCTTTTTTTCGTCGGTTAAAAAACGGGATATTATTTGCACTACTTCCCACGCCTCGAAACTCATTTGAAATGGGCAACCGGTAACCGGAAATACAATGATTTATGAATCATTTATATAAAAAAATCGTTCCATTGAAATAATGCCCAAACTCCGAGGTGATTAAGACAAGAAACTAGACTTCACTCATTTTTTAACTACTTATGTATAATTCAAGAATACTCACAGATAAACAGCTTTCCATGCCCAAATTCACGAATTTTCCAGCTGTAATGTACACTTTCTTCTGACCTCTCAAAGAAATCATATTGATTGTGCATTTGGTTGAATTCGAGAGATTTTCGTACCATTTGGTCAGATATGCACAGTTTGTTGTTTCTTCGGCCTAGAAAAAACATTACAACTGCTTCACTCTGAAGACCACAATTGAGGGAACTAATTGAAACCGTTGTATATGTTAGTAATGAGTTCAGAATATTTATTTAAATTGCGTTTTCATCATTGTGCATGGAGGTGGAGTTAGTGATTCTTCTAAACTTTGTTCTAGTTCTGACCCTACGTTGAAAGTATTGATTGTTTACTCACTGGAAACCTCGTATGCACAATTTTTTTTAAATTTGTTTTGCTATTGGTATTGTTTTCCAGAGTTTTTGTTTTCATCCTGCCCAATTTGACTTTTGTGTATGTGGTTGGTTAAAAAAAATCCATAGTCAATGGCGTTTTCTTTAAGTGTTAGAATTAGTCATCCTCTATACAGGGCTTTTCACGATGATCGTTAATTAGACGTTTCTGGCAAACCAGACCACGGATCAACCTGAAAATTCCACAGTATGCATAAATTAATATGATCTACACGCCAAAATATTTATGACGATGCGGCGTTGCCGCTTCTACTATAAAGTAGCAGCTACTTCGATTTTTCAAATGGAACACCCTGTATATAATATCATATTATGATTTCTTATCACTTTGTCAACAATTTCGTGTAACATTTCCCTTCACCTATCTATTACCGTTTAGAAGATATAAATTAATTTCGATTTTTTTTTACCAAACATGTAATTTTATGAAGGCTGATAATCTTGAACTCTCTGCTACTAAGATGATCAAATTCGAAATGGAGTGGAGTGATGCCATGAGGATTTTCACTTCGAGTCATATTTTTATTTGCACCATACAGGGTCTTTAAAAAATGTAGGTACTTTGTTCATATGAAAAAATGAGTGGAAGTCAATTTTTTCAAATAGAACACCCTGTATATTTCCACATTTTTGAGTTCTACATCCAATTTCAGATTGACTTTGTTCAGATAATCCCATTTCGAACCGTTTTCGAGATAAACTGTTTCAAACAGAAACTGACGTGGTTTCCTTGTATTCATCACTTATTTTTGAAATTTAACAGATTCCGTTCGATGTTCCTCCATCAGTCACAGATAATACACTGAATAAATAATTATTAAAATACTCTTCAACCATCAAATGAAACTTCTCTTCAAACAATAGTTTTATTAACGCTGACACACGAACTGAAAATAATTTCATGAATTAGTAAGTTGATTCAATTGTCAGTGTGTTTCAGAATATGTTCGAACACATCTCAACCTCTAACAAACATGTAATCTCTTCAAAAGATTTTCATGTGTAGTGCTTCTGATCGAGTCTGGAGTCAAGCTATTGAAAGCAGTTCTAACTCTCGATTCCATATCTTCAATTATTGTTACTGGGTTGGAGTAAACCATATTTTTAATGTAGCCCCACACAAAATAATCTGATGGATTGCCATCTGGTGTTCTAGGAGGCGAACAAAAAGGTCCATTATTACCAATCCATATGTCTTCGAAGATTTCAGTTAAAGCTTCGCTTAGTGAACGAGAATTATGGGGTGGAGCACCATCAATTTGGTACCATACACGTTCTCTTCCTGGCCTATTATTTAAAATCATTTGAATTCCATTTCTCAGTAAATCTTCATATTTTGTTGCATTCAAATTATCATCATAAAACTCGATATAAAAAATTGACCCGTTCTTTATGGCACAAAATACATTAAATTGCCATCTTTCTTGAAAACCCCTTTGGCGAACGACATGGGGATTTTCTGGCGCCCAATGATGACTGTTGGGTCTATTGAAAACTCCATTTTTTGCAAACTTTGCCTCATCTGTCCATATGATATTGTCAAGGAAATGTTCATCCTCTTGAGTCTTGACAAGTAACCATTCAAAGAATTCCACTCTACGAGGCAAATCAGTCTCTTTCAGATGTTGGACACAGTAAAATTTATAGGGATGCCATTTGTGCTTATTAATAATGCGATAAATTGTCACGTAGGGTATACCTATCTCCCTTTCAGCCTCGTATAGAGAAACATTTGGAAATGCATGAAAAAATCCCAAAACTGTTATGCCATTGTCATCATCATCCACTTCAGGCTTTCTACGAATGATTTTTGGACGAAAGATTCCATTCCACCTACATTTTTTTAGTAGTCGATTTATCACATTATTATTCGGCTTCGGAAGTTGTAGATGTCTTTCATGAAATACTCGGCATGTTCTACTTGCAATTCTATTGCACTCACCATAAATTATTATTAAATTCAAGAAATCTTCATTACTATAACCTAATCTTGACATTTTTCTATTATAATTGGTATCACAATCAGTCAAAACCACCAACGAAAGTTTGACGTTTCAAAATTGGATAATTCATTTTTCCAAAGTACCTATTAAAAAAATATTAATTTGCAATGTTGTACGGTTGACACTCAATACCTCAATGCATACAAATTGTAACTTTTTCTAAGGTACATATCAATTTCGAATTGACTGGTTTGATACTGTTGAAAAACTAAATCGAAAAGAAATATTACGTAATATAAAATAGATGTTAAATTTCAAAAATAAGTGATGAATACAAGGAAACCACGTCATTTTCTGTTTGAAACAGTTTATCTCGAAAACGGTTCGAAATCGAAATGGGATTATCTGAACAAAGTCAATCTAAAATTGGATGTAGAGCTCAAATATGTGGAAATATACAGGGTGTTCCATTTGAAAACATTGACATTGACATTGACATTTTCATGTGAACAAAATATCTGCATTCTTTAAAGGCCCTGTATGAGGCAAATAAAAATATGACTAGAAGTGAAGAATCTCATGGTATCACTCCACTCCATTTCGAATTTGGTTTCCTCAGTACCAGAGAGTTCAAGATTATCAGCGTTTATAAAAGTACATGTTTGGTAAAAAAAATCGAAATTAATTTATATCTTCTAAACGGTAACAGATAGGTATAGAGAAATAGTACATGAGGTTGTTGACAAAGTGATAAGAAATCATAATATGATATTGTATACAGGGTGTTCCATTTGAAAAATCAAGGTAGCTGCTACTTTATAGTGGAAGCGGCAACGCCGCATCGTCTAGAATTTTACGCGTGTAGATCATATCAATTTATGATTACTGTGAAATTTTCAGGTTGATTCGTTGTCTGGTTTGCCAGAAACGTCCAATTAACGCTCATCGTGAAAAGCCCTGTATAGTTTGTCACGGTTGTTGATTAACCTTTAACCGCCCCATTGCAATCTATTGAAATAGTCCGGTCCTGAAAGTACCCGAACTGATCTACAAAATTCGCTCTGAATAAAATAAGCGATACTAAAGCAAATTTATCCGAGCTACGAAGGTCTTGTACCCGAAACAGTTAGAGGAACCGCCCATATACCAGCCACATTGGAGATGACTCAAGAGGACACCAAAAGTTCCTACTCAGTTGAATCCAAAAAACCTGCTGTGAGGTGTATTCTGGCTATAAAGGAGTCGGTGCTATCAGGGATCGGTTGTCTGCCGAGAGCCGATCTTCTGGAAGTACTGGAAACGTTACTAGCCTCCCTTGGAGAAGACCTGGCAAGAATTTCAGTAATCAGTGCATTGATATCATTATCAAGAACCAGTGATGTCCGAACAGGCGACAGTACCCCTGCTTCTGAAAAGCACAAGAGAAATGAATTTCCACCACTGCCAGCACCTGAAGGTATTCCTAATAAGGTATTATCGAACCCCCCAGGATTACGTAGAAGCGTTAGATTAGTAGTTGTCCCCAATGCAGATGCAAAACTCCATCCAATGTCAAAGTAAGCAATAGATTTGAAATCCTGTCAAACACGTCGATTTTTCATCAAATCCTGGGGCGGACTCAGCCCAAGTGCACGTTGAAAATTTTGCTAATGCTTAAGAGGGATCCCATATTCCAAATTATACAGGAGATCAACAAAACCACGAAACCGTCGAAAATGAAAACAATTCCCAAATCTTAGAGACAGGCGACATCAACATGAACTCAATCAACTAACGAGACCAGTCAACCACAGACGGAGCTGACTCCGAGCACGTTGAGAAAACAAACAGTCCCTCCTATCACTGTCAGGGATAAAAGTAAGTGGGTTACAGTGAATTCACTTTTGAAATCAAACAACATTAAACTCGATAAACCGGCAAAGAATGTATTTTACGGTGTAAAAATCTTCTCAAACTCACCAGATGATACCCGAAAAATATCAAGTATTTTTAGGGACCAGAAAATAACATATCACACATATAGTCTTTCTGAAGAGAAAAAATTAGGAGTTGTATTCAGAGGTGTTCCTCATTTTCTGAAATGTGAAGATATAAAAGATGAGTTGACTGAGAGGGGGTTTGCCCCGGAATCAGCGGCTCGATTGCACGAATTGAATGCAGACAAAACTGAGTTACCATTAGTGTTAGTTCTTGTGAGCAAAGAACACAAAGATATTTTTAAAGTAACTGTTCTGCTCAACATCCAAGTGACAGGTGAGCCGCAGCGGCCTAGCCGGGTTTTTCTGCACTATATAAATAGTCATTTGGAAATAGCAGCACTTCTTTCAAAAAAGTTGACGCTGAAAGCTGATATGGAAGGCCACCTTTAGATTTCCCAACTACAAATTGCTTAGAAATAATCGTCTTTGGTGTCCGGGTGGCGGCGTTGCGATTTTGGTAAAACGTTGTCATTCTCATGTTCAGCTTGGCATTTCCAATGATGATACCCATGGTATAGAAACAGTAGTCATTGTTATCAACACGAGGAGTGGTCCTATGCGTGTAATCAGTGCTCATCACCCTCCGAACAATCGAATACTTCCTGAGGTGCTCGATACACTCTTGATGGAAACAGATCAGCCTGTTTTGGTCATAGGTGATCTGAACGCTAAGCACACACAATGGAGTCGTGTTACCAATACGAATGACAGGCGGCTGTGGCAACACTATGACAGGTACGAATACCAGGTGTCGGCTCCAGATGAGCCGACGCATTTTGGTCACCTCAGGCTCGATGTACATGATATTGCCCTGGCCAGGAACATCACCTGGAACTGGGACATCCACGTCCTCTCCGAACTGGACTTTGATCACAACCCGGTGGTTTTATCACTAGGGAGTGATCTACCGCCCCAAACAGATCGTTTATGTACAAAAGTGGATTGGGAGAAATTCAGTTCACTCCTGGAGACAGCCTACTGCGCTCCTGAGAGAATGGATTCTCCACTTGAGTTAGATGCCCAGACAGCACGGAATATTCCTAGGAAATTCTCTAAATATCCGAAAAGAGAAGAGTATATTCCGAATATACATGGCATATTCCTAGAATATTCACATGCCTCTAGCATATTCCAGGAATATTCCAATATGCATATTCCTGGAATATTCTCGAGAGAATGTACCACGAATATTCTCGTGAGAATATTCATGTATGAATATTCATAGAATATTCCTGTGTGAATATTCATGTATGAATATTCATAGAATAATCAAAATTGAATATTCTGTATTGTATATTCATGGAATATTCTCCCTTATTTCTATTGAATGAACACCAATAACCATTTTTGAGTTCAAAATATTGGAAAAGTATGAGAAAAAGTGCGAATAGATGTTTTTGATTTGCAGAAAGAGTTTTTGTTGAGATCTACTGTACTGACCAAATTATAATTGGTCGGAAAATATCGAGGTACACTTTCACGACCAATCATAACCATTCCGCGCGCGTCAGCGTCTGTTGTTCATCCGGTAGTCGTAGCTTAACTCGATGGCAGAGCTGTAAAGTTGAATGCATTTTAAATTGACATTTGACATCTTTTGGTTTTTTTTTTTACTGGTATGGTTTACTTTTGCATATTTGTATGTGAAACTACGGTGTTTGGAATTGTCTAACAAATATTCTTAATAATCACCACAGTGTGGTAAGTACACTTTTATGTTACCATTCATTTCATTCCATAAATATTTCATTTGTATATCACTGATCATTTAATTTTCAAGGCGTTTTCTACAAAATGCCAAAAAGAAAAAGAAGCAGTGCTTGGTATAAGGAAGTACACCAGGAAACTGAAAATATCCTTAATACAATTTTCACACAAACTCCGTCACTTCATGCAAAAGGACAGTTAAGTAATCAAGTTGAAACTATTAGTGATAGAATGGATTCAAGTTTTTCTGATTCAGATACCAGTAGTACGATCTTGCAATTCTTGTTTTTCAGAGATATCCCTGTAGTGATAGAAGAAACGGGTTAATAAAATATGTGTTATTATTATTATAACTATATAGAAATAGACCTGTTCAAATTCATGTTGTTTTATTTCATTGTAGGGAAGGGGTGCGTAGTCTGCGGAAATCAAATGGTTTTTTTTCTGAGTGGAACCTGCAATTCCAATCCACAAATACTCTGAGGAAAACAATTGCGTATTGCACCACTACATAATTTTTGAAATGGAGTTTTGTTTCTTGGCGAATGTAAGCAAAAACATTGCTTGAATTGTCAGGCATAATTGTAAAAGTGCCATTCAAGATTATATATTTGAGGATACTCATGTGGGGAAACAGTTGTATTTTTCTTTACTTTCTTAATTTCTGAAATTTCAGGCAATGGTTATTTTGTTCTGAAAACCCTCCAGGATATTTAGAGAATATGACTATCATATTCCTGAATTACTTTGAATATTCATAGAATATGTTCATGGAATATTCTAGGATTTTCCTTTCTGGAATATTGTAGGTATATTCTGGATATACGAGGAATATTCCCAGAGGATATTCCAAGAGTATTCTTTCTGGAATATTCATGGAATATTCTGGTAATATTCTGGATATTCCGGGAATATTCCTCAAGGAATTTTCAAGGAATATCCAAAATTTTCCCCACCAGCACATTCTAGGAAATTCCAAAAAATATATGTACATTCCTGGCACATTCAAGAATATTCCAATATCCCAAAAAGAATATTCTATGAATATTCATGGAATATCCAGTGCTGTCTGGGTGAGGCCGTAGCGCGTTACGAACTCACCATAAAAAATGCCTTAAGGATTCCTCCCGGAGGAAACCGGCACCTAAGTTTGATGATGAATTCCCACAGAGAATAAAAAATTCCATTCGGAAAGAAACCGTGCCAAGAGAGAAAATCAAAGGAGTATGTTCCCTGCGGACAGAATCCGAGCTAATGAAATGAATAGAGAGGTTAAAGAAAATATATTAGAATTGAGCCATGAGAAATTTAGACAATAATGATCAGCTTTGGAAACTTCATCGAAATTTAAAATAAAAAAGCCTGATTTCCCCCCTATTCATGGTGAGGTCGGTATGTGCTACGACCCCGAGTACAAAGGCAATTCAGATTGAACGAGCATCCAGACGATGATCTTTCGCTGGAAGATCGCGTTCGTCGTACTCTAAAGCCGGGATCCAATGGCGCGTGGAGTGGCACTCCTCACGCCAAACTTGGCAGTTCACGCGCCGTCGGATAGAGCAGGCTTGGCGATCTTCGGTCGGTGCGGTGAGTCCCGTCGTCTGTCGTTAAATGAACACGGTTCAAAGGAGCTCGGACGATGGCGTTCAACACGTGTATACCGATCCAACGACGCGGGCAGGTGCGTGGTACTGTCAGTGCCGTGCTATATAACTTTCACCATGGAGTGGTCGAACGAAGTGGAATTTTTATTCCTCCGTGAAGCCGAGCCGATTATTTGGAACCTACCGGATCCAAACCATAAACACAGGAATTTAATTCATGATGCCTGGAAGCGAATTGAAGAGCAAATGAGTGATTGCAATAGAACCAAATTATTCAAATTTTCAACGGCAACACTGCCGGCTTAAAACAGACTACAACCGTTGCGTGTCCACGTCTGGAACCGCGATCCTACATGCGCCGTGGGAACGGCCCGACACAATTCGACGCGCCAACCTTGATACTCAACCCTCAATCCAGGATTACCACTCCACGCGCCGTTGGATCCCGGCTTTAGGCCCGCCGCAGCCCATGCACATCCCACGCGCAGCACACGCCCAGTCCAAGTACACGTTTTTTAAATAGTACCGCATATTGAACACAGCCCACACCCATGACTATATCCGAATCACATATACTGTGCCCAAATCTCCATCTTTTCCTATGCAAGATGACAACAAGCGAGCAACTTCTTCTGGATTTAGAATCTGAATCTGAGGATGAAGAAAGATTCATCATGTTGCACCTACTCAACCAAAAAAGGAAAAGAGGTAAAACGAATGAGTATTCACGGAAAAGAGAGACTCATGGAGAGTTCAACTCATCCAGTGAAATTCCAGATACTGTGTTTAAAGAGTCGTTTCGGTTAAACAGAAGACAGTATAGTGAGGTTCATGAATCAATTAAAAACGTTATCACTGGTCAAGAGTGTAATGCGCAAAAGCCTATTGGAAGTGAAGAAAAACTAGCAGTATGTCTGAGTTTAAAAAAAACATTGTTAGAAAAATATATATTTTTTTAATATTTATTCAGTATATTTCATCATAAATTAAAAAATGTTCTTGAAGAATCGTCGCAGCTTCTTTCATTTGTGTCTACTGAGCTCATCGATGTTGAATTCGATGGAGAGAAAAATTCAGGGAATTCTTGCGTTATGGCACAAGAAAATACACTAGTGGGCTGGGTGGTTGATGAAATAGGACGTTTTCTGAGGATTTTGCTCTACCTCACATTTGTCTGCGAACTCATCCTCAGCTTTATCTTCGGCATCAGAAACCGCTTGAAACAATTTTCTTCTGACTTCTTTTTGGTATTCCATTGAAAAATCTTTAGTTATGTTGAACATAGACATAAAAAATGATACAAAGCATCATTTTGTGAGTCCTCTTGTTTTTGCGTTTGTACAACAAGGTTTTGACGTAATTCATCCCTCTTTTTTGCTCTCTTGTCACTGTCCTCAATGAACTTTCGCATAACGGGATCAGTAATTATTGTGGATTTTTTAGATCTTTCAGGGGTGACGTTCTCAGAAGGTTCAGTTGGTTCGCTATCATTTGTTGTTTCAAGTCTGGATGTTTCAGATAAATCATCCTCTTCCAACTGACTTTCTTGAAGGGGTGAAGTGGGATATCCAACAGTATTTCTGTTTTTCATAAATGGTTTGAGAAATTCCATTTGTTTTTGATACGTCCATAGCCTAATTTGTGTTGCCTCTTGACCACTTTTTTTGTTGCTCAGCTTTCGCTCAGCTTTCGCCAGCTTGGGCTGTAATAAAAAAAACAATTAATAAAATGAAATAAAAAATCAGCCCAAAGATGGTATGTAAATGATTTCATATTTTTTCAGGTATTTGGCCACTGGTGACATGTTTAAAACTATAGCACTAAGCTATAGATTGGGGGAGAGAACCGTATCGAATATTGTATCTGAAGTATGTGCAGCTCTATGGAGACGTTTACAACCCATTCACATGCCAGAACCAACAGTGGAAACTTGAAAAAATATTGCCTTGAATTATGAGAGAAAATGGCAATTTTATAACTGTTTAGGTGCTGTTGATGGCAAACATATCACCATTCGGAAACCACTTCTTAGTGGGTCTTCTTTCTACAACTATAAACAATATTTTTCCATTGTATTGATGGCGACTGTGGATGCAAATTATCGTTTTAACGTGGGTTCTATGGGTAGGTTTAGTGATGGAAATATTTTCGCCAATTCCTCGTTAGGGAAATTGCTAAACAGTAGCTCTTTACAATTGCCCGAACCAAAACCGCTACCTGGGCAAAATATAGAAACACCGTATGTCTTTATCGGAGATGAAGCATTTCCTCTATTGCCAAATTCAATGCATCCATATCCTAAAGCGAGAGTGACTGTCAATTATCAAAATAAGGTTTTTAATTATCGATTATCCCGAGCAAGACAAACAGTAGAAAGTAGCTTTGGAATATTAGCGGCTAGATTACAAAAGACCTTTCGAATGCAAATTGGATACCATAGATATAATAATGTTGGCCACAATTGTGCTTCATAATTATTTGAGAACTGATATTCTCTCAAATGTCAGTACACAGGAAGGAGAAGATGACGAAATAGCAAACAATTTCAGTGAAAGTAACTTCAGTTCTTTAACACCGAATCGAAATAAAAGTTCTAATGAAGCATTTTCTATTAGGCAAAATTTCACTGAATATTTTAATTCTAACGAGGGATCTGTTAACTGGCAACGTAAGGCAGTAGAAAAGGGACAGTTAAAAAAAAAAAATTAGGAGCGTTGTTGATACAATATGAAATGTAATGTACTAGTACTAAGATGAAATATTACAGATAAAATCACTCACCATCAGTATAGTTTAATTCTTTGGCTATCTTCTCCCACAAATCATCCTTCAGTTTTGTTTTCATGTAATCTTCGTGAGAAGTATCATATAACACAGGAAATCTCCTAACCAATTCAATGAATTTTTCCATTCTACACTAGACAAGACCCACGATCCACGAAATCTGTGTTGCAAGCACAACTCGATCCACGCGAAACAAGGGTCGAACTGTACTGGCCGAGGGATGGGTTCAATATGCGCCACTACGTCTCAAACCACGGTCTACTAAATAGTCCACTCGTGTGCTGCGCGTGGGATGTGCATGGGAACCCAATCATGATGCCATTCGTCCGGCTTCGATGGATGAACTCAAGGCACATATTAAAGCATTGAATCCTGAGAAAGCACCTGGTTACGACGGAATTACCAATCGTATGATTAAGTATTTCCGGGATAACCAGCTTCAGTCAATTTTGAATATAATTAACAATTATCTATGCCTTAAAAGATTCCTCCGAATGTGGAAGCATGCCATTGTGGTTATGATTCCAAAGGAGGGACAAAACCCGACCTCCCCGCAGAATTATCGACCGATCAGTGTACTTTGCGGTTCAGCTAAGTTGGCTGAAAAAAATCGCTCTAGAAAGGCTTGACGAAGAAGTAGAGGACAGAAATGTCCTACCGAATGAGCAGTTTGGCCACCATGCTTCAGGTTCTGAAGCTGGTGGAGGACGCCATAACATCACTTAATGTTAATAACAGTGCCCATGTTAGATATCAGCTTTCGACCGAGTTGGGTATGAGGGACTACTGTCCAAACTCATTAGCTTCTACCTGCCTCAGAGCCTGATGAAGTGGATCAAGTCTTTCCTCATGGGTGGGACATTTCAGATAAAGGTTGACAATTGTCTTTCAAATTCCAGAGAAATTGAGGCCGGCGTTCCTCAGGGGGCAGTGCTGTCTCCGTTATTATACGCCCTTTACATATCCGATATTCCAAAGAGTGAACACGAGAAGATCTCCTTATTCGCTGACGATACGGCTTCACTTTCCTCCTCAGCCAATCACTTGATGGGTGTCGTTCATTTGCAGAATGCATTATATGACTTCCAGCAGTGGTACCTGGAGTGGAAAATAAAGCCGAATCCTGACGAAACGCAGGCGATTTCGATGGGACGAAAGAGAAGCAACCCGGAAAAGGGTGTATCTGTCTCTGGAAGGAATATAGAATGGTCGGAGCAGGTCAAGTACCTGGATCGTCGGCTCACCAGGAGACCACACGTTAAGATCGTTGAAAACAAGATTGCCAAAAAAATATGTACTTTGTACCCCCTGATTAACTGGAAGAGCAAACTCTCTCTGGAGAACAGAGTTCTGATTTATGAAATGATTTCATTTAATCCATTTTGCATGCCTCAGCCGCCTAGGGCCGAACCTGCAGGACTAGCATTTGCGTCGTGCAACGGGGGCAAATGGAAGTCCTGCGGATGATAACGAACGCTCCGTGGTATTGCGGAACGATCGGATCCTCGAAAACTTGAACCTGCCTTCCATTAGGAGTATTATCAGAGACCGCAATCAGAAAGTTTTTGATTGCACAATAACCCATGAGAACCGTCTCGTGAGGGAAGCCACTGATTTTAACATAGAGGACCCCTCATAGTCTAAGAGCCGGTGGGAGGTCGACCTTCACCGATCTGATAACTCGATGAGACATATTTTTTATCAAAGATAATTTATAAACAAATATGCCTATGATAACCCAACCTATCGAAAAGTGTTCATAGCTATTTTTGATTGAATTAATTTTAATCAATTTTTTTTCATTACCTTCACCCTTTTGATAACCGAATGAGTTTCATCTCAACTGATAGTTTTTAACACACAGAATATGCCTAGGTAGGCTTGCCTACTTATTTCTGTTCATGGCTACCTGGCAAGCAGATGTGAACAGGTAAGTCAATATAGGTAACTACACCGATCTGTTAACCAATCGAAATTGATATCATAGGTAAGATAATTTGATTACAAAACCAATCGTATAGGCTTGCCTGCAAAAAATCGTACATGAAATATTATTGCCAAGCCATAAAGTTTTAGAATTTTAGCTATTTGGTAGGTGCGAGAGAGAAAGTAGAGCGTCCGAGGTCCGTGTGATAGAACAAGACACAACATAGCTGCACGCTACCTGGTTGTGATTACACAGCGGCATTTTATCAGAAAGGTAAAGTTTGGCCACTTAAACTGTTCTCCAAAAATGAATCATACCAAAACATATTTGCGTCATTACTAGATGAAGCTGATATTTTCAAAAATGAAAAAATGCAGGCCGTTCAGGAGTTTACCGCTCATATGTATGGTATAAAAAATTGCACTAGTGTGAATAACGCCAGGTGTTGCATTTTTATGAAAAGTTATTCCGCAATAGAAGATTAGGAGCACTTTTTGAAAAAAGTTAAAAGTTATGTTTCCAACAATTTGCCACCATGCTGGTCTTCCTTAACTCAAAAAATTTTACGAACGATTCATATCAATTCTATGTGGCTTTATGCGACAGATCAAGATTGCTTAAAATTGCGCACTGAAAACTGTGGTTGGTTTTTAGACGACGGTCATTTTAAACCAATTGGATTTGTTGGGGACCAAACACCCTTAAAAATTGATGACATCGCACAAATCATGGATAATGGAGATGAAAAAGAATTAGTAGAATCTGATGTTCATTATTCAGCTTCCGGTGATTCCGATGGTGAATAATAAAAATTATAATAAATATTTGAATTTAATTTTTTTATGTATTTTATATGCTTTGTAATAAACGCTTTTAACAACAAAAATGTATTAAATTTCATTTTTCTATATTGATGATTTTTAAAAATTTATTATACTGAAATTTTAAAAGTAACACTTACTCTTTCCCGCTTTGCGGCATTTATTTGATTTTAAATAATAAATAAATTATTCTTTATTTAATTTTAAATAAAAAATATAGATTTTTGTATCATTTTTAAATTTTATAATTTAGCTCTAAAATGAAAAAAAAAATTTGAATTTTTATTTTATTTTTTTATTTATTAATATATTAAATTATTTATCTTTGAATATTTCATAGCTGTAAGTATATATAGTGTGAAATGATACAAAAATTGTGATCGAAATTAGAGTTATAATAAATTAGAGTTCAAAATTACTGTCGACTGTAAATAGGTGCTGTCACTGTCACACATGTACACGAGCATGCGCACTCGTTCTATCACACGGACCGCGGACGCTCTTCTTCCTCTCTCGCACCTATCAAATAGCAATAATTCTAAAACTTTATAGCTTGGCAATAATATTTCATGTACTTTTTTTTGCAGGCAAGCCTATACGATTGGTTTTGTAATCAAATTATCTTACCTATGATATCAATTTCGATTGGTTAACAGATCGGTGTAGTTACCTATATTGACTTACCTGTTCACATCTGCTTGCCAGGTAGCCATGAACAGAAATAAGTAGGCAAGCCTACCTAGGCATATTCTGTGTGTTAAAAACTATCAGTTGAGATGAAACTCATTCGGTTATCAAAAGAGTGAAGGTGATGAAAAAAAATTGATTAAAATTAATTCAATCAAAAATAGCTATGAACACTTTTCGATAGGTTGGGTTATCATAGGCATATTTGTTTATGAATTATCTTTGATAAAAAATATGTCTCATCGAGTTATCAGATCGGTGAAGGTCGACCTCCCACGGTCTCCTCTACTATCACGCTTTAAACGTCCCAGGCACTCCCTGGAGTGATGGACCACTTACCAATCCGTACTGGGTAGTGAAAGCTGCATCCTCTATAGATTTTTTTTACAAATTCAGATCCAAAATTATTTTCTCGGCCATTTTTGTGAACCATCATCATGTCAAGGGCTAGAGACCGGACTCTAGTCGTTGTTCAGTCAAAATTCTACATTCGTGAATGGCTGTTGCCCACTTATTTTAGTCGAAAGATTAAGAGCCTAAGGGTTATATTGGTTTTCAAGTAACATTGATAGGAGACCATGATTGCAATCTATTCTTTCTTCTTGATGTATTCACTTTTTTGTTTGTAAATTATAGTGTTTTTCTCTATTTTAATATCAATATGTCTCTGATGTTATTTAATAAATTCCAAACCTTTACATGGAATAAATCTTGGAGAATTCATACAAAAATTTGAGAATAATGAATCACCTGCAATATAAACTAATAAATAATTTACTTACTTCAGAAGTGAGAAGCTGAGCTGGTATACAATAAAATGCACGAATTCATTTGTTAAGGAAATCATATAGGTAATACTTTTTATCAGTTCCTTGATAGATCCTCTAAAATTAAAAATATTTAGTTGATGAATAAATCATTGGAAAAGAGTTCCATCAATTAATTGAATCTTCACGGGTGTGAAGTTATCCACAACCAAAAAATACACTGAGAAAAATGTATCTCGGCTGCAAAAATCTCTGTAACTCGTTAAAATGAGAATGTAGAACTGATCGCATTGCGTGTTGATTAGTGTGAGAAAAAATATTTATAATGCCTCTTCGCCCCGGGGGCGGGGTGTAATTGGGGTGGAAATGTTGACAAAATCCATTCAAACATTAGTGTAGAGTTTATTTGTTTGCAGAATCAAATTCGGGAGATTCAAAACATGGAAATTAGCTTTCCACCCCCAATCTGACTAGGATGATTTCCTATACCAGGTGCTATGTATTTAAACATCCTGAATTCGATTCTGTCAACTAAAAAACTCCACACTGCCCGGAGCGATGAAGCATTCTAAATATCAGTTCCCTCATTAATCAACCCACAGAATTTGATCATGCAGTGCAATAAGCTCATGTTAAGGAGGAGCAGATATTTTTGAAGCCGAGTTACATTTTTCTCAGTGTATTTTGTGGTTGTGGATAACTTCACACCCGTGAATCATTCTGCTGTTTCTGGACAATGATAAAATATTATCGGCGAATATTTCAAAATTGATCATTTAAAATTCAATCTCTTTCTGTAGCATAACATGGATACTGACCTATTCGATATTATGAACATCTCCACACACATGGAAAAAATTAGAATGATGAAATAAATCAAGAGAGTACTTGATATAGTATCGTTGATTTTTTCGATGAACCTGAAACATTTTCAAAATTAAATCAAGAACAATGAAAACGGTTATGTAAAATGTGGGAACCAAGTATTTCACACGGTTTACAATTATGTCATGGCAAATTCTTGTTTTAATTTGTTTTGATGATTAGGTCAACATACAGGGTGAAAGATTATTTCAATACTATTTTTGAGCCAACTCAAATTGACGATCTATATTACATGCTCGATTTTTTTACAGAACTGCTTTTTGTTGATTTTTTATCATAGAAGTTTTCTTTGAAATTATCCATAAACGGTTCTAGATGTCATTGAAGTTCACTATATTACTCGAGGGGATCTGTACAGTACAATTAAGGGTATTTTTTCACGATTATAATTTATTTCGACAAGAATACCATTTGCTTCCCCTATTCTAATGATTTTTTGATTATAAAGTAGATTATCCTTGATGTAGATTAAAATGCCGTCATTTTGATTACTTCTTAATTCATTGTTTTGGATTCTATAAAAATTTTTTAAATGGAGTAAGTTGGTATCTTTGATTTCCCAGGTTTTTGTAAGAATCATACAAGTGAAATTGGAATCAGAAATGAAGGCTTGGAATTCGTCAAAGTGTTTATGGATGCTAGAAATGTTATTGTGAAATAAAGAGAATTGTTTTGCCCGGAATTTTTTTTGTAAGTGTTTAGTAAACCTGTCAAATATAATGGTTTCAATCGGATCATTTGCAAAATGTCTCTCATATATGAGTCCATGATTAACTACTCAAGGGTTTATAAATACCTTGTTAGCTTAGCTATCGCAAACTTACTCGAATAAAAAGTTATGGTGATCGATACATCTCTTCAGCTTCGTCCGTATCAAGTACTCATCTTCTAGCGTTTCGATCTTGCTCTCCACCACCTTTTTTATATCTTGATTCAACAACTTGAATTGAACCTTCGTCAGAAGAACCAATGTTGCGAAAAAAGTATCGAAACTTATACAAGCAACGTAAACGATGAGAAAAGCCTGATCCTCTAATAAAAATAGCAGGAAATACGGAACAGAATCTGGAATGTAACTATCGAATGCGAGCACTCGTTGGTGCAGTAAAAACGGCCGGAAACAGAAGAATATCGTTGGTATCAGAGCGAAACTCAGAAAGTAAAGATATATCATTTTCATGTACTTCAGGATTGTCAGGCTTTCTCTCCTATCCTCTTCATCTTCTATGTGTTCGATTATCCAAAATTTACCGATTTGTCGAAGTAGGTCCCTCACTTTGTAACGTCTGATGTAGAACGTCAGAAGTTTCAAGCCTCCCTTGAAGAAAGTAAACATTGAGATGGAAAAATCATCAACAAACTCCTTAGTGAAATAAGGGGAACTGGAGATACAGATTATTTCAGCAGTATAATTTTAAAATAGAAAATATTTATAATTCATCGCGCTTATAATTTCATGATCTGCAACTTCCAATTCTGTGTCTGTGATTGATAATTTCCCGTGTTGTGCCCATTGGCCAAACAGAAAACAAATCGGTATGAACCAGGTGATTTCACTAGGACCGTACTCAAAGTTTCTCAATTGATATCTACTTTATATATATATATATATATATATATATATATATATATATATATATATATATATGTATGTATATATGTATATGTATCATTTTAAACTTTTTAGGAAAATGTATTTTTCATGTGTTGCAGGCCTTTTATAATTCTGAATTTGAATTTTCAGTTTGAATCCGTGACTCACCACCTAGTAATTCCAGGGAGTGAAATTAAGTGCGACAAACTTCAGGAGGTGATTCTGCATGGAAAAATAATGACAGTTTGCCATATAATTTTTGTCTGCAAATGCCTCGTTTTCCGAGATACGGGGTGTTGAACTTTTTCTTAAAAACTGACTATTTATTTATTCCTCTCAACCGGTTGAGATATGCCAATGAATTTTGGTGAGTTCCAAGGGGTAGTTATTGCGCATTTTTTGACTTGCAATTAAGAATTCAATGGGCGCGCATACGGGTGATGATCTCAATTTCTATAAAGAAAAAAATGTTACGCCATTAAGATATATCAAATTGAAAATTTTAATTCCTCGTTTGATTTGTGACAAAAAATCTCCTCCTTTTTTTCGTATGGGGCGCCGTTTTTATGCAAAAAAATAAAACATCTTAACGCGTATTTTTCATTTCTTTAATACATTATCAAGCACTATCTAATACAATCACGTTAAACCAGAACAATAACAGAAAATAACACTAATAAATAAATAGGCGCAAAGCTACAAAAAAAGTACAAAATGACCTCCCTGAGTCGTGATACAAGATTCAACTCTTCGCCTCATTGCAAAAATCTAGAGGATTTAAATCCGGAGGTCGAGCAGGCCAATGTTCCGTACTTCCCCTACCTATCCAACGATTTGGATATACTGTATCTGAGTGACTACGTAAAATAATGCTAAAATGGACTGGTGCACCATCATGCATGAACCAGAAGTGTTGTCTCAGCTGTAGAGGAACTTCTTCAAGAAGAACTGGTAACTCTTTCTGTAGGAAATTAAGGTAAGAGTCGCCTGTTAGTCGTTGTGGGAGGAAATATGGACCGATTAAATGATCATCATGTACCCAAAGCCATACATTTACTGAAAACTGATGCTGAAAATGAGCTTTAAAGATTCCATGTCGATTTTCCTCAACCCAGAGGTGATTGTTATGGAAATTTCGAATACACTGTCGTTCAAAATTAGCCTCGTCAGTAAACAAAACGCCATTTAGAAAATTAGAAATTTGAGCGATTTGATGAAGAATCCAATGGCAAAAACTAGGCGCGGAAAAAAGTCTCTAGGTAGTAGAGCTTGCACACGTTGAATATGAAACGGATACAATTGCTGTTCTTTAATAATTTTAAATACAGTTGTTTACATTCAGTATGTTGCAGCTTTTCGAGTACATTTTCAGGTGACTGAATAATCGAGAACTTCTCTAGTTGCACAGTTGTACTCATCAGCGCGTCATTGTTTCTCTAAATGACAATATTGGCAAACGTTGGTGAAGACGAGCAAAGTATTGTGTCATGGGTCCTCTACATCTGATTCAACTCAGCATCAATTGTCAGCTTGCGATCCATTTCCTACTCGCCATAGACAAATGCATGTCTGACAATTCCATTTGTATATTTTCTATTTGTCGATAAAGAAAATTAATCCTTATTATCGCTAAGTTATATAACTGAAAGCTTTAAAATGAAGAAACGTAATTTGACATTTCGTTGAAATATTGATACGAATGTTGATAGTAGCCACAGATCGTACTAATAATATAAAGTAATACAAATACACGTTAAGATGTTTTATTTTTTGCATAAAACTGCGCCCATAGAAAAGGCAGATGATTTTCGTTAAATTAACGAGAAATCAAAAATGATTTCATTTGAAGATCTCAGTGGGTACCATTTTCTAAATTGAGATCAATACCTATCACATGATGAACATAAACTTCAATTGCATGTCACAAATTGCCAATAACTACCTCTTAAACTCCCGAAATCATTTGATATCTCGATCGTTAGGCAATAAATAATAGTCAGTTTACAGAAAATTTACATCCCATATCGAAAGAAGATTTTGATAAGTTAAATAGAAACTGTCAATTTCATGAAATCACTCGAGTTTGTCGACTTATTCATTAAATTATTTGCATGTCAAAATGGATGGGGAGATGAAAAGGGCACTAAGTATTCTATCAAAAATTTCAATAATATATACCCCTTCACGAATTTTTGTGATAATTCATAAACTCGGTCAATTTCATTTACAAAGTGAGTAAAAAATATAAAATACAATTTATAAATACGCGCTTTTTTCTTCTTCAACATACTGAACCTTGAAAAGTTTCTAATAGACTTTTAAAACCCGGCCAATCACATCTATTAATTTATTCCTGAGACATAGCAAAATTTTAAAAAAGGTAACCAAAAGGCAATTTCTATGAAAATGGCGCAAGGGCCTGTCTTTTCACATCTATTGATTTATTCCTGAGAGAAACAAAATAAATAATATTCAGAAAGATGGTTGGGATTTGGATCAGTTTTTGGTAGACGAAAAACCATTGTTTTCTTGTCAACGTTTCGAATTTCAATAAATGTATCTTCAAGGCTCTGTAAAAATGAGTTTTTGTGAGTTGAAGAAATAGGAAAAAACCAATTAAAAGCGATAAGCCACGAGAATTGGAACATTCCCAGTGGAATCGAATATTAAATGAAAATTATTAAAAAAAATTAAGACAAGCTTTTATACAAATGCCCTAATAAATAATTTCTTGACCTAAGTTATTCTGTTAGTAGCAGATTCAAAATCTTCCCGCGCAAGAATACCTATTTTATATTCGCGGCAAGATTTTTAATCTACTACTCACAGATTAACCTATTCAAACAATTAAAGAAATTATTTTTTCCTTTCTAGTGAATTTGTATATTTTTTTTTACTTTCATTCAATTCTTTTTAGTCATTATGAAATCATCATCTTATTGAATTCTGACGAAAATTGATAATTCCACATACCAATTTTGAATGGAATCGGGCCATAATAACAAAACACTTCGCCATATTGGAGCCACCATCTTGAATTCAGGAATGTTGACAAAAACATCATGATGGCCAACCCCAAAAACCCCCACACACCAATTTCGAATGGAATCGGGCTATAATCACAAAATTCGTCGCTATCTTGGAGCCGCCATTTCGAATTCGTGGATTTTGACAAAAAAAATCATGATCTCGACCCCAAAAACCCCCACTTACCAATTTTTATTGAAATCGGGCTGTAACCACAAAACTCGTCGCCATATTGGTGCCGCCATCTCGAATTTATGAATTTTAATTAAAAATTGAAATTTCTGTCCCGGAAAACCTCCACATACCAATGTTGAAGAATCGAACCATAATCACAAAACTTGTTCGCCATATTTCATATTGTATTGTCACCGGAATTATGAACACATGCCAAATTTCACGTTAATCGGACAACTAGAAGTGGGTTAAAATTCACTTGCAAAATTTAACTAAGCATACATATACACAAATTTAAATAAAAGCTTGTAATTAAAAAATAAAAAAGTATACTTTAAAAAAGATGGAAACAAGATGATCAGAAAATATTGTCACAAAATTATGTTTAACTATTAAACTTAATACCATAAACAATCTCACGCAGTTGGAGGCATCTTTTTTAATTTAACAATGAAAATATATTATTGCATACCAGTTTTGCATAATTACGAGTTATTGTTGTACAGAAGTAGAGTGATTGACTGAGAAGTTGTTATGGACAGGTCGTTCTTATTTTTACCTTTCCAATACTCTGAATGAAATGATCAATATTGTTGTGGGCTTGTCTCGGCTTCGTCCTATAGGGTGAATCACCCTTTCAAAAATAAAATGGAAAATTAAAAAACTCGTCTTCGTAAAAAGTAAACTTCAAAAAAGATGATCAGAAAATGTTGTCAGAAAATAATGTTTTAAGAGGTTAATTATTAAACTCTATACTGTTAATAATGAAAATGGAATTTGTGGCATAATGGACAGATTATTAAATTAAAGAAAAAAAAAGCATCCTCAAACAATATCACGCAGTCGGAGACATCTTCTTTAATTTAACCATAAAGATATATTATGTTTACACTATTAAGTTTAATGTTAACCTCTTAAAACATAATTTTCAACAATATTTCCTGGTCATCTTGTTTCCATCTTTTTAAAGTATACTTTTAACGCAGTCGGGTTTTTTTATTTTTTAAATTAACTTTTTTTATTTTACACTTTTTAGTTGGGATCATAACACGGTAATAATCTAAAGTCATTATTTAAATTTACTTTTCTTTTTGACACTTTTTAGTTAGGATTATAAGACGGTAAATTTTTTGTGGGTGATTGGCTATTATAACTAAGAAGAATTTGATCTCTAACGTGTTGCAATCGTTTCTGTCGCGATGCCGGAAGACTGAGTTTCACGACGTGCACTTTCTCCTCGGGCTTTTATGGCTTTACGAGAAAGATTTTCACACTACCGACGACATTTTCGAGCTCGTAACATTGTGAGTTATATAATACTCAGGTATACAACAAATAGATACAAACTCTCTCCATGTTTACTGAATAAAAGAGGTGCATGTGCTATACTAAGTCAAGGGAACATTGCAAACCCCTATCTATTAAGCACAAAATTTTAACATTGACAAGCTTATCTATATTGGATACTGTATGTCTTATCCATAAAGCCAACAGAAACCCAGTTATTCCTGAACATAGGTAAAACACAAGACAAAATAGAAACATTCCGGTTCCAATCCCCAAGTAATCATTTACCTTCGCAAGCAAAAACTATTGAATCCTTACCGTCATTTCGGAAGGAAGTTAAATTAATGCTCCTTGAAAAGGCCTACTACAACATGCAGGAATATTATGAGGATCAATTTTATGAGAAGACATGCTATCGGTTGTGTAACAGGCATTCTCTGATTTAGCAAATTTGCAACATTTTAATATCCCTGTAGTATTATCAACCTTAGCAGCATTTTATATCTACATAATTATTGTATTATTCTATCAGTTATACGACTGTACTTTTTGTAAAAAAAATGTAATTATAGTTTATGTGCTTTTTATTCTGCCAAGCTTTGTCTATGAGATTTTATATTTCTTCGACAATAAACTATACTTTGATTTGATTTGATACACTATCAAAGTACATGAACGATTTCACTAATAACAAATGAATATACTACAACAACAAAGTAGATGGATAATTTCAGTCACTAACAAGATGCAGTCAAATTCGGTTATAACAAACTATCAAGGAAAGATTGTTCAATCAGATGCCGATAATTTGAGAAATTTTACGAACGCAGTCGACCGCTGGGATTCCCCTATTTCTCTGTTAGGGATTTGTTAGATACATGGCGTAGTGTTAGTACGTGTTCAACTGCATTGTACCAATATCCCTACTACAAAAGCATGCAGGAAGGCTATTACATTGTCGGTTAAGCTGGAAATAATTAGAAAATTTGAAAAAAAATTAAGTATCGTCAATTTATGCGAAAAAAAATCTACCAGGATGCATGTACTGCATATTTTCTTCATAACGAACCCTCTTCATAACAAACCATTTCTATTCATTAAGCCGTTCGTTACAGCCGAGATAGTGTATTAAAAATGTAACGATAACGAAATAGTAACTGAAACCAAAACAAACCACCTAACGAGCAAATTAACCAATTACTTGTACGTTGTTATAACTTCTTCACAATATGGCCTCTGGTGGTCGCCATATTGAATTTTGGCACAATATGGCGTCTGGTTGTCGCCATATTGAATTTTGATTATTACTGTCATGTCTTTATTCACAATATGGCGTCTGGTTGTCGCCAAATTGAATTTTGATTATTACTGTCATGCCTTTATTCACAATATGGCGTCTGGTTGTCGCCATATTGAATTACTGTCTTGTCATGTCATTTACTGACACTCGCAAGATTAAGCAATTCGATTGACGTAAGAATCATCAAAATCGGTCCACGTGTTTGGTCTCTAGCCACAAAGGAACAAACATACATACATACATAATAAACACATTACCCTCTTTTGCGTCGCTCAGTCGGGTAAAAAGGAGCACTCATCAAAAATATATTCTTCCGAGTTTGTTGCAAATGAAACTAATACATGAACAGACATTCTAGATACACGAAAATCACTTTCACAGGTTCTATATAGTTCTTATATCAATGGAGAAAAAACAATTGTGTTAAAAAAATGATGATTACAAATAATTTCGGAATCTGACTATCAAGTTGAAATAGGACGTGTCTACAGTATCGGAAACATTTTATCTGGGGTATAGACAGAAATCTACACGAGCAACAAGGAACGCAATGATATGATAATACCACATAAACAAGAGAGACGCACTGCTGTGCGCCCCTCCTGTTACCCCACCCGACGCATTAACTGACCACGTGGCAATGCGATACAGCGCACAGCTTGCCGAGCCGTGGTTGCGAAAACACAAGATCGTGACAATTATTAGCTTTTGAAACATGCCGCCTATTTACACAACCGCAGAGAAAGTACAATAGATTCGGCTATTGTTTGGCCCGAAATGGTAGTTTGTTCGAACATTTAATGAAATAATTCCGTACACAAAATATTTAATTTGGTTTATCTTTTCTTGTAAAAATTTCTTCTCTCCATTCAAGAAATAATTGTTTTTTCTTAGAAATAAGTTTTTTGTTTTTATTGTCTTACAGAAATATCGTTTGCTTTTGTTTATGTTTGAGAATTTTCTTTTGTTTTCGTGGCCACCACGTCACCAAAGATATTTTGATCTACCTGTCGTCCGACAGATTAAATTGAATCAATGATTCAGTTTAATTTGTTCAAATTATCTGAAGTGAAATTATCGTCAATAATTCTTCGTCATTGCACATTCTCCAGACTGCTGCTGGTATGATACTGACGTCCTGAGCTGACCGCCGGGACCGCCCTGATTCTCCTATCTCTGTGTTGTGACGTAAATATTCCTTCCTCGAGCGAGTCGAGGAGAAATTGTAATGCTTTCTCAACATAAAGCAAGCTATTCTTCACGCTCTCATGAAACCACCGTACTCAAGATAATTACTTTCCGATACTGTATGTCTATTCTGGTATCGACGCTGGCTCGGTGGTGAATTTCCATTTCGCTAAGAAATCTTTTTGACAGGAAGGGGTTTTTATCAAGGATGGGTTTGTGAAATCAACATTATGACCATTTACACTAGAGTTCTACTAGAGCAGTGGGATTTGGGGCATCAAGTTTTTATGGGTCTTCAAATATGCATTTTGTTTATCGGCCTGTTTGGCCAACGTAGCATTTTGTACAACTGTTACAGTTAATTTAATGAAACTTGAGACTTGTCAGTTTGCACTGAAAGCATTGTGAGTTTTTCAAGTTATCATGATTTCTGATTCTGAAAGTGATTTAGATTTTCCAAATACACCACCAGAAATAGCAAATCGAGTTGAGGAAACCTCTTTGGATTTATTACCAGTAAAATCTAAAAAGAGATATGAAGAAATAAATGCAAAATTCATGGATTGGAGAGTTGATAATCACATAAATTAATTTTCAGTGATTGTGCTGCTTGCGTATTTTGGATGGTTGTCAAAAAAATTTAAGTTATCGACGCTATGGTCTATGTATTCGATGTTGAGAACCACTTTATCGATTGAAAATAATGTCGATATCAGTAAATATCCCAAGTCACGTTCTTTTTTCAAACGAAAATCTGATGGTTTTAAAAGTCAAAAGTCTAAATATTTTTTCTCCGATGAGATACACACTTTCTCAAAGAATGTACCTGACTCCAAATACTTAATGACTAAGGTAAGTTAATTACTTCATCATTGCGACAAATTCTTAATGATATCAATATTAACGTTTCTATGTAGCCTTAATTTTTGGAATTTCAGGGGCTTGTCGTCGCCATGAATAAAAAGATTTGACAGTAAATGATGTGAAAGATACCAGCAGTTCTTCTACGAGATTTCTAAAATATATATGAACCTTCGTCCACTAGATAAGGACAAAATAAATTCAAGATTCTTTATTAACAACCAGAACGGAAAGTGTACTAGACCGGTTGTGAGAATAAATAAATTCGGTAAATTTCCTATGCAAATAGCTGAATATTGAAACTTGCCTGATCCCCAAAAATATACTGGGTATTGTTTGGGTAGAACTTTCGCAACGCTATTAGTGGATACAGGAGGTGATTTACTTCAATTAAAAAAGCATGGAGGCTGGAAATCTAGTAACGTTGCGGAGGGATATGTTGATCAATCAGTTAGCAGCGAAAATAAAATACTAACCAAAATTTTACAATCCATACAAAATACAACGCTATCCGATTACGGCGCATCTTCATCTGGAGTGACATCAGTTTACAACATAACAGATATGGCATCGTCTACCTCAATACATAAAAATCTTGATTGTTATACTCCTATAATTTTGAATAATTGCTCGAAAGTAACAATTAACCAATATTCAAATCATAAGTAATATTTGAAGAAATTCTGTTATTTTTAATTTAAAATAAAATATTTGTTCATCGTTCTTTTTCAGCATGTTATTATGTTATAAACAGGGTTGTAGAAAAAGTATAGTGGTTCACTCGTCGAAAACTTTTTGAAGCTCGGGAACATTACCTCGGCTGCGCCTCGGCTGGTAAAATGTTTTCTCGCTTCAAAAAATGTTACTATCGTCACTCGTAATACAAAATACTATTTTATGGACCCAAGACTTACGAATTATTTCTTCATGCGTTTGTGAGGAATGAAAGAACTTTTGTGAGGAACAAACTTTGAATATTCAGTACTTGTTAAGAAACAGAAACCTTTCAAAATCTTTTAACCACATGATCGTCAAATCGTCTAGCACACTCACTATGCAAATTCGTTACGTCAAACAGCTTTAATGTTTTGACAATAACATTTTTTCCTTGGATCACAATTTACTTATATTTTTCTACAAGAAATTTTTTAAATATATTAATGAAAGAGTTTTTCCTGATATAACCATTATTTTGTTAATTTAAATATTAAAGAGTTATAGAAAAAAAATTTTATATTTTATTGATATGTACCATGGATCACGCCCTAGTGTACCTTGGTCATCAACGTCTGGTACCTAAAAGGTAGATAATATGTATTTAAAATAACAGTTTCATACAGAAATTACATTATGTTGTTTCATTACAAGAAGAAATAAGATTGTATTGAAGTATAACCTAATTTTCATTTGTATACATGTGTACAAAAAGTTACAATATGAAATTTATAACTTAAAATTAATAGGCAAAAAAATCAAGTATGTAAATTTGATTTTACTCAATACTAGTTAAATTTTAATAATAATAATTAACGTTAAAGCTAGAGAAGCCCACTTGGAACCACATCTGTCAATCAGTTTTTAAAAACTTATCTTCTTCAATATTCTAGGTTATATTTAAAACCGAAATATGGCATAACAAATTACTCACCAATGCGCAGTGATTCAGGTGGAATATGATTCAAAATACAATCGTCAACTTGTAAAAAATAAACAGTAGAACCAAAAGAGGTGTTGTCGATCAAGAATGCGATTTTGGATTTTCTTCATTCAAAATGTTTGCAAGTTTTTTAGAGATTTTGTTATATCTTATAGTCAAATAATTGGTTTTGTTAGAAGGTTTGTTGATATTTTTTCGTTAGTGATGGAGGGTGATTGTTCCTTAATAGTTATTTGATCAACTATTGTATTAATGGTGGCGATTAATGATGAAGATATTATAACGCGAGAGCGAAGCGAGCGCGTTACTGTTCGGGATCATTAATCGCCATTTTAATATACGTGTTGATTACAAAAAATTTCCGTCGACCTCGTTCCTGGAGTCAACGTGAAATTTTCGTTATCCATTTGCTTCAACTAGGAGGAAACTTACAATATTTGGATTTGAAAATACATAAATTTGGAATTTGAATTTGTGTATGTTCAGTTGCCTATACCACAATGATGCAGTAATAGAGAAATCGACCATTAATAGGTTATTCGGTTCGGTGTATGTTTGGTTGCATATATCACAATCATGCAATAATAGAAAAGAAAATGAACGATCGATTTCGTGTAGATTAAACAAACTCGTTAATACGAGGTCACCGGATTTTTTTTTATTTCTTCAAGATTATTTTTATGGTATTCTGGGTTTGAAATTTTTAGCGCTCTTGTTTTCAAATGTTCAATGATGTTTATTTTATGTTAAAAATTATGTGTGAAACATAGTTGCATCAAACTCGGAAAAACTAAATTTTTGTGGCTTTTTTGAAATTTTATCTCACTGGAAATGTTTCGGTTCTTTTGGCTTATCGTTTCTAAGTGTTCTTTTTTCTATTTCTATACCATAATGATGCATTGATAGAGAAATCGATCATTAATAGAATATTAATGGTGATTTCGGTATATGTTTGATTGCATATATCACAATCATGCATCAATAGAGAAAATGAACATCAATAGGGTCATCAACGATCGATTTCGTGTACATTAAACAAACTTGTTAATACGAGGTCGCCGGTTTTTTTTTTTTATTTGTTCAAGATTATATTTATGGTATTCTGAATTTGAAATTTTTAGCGCTCTTGTTTTCAAATTTTCAATGATGTTTATTTAATGTTGAAAATTATGATGTGAAAAATAGTTGCATCAAACAGAGAAAAAAGAACATTTTTGGTTTTGAATTGTATTTCAATGGAAATGTTCCAATTTCTTTGGCTTATTGTTTCTAATAGTTCTTTTTCCTATTTCCATACCACAATGATGCATTAATAGAGAAATCGACCATTAATAGTTTATTAATGGTCGATTTCGGTGTATGTTTGGTTGCTTATATCACAATCATGGATTAATAGAGAAAATGAACAATGTTAGGGTCATTAACAATCGATTTCGTGTACATTAAACAAACTCGTTAATACGAGGTCACCGGAAAAATATTGTTTTTAATTTTTACAAGATTATTCTTATGGTATTCTGGGTTTGAAATTTTTAGCGCTCTTGTTTTCAAATTTCATTATGTTTATTTAATTTATATAGTTGCATCAAACTCGGAAAAACTAATTTTTTTGTGGCTTTTTTGAAATTTTATTTCACTGGAAATGTTCCAATTCTTTTGGATTATTGTTTCCAAGTGTTATTTTTCCTGAAGATGATTTAATAAAATTCGAAACGTTGGAAGAGAGAATAGTTTTTTTTTTCAACCAAACTGAGCGAAATTTTACAAACCTTCTGAATAAAATATATTTATATTGGATCACTAACCTTACTGAAAATGAAAGAAAATAAACTTACGTGACTTAATAAATATATGGACTCCATCGCTCCAGTAACGTCGGTCATTGTTAATTTATCATTATAAACAAAAATCAGAGTGGCCAGATATATCACGATCAAGAGAACCAATGAATTGAACACTAACAAGAATTTTTGAACCATGCTATTTTGCATGTGAGGATGCACACCAATTGTCGCCATCATTATCAAACAAGCATCAATATTGAAAAAATACATTGTGTTCAATCAGGTGAGGGAACAGTGTGAAAGCTCAATCGTCACGACAAGCATTGATATACGTACGAATGTCTTCAATTAATCATTCAGCGCGCTATAATTGAAAGTTTTGAATGAGCATCACATTAAAAGATTATGAGCCTTCGAAGTACAAGATAACTTCGTAGACATTTTTTGTAACGCCCTTCTCAATGTCAAACCGTCGCACAAATTTCATGAAACGCGTCATCTGGAAATGTCAGGAGGCTTTCTCATAAATTTTCCCCTTCAAAACCTTAGGTCCATCAAATTGAGAATAGAATGTATACATTTTTAACCGGCTTTCCACCACCATATCGAAAATTATATTATATTTTACGTACAAGATACCACGCAGAACAGATGGTTCAAAAACACTTTTTAACAAAAAACAAAACCGTCGGAAAGAAAAACTGAATTGCAAAAAATAAAATGAACCTTTTAAGTCTATACTAATGAAAGTACCTAATTTTAAAGAAACAAGAAAATTAATCACGTAAAGCGTAAAACGATGGCAGCGGGGACCGAGGCGGCGGCGCGTCCCTTCAGTTACGTTCCTGAGTCCGGCCTGCCACCCAGTTCCTGAGTCCTGCCCTGCCGCCAAGACTTCATGGCGACTAGAGAAATTGCAGACCAAGCTCCTACCGAGATTTATCTTTGCAGAATAAGCTCACACCGAGAATTATCTTGTAAACCGAAAATCAACGAAAGAACTATAATAGTTTTATTCTTTGTTTATGTTATAAATTATCTGAGACATGTATTTTGATCATTCCATTTTTGTCACTTGTAACCTGCATTTTCAATTTTCATTAAAAGCATCGAGTAAAGTAAATCTTTAATTGTGCAAAAAGGTGAACGTTGAAAAACGGTTATTCAACACAAAATTGGTTTCACACAACGAGTAGTGCTTTCCGAACCAAGGGCTGCGAAGGCACTATCGTAACTCTTCGCCAGAAATTGCCGAGCGTTCTCGAAGTCAATATCAGCGACAGTTGCCCGAACGGGCACACATGTGAGGGCACATGTCGTTGCGAGTTGTCGTGCGGAGAGCGCAATTTTGGAATGTTATTGTTTATCGCTGGAGATTTCACGTTGCATTTTCATGTTATTTGGTTTTGATCATTTCTGTAGAGTAATTTGACGATCTTCGTTGATTGTTTGTTTGGCGTCACTCAAAATTGGTCACTTACATTAGTTTGGTAGCATAGTTTTCAAGACTGAGAAGGTTAATTTCAGTTTTTGCTTTTTAGGTTCTTTTTTCGTCGGTTTAATTTTTTGTTGAAAAGTTTTCATTTTTTAATTTATTGTGGCTAAAATCTACTATTGCTACCTACTCAATTTGGATAACTATTAAATACTTACTTACTCACCTCACTGTAACTACTAACTAGCTGGTACCAGCGACTTCGTCCGCGTTGAACTCTGTTTTGTTTTGTGCCGACTATTACAAATTCATTCACCCGTTTGGGACTTAATTTCTAAAAATACTGAAACATACATTTCTTCATTTGTAACAAAGACCTCAAATACCAATTTTAATGACCCTACCTTCAAAACTAACGGAACACTCACACAAACTTTCACCCCCCTAGGGGTTGCATTTATAAAAACACTGAAACCTATTTCTTAACCCTTAAACCAAACAATTTTTTTTTTTGAATTTCTAAAAGAAAGTTAAAAAACATAATTCTTCCATTTGTAACAAAGACTCCAGATACCAATTTTTATGACCCCAACTTGAACTTTCAATACCCATTTTACCCCTTTTTCGAAATCCCTGAAACACATTTATCTTCTTGAAAAGGGAAACATTCTCAATTGAATATTGAATAGAAAGATTTTTTTGTGAATTGAAAAATGATCGTGGAAGCGTGAAATAGATTTTCGTCGACAAAAATATATTGAAGACCTAGTGAATGCGATGCCTCTCTTGCGTCAATGTTACAAATCATTTTTGGTGAGTACTCTCTTCCGGAAAACATTCTTCTTTGCCTCATTCATCTTTATGAGTTCTTAACTAAGTCTGGAACTGAAAATCAAATAACTATCTGAATGGAAATGCAAATTTTCAATTTCAGATGATTTCTTTTGAGTTAGGGTCTTTCCAGAATATCTATCAGATGTCCAGCGTGGCTTTAGCCGGGGAAGTAGTTGTTTTCTGTTAGACATTCACAAAAAATAACTCCATTTTTATCGTGGATTTTTCAATTCACAAAAAATCTTTCTATTCAATATTCAATTGAGAATGTTTCCCTTTTCAACATGAATACCCCACAAGAGGTTATCTTGACGAAAGAAGATAGTGACTAAAGTTTATCTTTCAGTCGCAGATGATTCCACATCTGATTTTATGAACATCCTGTTCATATTTTTAACAAAACATTTATCTTCATTTGTGAAGAAGATCCCAAATACTAATTTCCATGACTCTTATTTCAAAACCAACTGTACTTTTACTTTCACCCTCCTTTTCACCCATCTTTTCATCCCTTCAGGGATGGAATATCAAAAAAATATGCTGTCATAATTTCAGCTCTCAGGACCAGCGGTTCGGTCTGGGTGTTGATCGTATATCAGTGAGTCAGTTAGACAGGACATGTACATATTACCCCAAACACGAGGTAGCTGCTGTGAACCGTTGGGGAGACCCCTCGACTGTCTTCCGTCTCCATCATCAAATTAACTCCGAGCCTCCATTATGTTGTATTGTCATTAGAAATACATACATAGGTATGCCAATTAAGTTTCAACAAAATCGATTTACAGGTGTAATTTCAATTTCAAATTCAAATGGGACCAACTTCGAAGCATACCCTTTACGATTAAAAAAGAGTCATCTAAATCGGATAACCCAGTACAAAGTTATGCGTGGTAAAATCGGTTAAGAAGTAAAAGAACTTGTCAAAGTATTTTATTTTTACATAAATTAATTAATTGGACAATGATTGGTTGGTAAGTAACAACTCGTCGAAGTAATAATTTTATTACAATTCACGCGACAAGCTTTTTGAAACCAAATAATTCAACAACAAAATAATTAAATCATTGTCGATGACTTAAATTTATTCTATACGTTTTAGTACACAGCTTAAATAGAAGTTTGTCTTCAAAGAGTTCTCTTATTAGTTATTTTATTTTTTGCTTTTTAGTTAAGTAAAGTTTTAGCTGAAAGAAATCATGATCTCCAACCCCAAAAACTCCCACACACCAATTTTGAACAGAATCTGACCATAATCACATAACTCGTTCGCCATCCTGAAGCGCCATCTTGAATTTATGAATTTTGACAAAAATTCATAATCTCCGAACCTGAAAACCCCCGCATACCAATTTTAAACAAATGCCATATTACCGCCATTTCGTTTTTTCTCTAACAATTCCATAATGCTTTGTCACCGGAATTATGAACACCTGCCAAATTTCAAATTAATCGAACGACTAGAAGTCGGTCACAATTTACTCGCAAAATTTGACCCAAATTTACAAACGAACGAACTAACATGTGAAATTAAATAAAAACTTGTAATAAATATACACGTCGACTAGAGAGCCTCCTCCGTTTTTTAACCGACAAAACCAAAAAGGTGGAGGTTCTCTATTCGACGCGTATATATATTTTTTTTCTGTATGACCACGCATAACTTTCTACTGAGACGTCCGATTCCGATAATTCTTTCTTCAGTGGATAGGGTGTGCTTGGTCCCATTTGAATTTGAAAGATGAAATCCACCCCTGAGAGTAGCAAAATGAAGGATATTGATAACTCACCCTCCAATAATTTTCCTATTTATTTCCTAATTATGCCACAAAATTGCATGATGAACCTCATAAAATTCAAAAAAATACTATTTAGGTGTTATGATGACAACGTATTTTTTAACCGACGAAACCAAAAAGGAGGAGGTTCTCTAGTCGACCCGTATATTTTTTTTTAACCGACGAAATCAAAAAGGGGCAGGTTTTCTAGTCGACCCGTATATTTTTTTTCCATCATTTTTTTATGTATGATCACGCATAACTTTTTACTGGGGCGTCCGATTCCGATAATTTTTTTCAGTGAATAGTGTGTACTTCGAAGGTGGTCCCATTTGAATTTAAAAGATGAAATCCACCCCTAAGAGGGTAGCAATGGGGCTCGATTCCGATACTTTTAATCTGGTTGATTAAGATTTTCTTTATTAGATAGGGTATACCGGCCTTAACCTTGGAATTTGGGTTTTTTTTTTTTTTTTTGGGTATACCTCATAGTTGATCATATTGGGATTTCGAATAGAATTATCCACCCTTACGGGTAGAAAAATAGGGGATAATTGATTTTTCACTTGTGAACATTGGCACACATATGTAGTTGACAATGACAGATTGCTATTGTCATTATTTTTGTCCTCCTACATCCGTCACAATCATTATATTCTATGAGAGGATGGAATGATATACAAAGTAATGAAATAAACTAACCAACACAACAAAAATAATTTATATTACAACAAATAGTTGAAGTAGATAATCATATTATTTAACTAGTAATAGTTGAAGTAAGGTGGGTAAGTAAATATTTCGGAAGTAATAAAAAAACAAGTAGGTAGTAATTAGTAGATTTTAGCCACAAAAAATTGAAAAATTAAAACTTTCCAACAAAAAATCAAACCGACGAAAAACGAAACTGAAAAGTAAAAAATAAAACAAACCTTCTTAGTCTCAATAACTAAGCTCCTGAACTAATGTAAGTAACTAATTTTGAGTCGGCGCCAAACGAACAATCAACGAAGATCATTAAATTACTTCAAAAAAATTATCAGAATGTCACCTTACCTAATTCATTTGCTTGTTTGTTTGGCGCCGACTCAAAATCAGTTACTTACATTAGTTTAGGAGCTTAGTTCAGTTTCGTATTTCGTCGGTTTAATTTTTTGTTAAAAAGTTTTTCTTCAGTTAAAAATGAGATGAAATCCTCAAATGTCAACTATGTATTAGATGAGTTCTCGATTTTTTTAATTCCTACCGACGATTTTTCTATTGCGACTTTTCTCTAACTTTTGGCAAAATTTGGCCTATCCACAAATTTCAAAAAAAATATTGTGTTTGAAGAGCATTTTTCATGTCAATTATTTTCATGTCAATTATTTTTGGACAATATATTTGTTGATGTTCATCTTATGTCACTGAAGTTATCTTCAGATTTCAATGTGAATAATGTACATGAATTAATATTTCATAAAAACGGCGTTCAGAAAAAATAATTTCCAGTAATTAAGAATACTGGGGTACTTAAGGTATACATACGCATTTTGTATCGGGTATTTCTACCCTCGGGTTTGAAAAAAGTCGATGGAATCTCTCGGTCATTATATTTTGGAAAGTAGATGGGAGCGGATGAAAAAAAAATGTCTCGAGCAATGAATATACCTAATAACTTTATTCGCCAGCAGACGGCGATTCATGAAAGTTAACAGTAAAAGGATGGTGGTTCCACCCCCAACTTCTCCATATTGAGGAAACTAGAGGAGATCAGGTGAAACACGAAGTGTAAATTGATCACAAATATTAATACCGTTACTAAAATAAAAGAGGCTAATGCGATTCAACAGTCGGTAGGATGGATTTACCCCTACACTCCACATACAATATTCCATAAATTTTGGAGGGTAGATGAGATAGGATGAAATACAATATCTCTGGCAACGATTATCATTACTTCCAACACTACCAGACTAGCGATCCATGCAAATTAACAGTATTCCACCAGTTCTTGTCTGATGTCAAAAATATCGAGTTTATTGAATTGAGAATGTTGGGGATGATACCACTACCTTAATTGTTAATATACATGAATCGCCATTCTGTTGTTGAATGAAGTAATTATATCAGTTGTCTGAGACATCCCAGCGAGCACAAACATCCCTGGGAGGTCTAGGGATGTTTTGAAAATGTCGGCATGAGGTTGGCTTTTTGAGACGCAATATACACTTCCCAAAGAGTACTTTTTCTAACAACACAGGGATGACCTAGGTATGTCCTTTTTATGTTCCGCGGTACAAGGACATGATTGGGATATCCAGGGGATGTCCCACAGAGGTTGTCCAGAGGACATCCCATCTGGTATATCCATAGGTTATCCCATTCATGTCCCTGGTATTTCTGATATATTATCATATATAAGAATCGTCGTTAATTGAAAATTCAAAGTTGATATTTTGTTTTGAAAATGTTTGTTTTTCTTCTGGAAAATAATTATTAAGAAAATGGAAATCTATTTCAGAAATTCCGGGGAAGTGGCCATTTCGCAAGCAGAAAATTTTTTATGCGTAATATACCCTTAATCTAAATTCTGAAATACACAAATTCCAAACACAATTGCATATCGGTATGTGTAGTGGTTTTGTCCTGTTTATTGGCTTTGGCAACATTGTTTGAATTATTTGGTGATCTGTCAACAAGTTAACCTCACTTTGTATAATGTTCAAATTTCTAACTTTTCTTTGTTCGATGTAAAAAGATTAGCGGCATCCTTATTGTGTTTGGCGATTTTTGTGGGCATTTGAAGCATTTTATCAG
This sequence comes from Gonioctena quinquepunctata, assembly GCA_018342105.1. Classification (NCBI taxonomy): domain Eukaryota; kingdom Metazoa; phylum Arthropoda; class Insecta; order Coleoptera; family Chrysomelidae; genus Gonioctena; species Gonioctena quinquepunctata. The sequence continues at coordinate 439,402 of JAFIRS010000795.1, forward strand.
TTATAGTGTTGTGTATATTATAGTTGAGAAATTGAAATAATAAGTTGAGTTTAAGGTTGGTAAAACAATAATTATCAAAATATTGAATGTAATCTTTTGGATCAATGACTTGATTGTTTCAATAATATGGTTATTCGATTCTGAATATTATGCTTATAGTATATTTATTAATCAATTGGTACATATTAATATAATGGATCGTAGGAGGAAGGTATCCTCAAAGCTTGAGAGAAAAAATACACTGAGTTAACATTATAAAAGGACAAGAAAACTTGGAAGACAAAATGAAGAATCTTGAGAGGCTTGTAGTGGGCCTTCTACTAGTCGATTAATGGCTGTAAATGATAATATTCATATAACATTACCTTCTACAAGTTCAGATAAAATATTCCTGAAGTTGATCAATGTGAATCAAATTCCGAAAATGTGTCTGATGGTTCTTCCCTTGGAGAATTGAGCCCTACATCAAGAGAAGACCTAGTTCAAAATGATCATGTTGGGAACTTTCATGAAAATGTTGAAAATTCAAATGATAACATAAATTCAAAGTTAACTGAATGGGCCTTGAAACACAACATAACACATGCACCAATAATATTTGGTGAGTATTTTGATCAATTATTGTAAATCCCAAAAGAGCTATAACATGATATCTGTATTATAATTTTTTTCATTGTCAATTCAATCTGCAATAATATCTTTGTTACAGGATCTTCTGAAGCCATTGGCACTGAAAAACAGATTGAGTAGACTTTGCAGAAGTTTTTCAGGAGGACTAAGGAGAGAAGCCACAGAGAAAAAGATAATGCAATGCCTGCAATAAATGCAACACCCTCATAATATACGAAAATCGGTTATTTTTGTTTAAGTGTTTGTATATCTATACCTGAATATTTTGCGTTTCATAAAACTGTAGTTTTACCATATTTAAATTTTGTCGTCAAACTCGAACACGAAAATATGTAAAAAGTTGATTCATTCAGGGCTGGCTATTCAATCCGGGATGATCCACAGATTAACTAAACCGAGTTTGGTTGGCTACAGAGCTACTGATATGATTGGCAACTAAACCGAGATTAGATAATCTGTGGATCATCTCGGGTTGAGCAACCAGTCCTCAGTAAAGTGAAGGTACAGATGTGGTCCAGTATTGTACATTTGGTGTACATCTGAAAACGTACTATCATGGACGTTTTCAATCGATCCAGTTTTGTTTGTCCCATGTACTTACAGTTGTGAACATACAGTTGTGTCCAGATTTCTACATTCGCTGTACATCCGAAAATATTTAATTATGGAAATTAGCAATTGATCCAGTTTTGTTTGTCCAATGTAAATACAATGGTTAACGTACAGATGTGGTCTAGTATTGTACATTCGGTGTACATTTGATAACGTACACTTATGTAAGTTCACAATTGATCCAGTTTTGATTGTCCATTATATGTACAATGATGAACGTACAGATGTGGTCCAGTATTATACATTCGGTGTTCATCCAAAAACGTACAAACATGGAAGTTTTAAAAGGATCCAGTCTTTTTCGTCCAATGGACGTACATATACGTCCAATAAGTAACGTTAGGATTATTGGTCGATTATTGTACATCGAATGTTCATCCACAAACGTTCTCTTATGGATGTTCATGTCGGTCGAATATTTTACGTCCATTGATAATCCATGAGATGTACAATACGAAATGTACGAAGCCTATCCTGAATAGTACATCCATTGGACACCCATATCGAGTCCATGGACGTTTGGATTAATCTTGGACCCAAAATGGACGTCCACGGGACGTCTTGTGCTATATGGGCTAATATGTGTACAATTTTCAACTGATTCACCTAGTCTTTTTTTGTTTATTTGTGATTGAATTTATATATAGGATGTGTTTTTGTTTGTCGTTTTTTTATCATATTTTTACACAATATGACATAATTAATTTGTGAATTAAACCTGTTTTGTGTTGAGAATCTTATTTGGATTTCATTTTTTCCATATTTTCCATAAAAATTTTCAAATTAAATGAATGGAAGAAAAGGACATTCGAGAACGTCCAGGGGATGTACCATATATCCCAAAGATGTCCCTGGGACATCCCTAGGGTGTCCCTTTGATGTCCATCCCAGGGATGTCCCTGGGACATCCCTAGGGTGTCCCTTTGATGTCCATCCCTTGGATGTCGTTTTCGGTAAAAAGTAGATGTCCCTGGGACGTCCCTAGTATGTACCATGTCCCGACAAACGATATCCCAGGGACGTCCTAGTAGCAAATGAAGGACGTCCCTGGGATGTACTTGTGTTGTTAGGGTTAAAGGATGTTGGAAGTATTGTATGTGTTCTTCTGTGGCATTTCTTTGTATGTATCAAAAAAATGTTAACGTGTGGATGTTCGTTCTAGACATAACATAGTTCACCTTGAAAGGATCATCCAATATATTGAATATACATTTATTGTCCAGTTTCATTATATTTCTCGACAATTTTATTTAATAACTTGATCATTTCACACAACAAAAAGTTAAACATTTCATGTGCATTTAATCTTAGAATATTTATATTTTTTTGACCCCTCACTTTCAACTATTTATTTTATTTTGTATTCTTTCATTTTAATACCAATACCTTCTATTTTACACAGGACAGAAACAACATTCTTATATTTTCATAAGGAAATGAAATATCTAATCGTATTGCAATTATCTTCAAAATTGTTGGTTGATATATTTCACATCGAATCTGTTTCGTGAGATGAAATCTTATTTTCAGTACCCTAAGGAATATAAAAGCCTTGGAAGTTATAAAAACAACTTTTTTTTTTTCAACATCAACACTACCATTTTTTATTACTTTATTTAACGTCGGCCTATTTCTGCAACCGGGGCATCAACACTATCATCCTAACAGAATAAATTAATGGAAAAGTTTCACTCAGAATGTGTCAGGTTCGTTTTTTTCAAGAAAAATCTCCTTGAAGACTACATAATAGACATCCCAAAAGAGGGCATTGAAGAAAAATTAATTTCAAATAGAATGTGACACCTTCAAACGTTGGGAATCGCAGTAGATGTGCATTGTCTCAAAATCTCGTACTTTTAACATATCTAAACGTTTTTGTGCTCGCTGGGATTCTATTTCATCTGATCTCATCTAAACAAAGAGTATTGTATGTAAAGTGTTGGGGGTGAATCCATCCTATCGACTGTTGAATCGCATGAATCGCTTCAATTTTGGTAACACTAGTAATATTTTTGATGACATAACATTTCATATTTCATCTGATATCGTCTAGTTTCCTACTATGGAAAATATTATGATGGAAAGGTTGGGGGGGGGGGGATCCACCGTGATCACTGATTTTTTGCATGAATAGCTATCCTGGTGATGAATGGAGTGATGATATTCATCACTTGAGACATTGCTTTCATCTAATGTCATCCAATTTCCAAAATATAAAGCGTATTGTGTTGAGGAAGTTGGGGGGTTAAATTATATCCTTTCGAAATGCATGTGTCGTTGTGCTTGCAGTGACAGTAGCAAAGACCATAGTTCTACGAACCAGGTCCCGCACAGAACGGTTGCCGCGAAAATGAGATAAAATCCTTGAAATTTACAGATGACTGCTCGATTTTTCTTGAAGTCTACCTGGCAATTTTTCCAAAGTGATTTATTCTCAAACGACCTTTGTGGGATCATGGAATGTTCCACGAAGGAATGAGAAGAGGTAGGATCGTGGACTGATGTCTCTAGATGATGAATTGACTTACAAATTGAGGGGATTGGAAAATACCCCCGATGACATTGTTCCATTATACTTTCCGATACAAACTATTACCAAGCCATTCACTGCCCATCTCTGCCGGACTATTACCTCTCTAACAACCTTCTGACCTGAACAAAATCAGAGAGTTCATTGTAGATATCATAAAATATGTTGATGAAGTTGAGAAATCGATGAATCCTGGTCTGCGACAGTCTAGGCTGCTTCCAGCTATCTTAAGCCTTGGTTTTCTCCAAAAGTCGCAGTCGCTGACGACTGCGACCGGGCAGCCGCGACCAGGTCGTCACGACCCCACCTGTTTTCCTCGGCCTCGCCAGTCGCCATTCTGTTAGCTGGCCATTTTGTAATTAACAGCTGTTTTTTTGTTTAAGAGTTTATGCCTTTCAATCTCTAAAAATTCGATTCTTCTAATATTGCTTAATTATCAAGCAAGTACTACAAAATAACAAAAAAGCTATTTTCAACTACAGACTATCTCGAGCAAAAATGGTCACTGCAAATTGTTTTGGTATTTTATGCCATGAATTTCGAATTTTCTCAACTTCAATTAACGTCAAACCATCGACTGTTGACCTAGTTATTTGGGCTTGTTGTTTGTCTTACACACAGGGCCGATCCTAGCAGGTGTGCAGCGCGTGCACCGCACGCCGGCGGCCAAACTAAGGGGCGGCCGCAGGCCGCATTCAGTTATAACAATTAGCTATATTTTTTGAAAGAAGAAAAATGGAACATTAGTGCTCGGTTGTGTTGTGTGTTGGTCTATTGTCCATTAGTATCTTCTCCTACTCTCATCTACACACATTCTTCATTTGAGAGCAAAATTCATGGCAGAGCCGGCAATGCAACATAAAAAATTGAAATTTCTATAAAAAAAAAAAACCAAGGGCCATATTTTTGACACGACTAAGTATGTTTGGTTCCTGTGTGCGGCGCGGCGGCTTATTTATGTACCTATAGTCTTTACGATGTCAGTTGGAACGGCGAAAAAATTTTTAAAGGAGGTACCAGCGGCGAAACCTTTGAAAAAAACGTGCTGCTGTTCGCCGGGCGGCTTTTTTTCAAAGGTTTCGATGCTGCGGCCTCCTTTTTATTTTTTTTTCGCCGTGCCAACTTACTTGTAAAGACTATTTATATCACAGTCGGCACGCGGCTCGCAGGTCAATGGTAAAAAGAAACTTTATTTTAGCGGTTTTCTTTATAGATAAGAAATGGATTGTTTCGACAAAGTTAAAGGGATGCGGCATCGGAATTTTTTTGCTACTTCACCACTATATATAAACCATTTTCATTTCAAAATGTTCATTCAATTTTGAATCAACATACAATAAGACTGGTCGCAAGTGTAAGTTAATATTGGAAATTAGTGACAAGGTGTTGCTGTTTAGTATCGTTTAAATATTTAAATCAGAACTGTGGTAAGTACCAAAGCTCTTAACTAGATTTATGAACGAATGAAATGTAGTTCAATTTTTAGCCAGTCAAAATTTAGCATTCAGAGGAACTAGTACGGAGTTGTATCATAGAGATAATGGTAATTTTTTAAAGGCAGTAGAGATGTTTGCCAAATTTGATCCAGTTATTTCAGAACACCTTAATAATATCAGTAAACAATAACAAAGATTAAAAAACACGTATTCCACACTACTTAGGGCAGCATTTTCAAAATGAAGTAATTCATATTTTAGCCGAATCTATTCGTAATGAGATAACACGCATTGTCAAAAAAGCCAAATATTACACTATAATTCTCGACTCTACGCCCGATATTAGTCATACAGAACAAATCACGTTTGTAATTAGATGTGTGAACACTACTGATGGTAAAAGTAAAGTAGATATTTTAGAATTTTTTCTAGGATTTTTTTCAGTAACTAATAACACTGGAGAAGGTCTGTGCAATTTTCTATTAGAGAAGCTATTACCTAGTCTGCAGCTCGAAGTTAAAGATATACGTGGTCAGGGCTACGACAATGGATCGAACATGAAGGGGAAAAATATAGGGCTTCAGTAACGGATTCTCGATATCAATCCTAATACGTGCCGTGTGCGGCTCATACCTTAAACCTCGTCGTTAATGACGCTGCCAGCTCCAGTGGTGAAATTTCTGGATTTTTTTATATGGTACAAGAGGAATATATTTTTTTTTCTGCGTCCCCATATCGATGGGATTTACTGAAAAACTATGTGAAAAGTCTAACTTTGAAACCATTAAGTGAAACAAGGTGGGAAAGTCGTATCAATGCTATTAGACCTCTAAAGCAAGACCTCAAAAACACTATTACCGCATTAAATGCCTTTATCGTATCATTGAAGATTAAGATATTTTTATATGAAATCTTTATTAATAATTATTAACATCATAAACGTACCAAAACCTACATAAAACCTTAGTTACTCATAATACATTAGTTACCATGATTTAATACGTTAGTTACGAAAGCATAATACGTTAGATACCAAATAATATTAGAACTAGTTTTCATGAACATGTAAAACAATATTTTGACAGTTTTCAAATTTGATGGATACACCTTTGCCTTTAGCGTCCACGATCATCAGAAAGTTACAAAACTGCCGATATTCCTTTTCATGATAGATGATAGATTTATCCGGAAGCAAGTTCAACCTTATAGTGTTGGCTGCAGCTAATATATCGTCAGGAATATCAAAATCTTGCATGATTTTAATGATGACTTTTTGAAATGCCAAAATGAAATGACATAAAACCTTGTTGCTTCTATTTTCGCATCGCCGTTGTCAATGATACGATAAAGCTCTGAATGTAACTCGATTATTAGCGATTTAACACCGTCTCGGACATTGCGGGTGACTCGGCTGTCGCCTAGTCACCTAGCAATGTCCTCGACTATTATAAATCGCATAATAATCTCGTTATATTAATAGCTATAATTGAAGATTCCACCAGAGACGCGAAAACAAAAAATGGTGCAAAATCAATAATTAAAAATTTTGAATCATTCAAATTTTTGTGTTTAATTTTGATTTGGCATGATTTATTATCAAGAATTAATGTTCTGAGTAAAATGCTTCAAAATCCTAAATTAAACATCGCGGAATGCATTGAAGGCTTAGATAATTTAAAAAAATATTTTGTTTCACAAAGATCAGACGATATTTTCAAAATATTTGTCGAATCAGCCACATCACTTGCTAGAGATTTAGGTATCGATCCCGAATTTCCAAGTTCGAGGCTCAGGAAAAAGGTCCGTTTATTTGATTACGAGGGCAGTGATGAACCCCTTTTGAATCCCTTCCAGCAATTCAAGACTTCTTTCTATTTTGCAATTCTTGATCACGCGATCTCTTCGGTAAATGAAAGATTTACATTATTATCTGAGTGCTTTTCAATATTCTGCTTTCTGTATGAGCTTCACAACATTTCTAGTGATGATCTCATGAAAGCCTGCATGGACTTAGATATTAAGTTACAGGTACAGGAGGAAGGAAGTATCGTGAAAGATATAGACGGTATACAACTGTTTAATGAAATAACTTCATTCAAAGATATTTTTCCAGGTAAGAAACAGCCAATTGAGGTATTAGAAATCATAGTCAAAAATGATCTCATTTTCTGTTTTCCTAATTTTGCTCTAACAATAAGAATTTTTTTAACCCTACCTGTTTCTGTGGCTTCAGAAGAAAAAAGTTTCAGCAAATTAAAAATTATTAAAAATTACTTGAGAAATAATATGACACAAGAAAGCTTTCAGATTTGGCCATCATCTCTATTGAATCCGAAATCTGTGAAAAAATAGATTTTACGGAAATTATTGATAAATTTGCCACTCAGAAAGCCAGAAAGGTTATTTTATAATTAGGTAATTATAATGATTAGGTACCTAGTCTGTAGACTGTAGAACAACTGATTTATATACTTTTCGTTGGTATACGCACTGAGTATGTCCAAAATCGTTGTGTGTGAAATAGACGTTATACAGGTAGATGAGTTTAAGAGTTTATAACGTCAACGTTAAATATTAGTCAAAATAAGAAAAAAATCTCTGGAGGGGCGGCACATCTGGTATTTGCACGCGGGCGGCCAATACCCTAGGATCGGCCCTGCTTACACAACATGTTACGCAAGGAATATATTGTGAACACTCCAAGACGACAAGGTACAGAAGACACCCAATGCCGACTGAAAATATGATTCCTATAGAGGGTTTCCATCGTGCTGAAAGTTTTCAGGTACGGAGTAGGTTCAAAGACTACTTACTTTTCTAACGAAGGTACCGTAACTTGACAGGATGGAAGAATTTAATGATGTTTCTATTTTCATTTGTTCGCTCTGTGTACTTGTGTTACAATATGTTTCCTAAAGAAATGTACCAACTGTATTAAAACGCAATATCCATCCATATCATTTCCTTCTTGGTATGTAACTTATATGACTCGTTTTTTCGGATCATACAGTGCGGGGCACTTGGATATGTGATGCACCAGTTGGTAATCATCTATCGAATCCATATCTTCCGTGTCTTATAAAAAATGTAAATGTGAATAGTGTTATTATAACTGACAAGTACCAACTATTACATACATGCCATAACTATAAACGTATTTCTACTGTGCTGTGGAAAAAATACAGTGAAAGATACTTGTCACAGCCCAAAACCACCTGTTTCACTGTCAAATTCGATACGAAATGGGTCTGCTCCCGGAGCGATCAAGCGACTGGCGACTAAACGAACGGTAGTTAGTAGTAACGACTTGGCAGCAGCTAGGAAAACAGGAACATTTAAATTGCATTGGAGATGTCTCAACGACCTGCTCGCGGCTACTCGATCGCAGTCGTTAGCGACTGCAACTTTCGGAGAAAACCAAAGGCTTTAGAATGACTTATCCGGAAAAGGTGAGCCCTACTAAGAAAGGTGAGGAGAGCAAACAATCTAAATCAACTTCTCTTTTATTTTTCAGTAACAACCCGCATGAAATAATCGTAACCCTAACAACACAGGGATGTCCTGGGTCCTGTTTATGTACCTCGGTACAAGGACATGATTGGAACATTCGGGGATGTCCCGCAGAGGTTGTCCAGAGGCCATCCCATCTGGTATATCCATAGGTTGTCCCATTTATGTCCCTGGTATTTCTGATATCCATTCTCATATATAAGAATCGTCGAAACTCATCAGAATGTTAATTAAAAATTCAAAGTTGATATTTTGTTTTTCTTCTGGAAAATAACTATGAAGAAAATGGAAATATATCTCAGAAATTTCTGGGAAGTTACCAATTCCCAAGCAAAAAATGGATAATGCATAATATGCCCTTAATATAAATTTTCAAGAATGATACAAATCATACACAAATCCCAAACACTGTGGTTTTATCCTGTTTGGCTTTGGCAAAATTGTTTGAATTATTTGGTGATCTGTCAATAATGCTTAACCTCACTTTGCATAATGTGCAAGTTTCTAACTTTTCTTTGTTCGATGTAAAAAGATTAGCGGCATCCTTTTTGTGTTTGACGATTTTTGTAAGCATTTTATCAGTTATAGTGTTGTGTATATCATAGTAAAAAAATTGAAATAATAATTTGAGTTTAATGTTGGTGAAACAAATATCAAAATAATGACTGTAATCTTTTGGATCGAAGACTTGATTGTTCCAATATTATGGTTATTCGATTCTGTTTATAGTAGTATATTCATTAATCTATTATAGGTACATATTAATATATTGGATCGTAGGAGGAAGGTATTCCCAAAGCTTGAGAGAAAAAATACACTGAGTAAATATTATAAATAAAGGACAAGAAAACTTGGAAGACAAAATGAAGAATCTTGAGAGGCTTGTAGTGGGCCTTCTACAAGTCGATTAATGGCTGTGAATTATGATATTCATATAACATTACCTTCTACATGTTCAGATAAAATATCCCTGAAGTTGATCAATGTGAATCAAGTTCTGAACATTGGTCTGATGGTTCTTCCCTTGCAGAATTGAGCCCCACATCAAGAGAAGACCTAGTTGAAAATTATCCTATTGAGAACTTCCATGAAAATATTGAAAATTCAATTGATAACATAAATTCAAAGTTAACTCAATGGGCCTTGAAACATAACATAACACATGCAGCAATAATACTTGGTTAATATTTTTATCTATTATTGTTAATTCCAAAAGAGCTATAACATGATATCTGTATTAGTAATTTTTTTCATTGTCAATTCAATTTCACCTGCAATAATATCTTTGTTACAGGATCTTCTGAAGCCATTGCAGACAGAAGTTTTTCAGGAAGACCAAGGAGAGAAGCCACAGAGAAAAAGATAATGCAATGCCTGCAATAAATGCAACACCCTAATATGTGTACAACTGATTCACCTAGTCTTTTTTTGTTTATTTGTCATATGAATTTATATATGTTTGTCGTTTCTTTATCATATTTTAACACAATATGACATATTAATTTCTGAATTAAACTCGTTTTGTATTGAGAATCTTTGGATTTAATTTTTTCTATATTTTCCATGAAATTTTTCAAATTAAATGAATGAAAGAAGAGGACAATCGAGGACGTCCAGGGGATGTCCCTGGGATTTCCTACTTTAATTTTAGAACATACCTAGGTTGTCCCTTCCCAGACAGCACGGAATATTCCTAGAATATTCTCTAAATATCCGGAAAGAGAAGAGTATATTCCGAATATACATGGCATATTCCTAGAATATTCACATGCCTCTAGCATATTCCAGGAATATTCCAAAATTGCATATTCCTGGAATATTCTCGGGAGAATGTACCACGAATATTCTTGTGAGAATATTCCTGTATGAATATTCATAGAATATTCCTGTGTGAATATTCATGGAATAATCATATATGAATATTCATAGAATAATCAAAATTGAATATTATGTATTGTATATTCATAGAATATTCTCTCTTATTTATATGGAATGAACACCGACTTCAAAATATGGGTAAAGTATGAGAAAAAGTGGGAATAGATGTATTTGATTTGCAGAGTTTTTGTTCAGACAAGCTGACAAAATTATAATTGGTCGGAAAATATGGAGGTGCACTTTCACGACCAATCAAAACCATTTCGCGCGCGTCAGCGTCTGTCGTTCATCCGGTAGTCGTAACTTAACCCGATGGCAGAGCTGTAAAGTTGAATGTATTTTAAATTGATATTTGATATCTTTTGTTTTTTTTTTACTGGTTTGGGTTACTTTTGCATATTTGTATGTGAAACTACTGTGTTTGGAATTGTTTAACAAATATTCTTAATAATCACCACAGTGTGATAAGTACACTTTTATGTTACCATTCATTTCATTCCATAAAAATTTCATTTCTATATCACTGATCATTTCATTTTCAAGGCGTATTCTACAAAATGCCTAAAAGAAAAAGGAGCAGTGCTTGGTAAAAGGAAATACACCAGGAAACTGAAAATATTCTTAATGCAATTTTTACACAAACTCCGACACAGCATGCAAAAGGACAGTTCAGTAATCAAGTTGAAACTATTAGTGATAGAATGGAAAGTTTTTCTGATTCAGATAGCAGTAGTTCGATCTTGCAATTCTTGTTTTTTCAGAGATATCCCCGTAGTGACAGAAGAAACGGGTAAATGAAATATGTGTTATTATTATAACTATATAGAAATAGACCCGTTGTTTCATTTCATTGTAGGGAAGGGGTGCGCAGTCTGCAGAAATCAAATGTTTTTTTTCTGAGTGGAACCTGCAATTCCAATCCCCAAATACTCTGAGGAAAACAATTACGTATCACACTAATACATAATTTTTTAAATGAAGTTTTGTTTCTTGCGTATGTAAGCAAATACATTGCTTGAATTGTCAGGCATAATTATAGAAGTTCATATTATTGATGTAGAAGTGCCATTCAAGATTTTATATTTGATATGGAAATTGATTTTTTTTTTTTTTAAATTTGGGTTTTTTAAAATCAATGGAATATTCTAGGATTATCCTTTCTGGAATATTGTACGTATATTCTGGATATACAAGGAATATTCCCAGAGGATATTCCAGGAGTATTCTTTCTGGAATATTCTGGGAATATTCCTCATGGAATATTCAAGGAATATCTAAAATTTTGCCCACCAGCACATTCTAGGAATATTCCAAAAAAGATATGTATATCCCTGCCACATTTAAGAATATTCCAATATCCCAAAAATAATATTCTATGAATATTCATGGTACATCCCTGGGAAGTACCAAAAGGACATCCCTTGTATGTCCTTTTTGGTGGAAAGTTGATGTCCCTAGTATGTACCATGTCCCGACAAAGGATATCTCAGGGACGTCCTAGTAGCAAATGAAGCACGTCCCTGGGATGAACATGGGATGTACTTGTGTTGTTAGGGAGGAGGGAGATCTAAACCAACCCAGGTAACACGGATCTCTCCGTGAGATCTCTGAGAGGTTTTAATTAGGATCTTACGCGAACTCCTATTGCGAGGTCTCGGTGATCGCTACTAAACGAAAATCTTACTGGTGTCTCCAGGAGAAATCTTGAAGTCCTCACATTTCATTTGCCAGGTTCCAACTTATTGCGAGTTCCTAAAGATGTCCCGAACGTAACCTGAATAAGAAATTCTTATTGCGAGTTCCTAAAGTTATCCCGAATGTAACCAGAACAAGAAATTCTCAATGCGAGTTATTGAAGTTATCCTGATCGTAACCTGAATAAGAAATTCTCATTGCGAGTTCCTAAAGATATCCCGAATGTAACGAGAACAAGAATTTATCACTGCGAGTTCCTAAAGTTATCACGAACGTAACCTGAATGAGGAATTCTCATTGCAATGTATATTTATATATTGTTTTCCGGTGTTAGTGGCGGCAACACTGCTGGAGAGTTGAAAGAATGAGAGAGACAATAGATACGCGAGACATATTATACACATCGCACATCAGGGAATTCTATGATACAGAAACAGATCGTGATCGTGAGTCGTGGATCGTCCATCATTCCTATCCGTTCGTCTTTTGAGTGTGTGGATGGCGTTGACTGCTGTTGCTCAAAGCACAAGGTGATTGTTTGTCGTTTGCATAATATATATTTGACTATTTGTGTTTAATGAAGAGTGAGTAAGTGCTGTTTTTCAGCATGTTCTCATTTTACGAAGGATATTTTAGTTGTTTAGGCCTACTGATGGTGTAATAGATGAGAGGTGTTAACTTGTTGCCGCCATTTTAGATGTATCCTTTACCCAGCAACCGACAAAAAGGAATTTATTCAATTTATCATATATCATTGTTATCAATTAGTTTCTACGTGCTTTGATTGGCGTATTAGAATATATTTTCACCTCGAAAAATAAGTACCTTTCATATCTATTATTTAGAAGTAATAAATAGAATGCCTGCTCGATATAAGCCTGAAGAGGCACCGAATGAGCATTCAAAGCAAATCAGGCAATAATGAAGATAATGCCTTTAATAATGACAATCTAGCTAAAGGAGTTTTTTATCCTAATTTAACGGGCGACTATTTTTCCTTCAAATTTCAAATTGGTACCTTATTTTCTCTCAACAGCGCTACATTTTCTATAGGAAAGTCATTTCAGACATTTTATGCAGGGTGCCTTTCATGGGGTTACGGAGCTTCTTCACTTTTTAGATTTGTTTTTGAATTCCTTAGAAAAAACAGCGTTCACATTGCCAAAATCAAACTTTTAACCTGAAGAAATCTTATTTACATTTTGATTCAGATATTTGACTGAAAAACTTTTTATCCAATCTTGATTGAGAAAGTTTTTTATTCTAATATCAGAATGAAAATGCAAATATTCACAAGAGGAATTTTTCAGGTGAAAATTTAGGAATGTTTCACAATATTTATTGTGATATGAATTCTATATATCAGATAATGTCAATGTCCAGCATGCCATAGTAGTTGTTTTCTGTTAGATATTACAAAAAGTAACGTCAATTTTTCAACGTAGTTTTTTTCCAATTCTGAAAAAATTTGTTTTTAAATTTTTTCTACTTCAATATATAAGAATATCCTGTACAACTCGCAATCCGAACTCTTGAAGATTATGCCAGAAGCACAGCAAGCGACCTCACATAGAACTCAACAAAAGCAGTTGACGTGAATTTCCCAAAGAACTCGGCAAAAGGCTGTATATGCGAAGTGCCCACGGAACTCGCCAGAGGCACTGCCTGCCATGATCACATAGCTTTCATGCGAACTCACAGAGACCTCGACATGATATGTAAATGAGAATTTCCCAAAGTACTCGCCACAAGATTTCTCAGAGATCTCGCCAGAGTGTATTAGAGATATAGAGCTCTCAACAACCTCTCAGAGAAGGCGTCACAATTTTCTAAAAAGTGTTCGCCGATATATCTTTACTTTTACTTTTAATCACAGAATTCGGAAGGTTAAACTACCCTCTAAACGGTCGAATCGCATGTGTCGCTAAGCTTGCAGTGACAGTGTTAATACTTAGATAGATAGATTACTTTATTAATCATGCTATGTACACAAAATACATTTATGACAGGTCACAGTTACAAAAATAGTAAAATTGTAGTTCACAAGTAGTAAAAAAGTTTTTGTCAAAATATGTGTAAATAGATAAATAAAATAAAATTAATAGAATAGAGTAATACATTAATGTGTTATTCCAGACATAATGGACATCACATACAAGAATTTGAGCATAAGTCGATCAATCATATCATCAATTATTTAAAATAATTGAAAAGTTATTGACAAGTCATGATTCCCTGAGCATAGTTACACCTTGCCTTACACATTTAACATATTCCTCAAGAGAGTAGAAGGGGTTTTCGAGCAAAAATAATTTTATTGTTTTATTGAAAGCAAATGTTCCTAATTTTCTAACTTCCCCTGGAAGAATGTTGTAGACGTTCAAATTCAGTGAATTATTTTGGGATTTACTGAGCCTATGTCTAGGTCCTCTTATTATATCTGCACCTCTGGTGTTGTGTTGGTGAATGTCTGATTGTATTATTAATGTGGGAATTCTTTTGTGAATTTCTATCGAAGTATTCCAAATGTAAATGGAAGGAAGAGTCATGATTTTTAAATTTTTAAACAGTGGTCAACAGGTTTCTCTATATTTTGCATTGCACATAATTCTAATAGCTTTTTTTTGTTGTCGGAAAACGCTAGAAACTGCAGATGAGTTTCCCCAAACTACAATGCCATAATTAAGATGAGAATGGAATAAAGAAAAATAAACTGATCTCAGGGTGTTTATATTTGTGCAATGTCTGAGTTGTCGAATACAGAAAAGAGAGCGCGACAGTTTCAAATTAAGTTGCCTGACATGCTCGGTCCAGATTAGCGATTCGTCCAAAATGAATCCTAGTAGTTTCACATTTTATCCTCTGGGATGGGTTTCCTGGTAGAGATTATCAAGTTTGTGGATTTATTGTTGTTTAATTTCAGCTTGTTAGCTATGAACCACTGTTCAGCTTTCTCTTCAATTTCTTCCGATACGGTTTCTAGGGAATTATATTCCTCATGAGAATAAATTAAAGTAGTGTCGTCTGCATATAGAACACTTTCGTTTGGGGCCAAGAAGGAAGGAAGATCATTAATATAAATTACAAACAACAGTGGGCCCAGGATCGAACCCTGTGGGACACCAAATTTAACGTCTCTAAAACTGGACAATTTGTTATTGAAAAATACAGCTTGGAAACGATTTGTCAAATACGATTCAATAAGTGTGAGAGCGATACCTCTGATTCCATAGTAGCTGAGTTTTTCAAGAAGGATTTCATGGGAAACACAATCAAAAGCTTTAGATAAATCGCAGAGAGTAATACCCACATGATTTCCCTGTTCAAGACCCGCAACTATTTACTCAACCACCCTCATTGTTGCACTTGTTGTTGAATGATTTTTTCGAAAGCCAAATTGTTCATTACTGAGAAACTTGCTGTCTTCGAAGTACTTGGATAATCTTTGCTTTAAGATAATTTCAATCAGTTTCGAGATCACATGACACTTCATATTTCATCTGATCCCGTCTAGTTTTCTAATAATGGAGAGTATTGTAATGGGAAAGTTGGGGATGAAACCACCACCCTCACTGTTAATTTGCATGCATCGTTATCCGCCTGGTGGTGAATGAAGTGATGATATCCAAGAAGAAGTTGGGGGGTGAAATGAGGAATGTTCCAGAGTAGAATTGATGAACATTTTATTCAATTCATAAACAAAAATAAAAGTTTGTATAATACCTAGAATAAATTACATCAAATCAACATTGTCACATCAAACCATAACCTCATATTTGATAGTTACCGTCATTTGTGATTCGCGAAAATATGCCAAAAAAATATGTATGTAATCAAAAAGGCACTCGAATGGAATGTTTTAAATATCCTAAATGCACTTACTGCATTAGTATATACAATAGGCACCATGGTATCAGCTTAATATTGTCACAATATACATCTACACAACCTTATGAAAACCATAAAAGCAATGGTTCAGTTTTTCAATTATAAAGTGATAACCTAAAATATATGTAAGAATTTAACTCCATACATCGGCGGACAGGCGTTTCTGTGTTTCCATTTTCTTCAAGTAAGCGGTAGCTTGTTGTTCTATCATTTGACCCTTTTCTTGTAATATTTTCATCAGAATAGCCCTCACATCAGTCGCCATTGATTTTGCATCACTATAAAAAGATTAAATGAAATAAATTGTTATCATATGAGAAATATTTCTTGATATACCTGACCCCTAAATTACATTTTTCTATGACTATTGAAAAAATAACCCTTTTTATGACATTTTTGTTAAGTAAAAGGATGAATTATACACAACAAGCCACGCCTCGTGTGTTATAATTCCATACACATGGGCTTCGGTCAATTAGCGACAAGCAGATTCATTACTCAACAGTTGTACAAGATTGAAGTGAAATATTGGGCATACGTTGCAATGTGTTTAAATCAGATTAGCCATGATGTCATAATTTTTTTGTTGAAAGTACCTTATCCAAATTTTGAAATGAACTTTTGCCAGCCAGCCTTTTGCCCGAAAAATCGAAACAGAGGTATGAAATGTTTCATCAGATATTTATGGATTGGCGAAGAGCAAGACATGTAAATTAGTTTACGGAGAATGTACCCCTAGCCTATTTTGACGAATTTATTTATTTTTTTATTTATTTATTATTATACACGGGTTCTCCCCTTTTTACATATGAAATATAATATAGATACATAATTATACTAAATATAAACCAAAAATGAACAATTATAGTAGTACTACAGTAATAGACGGACATTATACTACCAATCTTTTTAAATTGGCTTTGAATGAATTTGATGTTATTCCAGTAAATTCCAAACCTCTATTGCAATATTCATTACCTAATCTAACAAAACGTGACAGCTAAATATGAAGCTTCTTCTTTATGGTCACAGTATTCCATTCTAAGAAGCACTATTTCAATCAACAATAATATGAACATCGATACATATTCAAAATTACGCCCATTTTTTTGAAGGAAATTTGATGGATAGGTATATGCCTAAAGCGGGGATCCAACAGCGCGTGGAGTGGCGATCCTGGATTGAGGTTTGAGTGTCAAGATTGGCGCGTCGAAATGTGTCGGGCCGTTCCCACGGCGCATGTAGGATCGCTGTTCTAGACGTGGACCCGCAACTGTTGTAGTCTGTTTTAAGCCGGCAGTGTTGGCGTTAAAAATTTAAATAATTTGGTTTAATTGCAATCACTCATTTGCTCTTCAATTCGCTTCCAGGCATCATGAATTAAATTCCTGTTCTTATGGTTTGGATCCCGTTGGTTCCAAATAATCGGCTCGGCTTCATGGAGGGATAAAAATTCCACTTCGTTCGACTACTCCATGGTGAAAGTTATATACCACGGCACTGACAGTACCACGCTCCTAGCCGCGTCGTTGGATCGGTATACACGTGTTGAACGCCATCGTCCGAGCTCCTTTGAACCATGTTCATTTACCGACAAACGACGGGACTCACCGCGCCGACCGAAGATCGCCAAGCCTGCCCTATCCGACGGCGCGTGAACTGGCGAGTTTGGCGCGAGGAGTGCTACTCCACGCGCCGTTGGATCCCGGCTTAAGAAAGCAAGGATATTCACTGCCGATGAAATCGATCAGTTTATCACCATAGCTCCTGATAACATTCATCTCGCAACAAAAGTAAGGCAATTATTCAATATTTACGAATCTTCATTAAAAATTTGCCTGCTAATTTTGTAAGAATAGCTTTCTAAAGGTGGATTTAGTCAACTATTTTAATTTTAGCAATAACGATAACATTAAGAAGCGACCTTGAATATTCCAACTTACAATGCGCATGTCATGACCACTGACAAATACGAATACATGTTTATAGTTCGATGTCAATGTTTTAATCACAATTAAACTGCTGAGACATGCTTTCCAGTTCGTTCATCTCCATGATCGCAATATAAACAAAACACATTTCAAATTAAAAATAGCCAAATAAGTTATATTTACTAGAATACAGAACTGAGCGAACTGTCACTTGTCATACGTGTCCTGTCATTCTTAAAGTTATTGCTAAATCTAAAGTGATTTTTCTTCAAACTTAACCATACAAACCGGGTTAGCAATAAGTTAACCTGTCAATATTCCTCGAAGTGTATTCCAAACTATGACGTAGGAGTTAACCAACCACACAAACCAGCTCACTGAGATAGTTTGACAGAGTGGTTATCTTGTTGGAGGTTAGGTTTTTTGTTTATTCATATGGAATGATAAGGATAAAGGTCCTATATCAGTGTAAAAGTATATTAAAAATATATAATGGTTTCATACAAAGTATATGTGAATGAGAGATTATATCAGATCATGTTCATCATTTTCCAGCATTTGCATAATCCAGATATTGATAAAATGTATTCCCAATGAATTGATGGCCACTAAAGAAGGATGTGGTGAAATCTGAATATATTCTATAAATTCCAGTACTAATAAATTTGCCAAATTCATTTTTATTGTATTTTCAAAAACTCGAAGTACACATAAGTAAAGAGAAGATAACAAAATATTAATCAACGCCGTAATACAATTTTTTAATCCTCAACAATAAAAACCAAATCTGTCAACCTTCACAAGTTAAACCGAAGTCTACCGTGACGTCATACAATAGTTAACCTGGTTTGCGTGGTTAAGTTCGAAGAAAAATGACTTAAATTCATTGTATAAAATAGGTTGACTAAATCCACCTTAACTGTTCTAATTCTTACTCCAATAGAGAATGTTCGTAGCAAAGGTTCGTAGCTTAGTTGGATATGTAGCAGGATACACAAATTCATTGGCGAGGTGGTATAGGTTAAAATCCCTGATGGATCCCTATTTTTCGAAATGGATAATGTTTTTTCGATATTAACTATAGTACAAATTATTTCTTCATTTCATACTACGTAAAAAAATCTAAATTCATTTAATTTTCACAAGCTTTTATTTAGTTTCACTTGTTAGTTAGTTCGTTCGTTAGTTTGGGTCAAATCTGAATTTTGACCGACTTCTAGTCGTCCGATTAATTTGGAATTTGGCAGGTGTTCATAATTCTGGAGAGAAAAAAAATGGCGGCTCCAAGATGGAGGACGAGATTTTTAATTATGGTCCAATTTGATTCAAAATTGGTTTCGGGGTCGTAGATTATGAATGTTTGTCAAAATTCATAATTTCAAGATGGCGGCTCCAAGAAGGCGGACGAGTTTTGTGATTATGGTCCAATTCGATTCAAAATTGGTGTGGGGACTTTCGGGGTTGGTAATTACGACATTTTTGTCAAAATTCATAATTTCAAGATGGCGGCTCCAAGAAGGCGGACGAGTTTTCGTGATTATGGTCCGATTCGATTCAAAATTGGTAGGCGGCAGTTTTTGCTGTCGGAGATTTTGAATTTTTTGTCAAAATTCATAAATTCAAGATGGCGGCCCCAAGATGGAGGACGCGTTTTCTGATTATGGTCATATTTTATACAAAATTGGTATGTGGGGGTTTTCAGGTTCGGAGATTATACATTTTTTGTCGAAATCTATAAATTCAAGATAGCGACTTCAGGATGGCGGACGAGTTTTGTGATTATGGTAAGATTCTATTCAAAATTGGTGCGTGGGAGTTTTTGGGGGCTTGTGGCTCAGTGGAACGAGCGTCGGTCTTGTGTCAACTGTTTCCACCTGGCGCGGGTTATATTCCCGCAGCTGGTAAAAAATTTTTTCATGGTCCCAAGAGTGGTTTCGGATCCCACTATAAAAGGTAAGGTCCCCGTGATCTTAACTCGTACAAGTTTTCATTAACTTCTGAGGGTTGGTCAAACAACTAAGAAAGCGGTTAAAAACAATTTTACAATTAACGATGCTCTATTATAAATGAACAGATTAGATCAAGGCGAACTTACTAAAAAGCAAAAAATAAAATTATTAATAAAAAGCCTTTTTGAAGTTTTCTTTGAAGCCGTGTACTAAAACGTATAAAATAAGTTAAGTCATCGCTGACAATGATTTAATTATTTTTTGTTGAATTATTTGGTTTTAACACGTTGGCTGCCACGGCAATTTTCAGAATTCCGGTCTAAAAAGCCAATTTCATTTAATCATTTTATATTATTGAAAACTCTAATTATATTACATAGTAATTATCAAGAAGCATATAAAATGTATTTAAAAAAAAAAAAGGTCTTACGAATTATCTCGTAGTTGGCTTATGTAACAGAAATATCTTCGCGGAAGCCAACTACGAGTTAATTCGTACTCAGACACGTTTAGACCTGTTGCTTCGCTAAAGCTGAATCAGATATATGCGTCCATATTCGTCAGTAGTATATCAGATATTGTCCAGTGCTTCACATTTACGTCTTTCTTGAGAGTGTTGTTTTATAATTATTGTTATAAATTAAGAAACCAATATGGATAAGACAAGACCAATGACTGAAAATGAACTTGAGTACTACGCTAATCTAAGTGATTCAGAATTTGACGCGATTTTCGGCGAGGATGGTAACGACAGTAGCGATTATGAACATGGTAACGACAGTAGCGATTATGAACCTTCTGTGAATTCAAGTGATAGTGACGATGAAGTCGTCTCCGAACCTGAAGATGAAGTCGTCTCCGAACCTGAAGATGAAGTCGTCTCCGAACCTGAAGATGAAGTCGTCTCCGAACCTGAAGATGAAGTTGTTCCCGATCCAGATGATAATGATGATGAACCCAAGCAACAACATCAAATCCGAATGATAATTTGTGGACAGACATTCAACAAAATCCTGAACTATTTATTTTCCAAAAAAATGTTGGTTTGAAATTGGATACGTCAAATTTTACAGTGCAAACGCTGGTTGACTTATTTTTTCGGAAGAGTTTCTTGCATTACTGGTCGAACAAACTAATTTATATGCTGCAAGAAATTGCAAAAGCACAGCAATAAAAAAAATCTAACAGGGTATCAAAGTGGACAGACGTCAGTGCTGCAGAGATGAAAGTGTTTATTGGACTTTTGTTACAAATGGGGCCTTGTTCTTTCCCATCAATTGAACATTACTGGAGCACAAGCAAGCTATATAATGTAATGTTTTGGCGCTCAAATATGAGTCGAAATCGATTCCAGTTGTTACTTCGTTATTTTCATTTGGTTGATAACACAATACCATCTGCCGACAGGTTATACAAGGTTTGACCAATTCTAACTCATTTCAACAATATTATGCGTGAAAACTATGTACCAGATAAAAATATTTGTATTGACGAATCCATGATGCTGTGGCGTGGAAGATTGCATTTCAGCCAGTACATAAAAAATAAAAAACACAAATACGGTGTCAAACTGTACGAACTATGTGAGTCCGACGGTCTTGTAATGAAAATCAAAATTTACAGCGGAAAATCAGAGGAAACTGACCATAATTTAGGTCACACTACTGATGTTGTGTTACATTTACTCGAGGACTATCTCGATAAGGGATACATGCTTTATATGGACAATTTTTATAATTCTGTTACTCTAACTAACTTACTAAATACAAGAAAAACTTACGTGTGTGGAACTCTACGAAATAAAAGAAAGGGAAACCCCTGAGATGTGGTACATCGTAAATTCAAAAAAGGAGAGTGTATTTGGCAGCAAAATGGACCTGTTACTGTGTGCAAATGGAAGGACAAACGAGATGTCCTTACCATTTCAAACATGCATGTTGTTGAAATGGTAGAGGTGTCAATCGCTAATGGAAAACTTTCTATGAAACCGAATATAATTCGAGATTACAATAAAGGAATGTCTGGAATTGACCGATCAGATCAAATGCTGTCGTACTACACATCTCTAAGAAAGACTATTAGATGGCCTAAAAAGGTTTCACTACATATTATAGAGATATATTTACACAATGCGCACAAAATTTTTCAAAAAGTAACTTCTTCTAAAATAAAACTGATAAAGTTTAGAGAAGAATTTGTCGTCGCGTTGATTGGAGAAGAGATTCAACCAGTTTTGAAAAAGATAAGATTGCAAGAGCTTCATTATTTAGAGAGTCTGCCACCTACCGAAAAAAAACAACGTCCGACAAAGCCATGTCGTATATGTACCCAAGCAAAAAAACGCCGAGAAACGCGTTATTTTTGTCCGACCTGTGAAGAGAAGCCAGCCCTTTGTGTGGAAGATTGTTTTAAAAAGTTTCACAAACAATAAAAAAATTTTTTTACTTCTTGATTTATTATTAATAAAATTTCTATTCATGTAGCCAGCATTGATTTTTTGTTCTCTTCCCAGAAGCCATCTATCCATATTAGCACTGATATGCTACGAGTTTCATCGTAGCTGCGCAAAAATGGTAAGTAAACATAGTACGAGATAACTCGTAGTCGGCGTCCTAACAAAGAACGCAATCTACGAGTTATCTCGTAGTTGGCATTCAACGTGTTAAAAAGCTTGTTGCGTGAATTGTAATAAAATTAATACTTGACAAGTTGTTATCAACCAATAATTGTCCAATGAAATTAAGTATTACCTACTTTTATGAACACTTCGCGCGACAAGCTCTTTGAAACCAAATAATTCAACAACAAATAATGAAATCATTGTCAGCGATGACTTAAACTTATTTTATACGTTTCAGTACGCGGCTTAAATAAAAGCTTGTTTTTTTTAATATTTATTTTTATTTTTCTAGGTGGCATTGGTTATGGGAATAATGGGTGCTTGTCGTGCGAACGAACTACATTCAATGAAAACTGAAGACTTTCAAGACCTTGGATTGGCTGCTATAATTACGATACCAAAACAAAAATCATCAGGAAATTCACAGTCACCGACCGTTTTATTCGCTTTGCAAAAAGTATATAGAGCTCCAGCTGAATAATGTTTTAACCAATTCATTCTTCCTCAACCTCCAGAATCGTAAATGTACCAGCCAAAAAATCGGGATCAATAATTCGGAGCAATGAGAAAAAAAATAGCACTTTTTCTAAAACTTCCAAACCCGGAATTATATACTGGACATACATTTCGAAGATCATCGGCAACTATTTCAATCGACGCTGGCGGTGATTCAACATCATATTGAAATGGCATGGAGGATGAAGGATATTTTTACGATTCCTTGAAAAACAAGATGGATACGGCAAAAAAAATTGTGAACTCAATGGGATCTTCCGACGTCTAAAAACATCGCAAACAATACTTGAAACTTAAATTTGGAAATCGATTCCTCTATGAATATTTCCAATTGCACAAACTTCACAATAAATATAGCAAACAATAAATGAGTTTTTATTAGCTTTCAGAATGAAATTGTTTGAAAAATCTATAAAATTTGTTTCCTCAACAAAATATTTTCCAATATCTCCATCAATTTTTGTCAATAAATTTTTCTTCTGCTAGAAGAAAGACATCGTCTGTTTGAATTGAATGGTGAACAATAATGCTTATAGTCATAGAAAAAATGTAGTGAGGTGAAGTGGGGTAAATGTGATAATGGGCAGCAATTGTGATAACGGTGTATATACTTGAAGCAAATTTATTAATTCTGCTGCTATCTATCTAACACGTCTTTAAACTTGCAAGCGAACCACCAAAACACTATACCGAACGAAATTACCTGCCAGTCTGGTTGCAAGCGACATGAATGTTATTAGGCAATCCAAACCTCGTGACCCAATATGGCGGTTGTTGGCACACAAACTGATAATCACCATAAGAACATCATTGTCATTGTGCTCTTTGGACTAGTAAAAGTGTATTTTTGGTTATTTTCGTAGCTGTGTTGTTAATTGATAATATTCAGATGGGGAGTGATTAACTGAAGACACTGTTGTTGAAAAGAAGAGGCTTTGGTGAACGGTATGCTTGAAAATACATCCCCATCTTCTGTTTACATTTTTATCAATGTATTTGTTAGATTTATAAAATGAAGTTGAGATTGATCAGTGATTTAGATTTATTTACACTGAAGATTTCTGAACTGAATTGTTCAATTGTTGGTGCTCCTCCTGTTACGAATATGGATAATATTTCGTATTTGGTTTTTACTCATAGCTTTTATTCCCAAATGCAGATGAAGCCCTATACAAGTTTAGAATCCATAAATATTTTGAATCTGGCTTCTTTGTGAAGGTGAGAACAAAGATTCAGAATCATTCATATATTTTAGTTAGTCTAGTATGTCTTTTCCTAGGCAGCAGGATTTTTCTAATGGGTACAGTAGCAAATCTTGAAAATGAAAATCTTTATTTAAATAGGAAGGAAATCCTAATATACAAATACGTTACATAATATAATAATAATATACAATTACGTTACATTTTTTACAAAATATATATATACAATTAGCTTACTGATAGATTCATTCTTTATCTTTAACTAATCTTATTTCTAATATATTCAAGTAGCATTGATTTGAAAGAATTAAGTGTTGAACATTCTTTTATGTGGTTTGGAAGCTTGTTATATATCAAAAGTCCTTGGTGGAATAAAGAATTCATGGTTTTAGCATAATTAGTTCTCATAACATATAAATCTCTATTGTTCCTAGTATCATGGTTGTGTATTTGATGACAAAATGTTATATATTCCTCAAAGTAAGCGGGGCATAAATTATGCAATATTTTAAAAATAAATGCCATTGAAAAATAGAACAGACTATCCTTAACAGATAACCAATTCAACACATTCAGCATCAATTGAGTAGGTGTATACCTGTTACATCTAAGCACAATGTCATCCAAGTGAATTATTATAAATTAGGAATAATAATACATAAGAGGCAATTTATAACTTCTGATCTATTATGTTTATTGCCACATTTGTTTATTATAGGAGACTTTGATTTGATATTTAAGAATATCACTTCTCAACTTTCATAATAGCATTATAATAGTTCTTTCTAATCAACATACCTTTTTTTCAGGTCAAGTATTCACAAAAGGCAAATTAAAAACCTTCAGATGTTTGGTACATAATTGAAAAGGATAAAAGCATGTGTACTGCTCACTGTACTTGTATGGCCGGTGCTATATTAGAGGCAATGTTATGCACAGATTTGAAAGCTGTGTGGCCAAAGCCATCCAGTCAAAAAATGTATTGGACGACTGGCCTCTTGCTCAGTTCTTCAGTAAAAAATAAAATGTTTCAACTCTAAATGAATAAATATAAATAAATGTTTGTTTATTTGTTGTTTTACTGATTCAGTTGATTACTCTTAATTTAATACCAATCATAAAAAAATGACAATATTGATATTTGTATATAGTACAATTTCGATAAATATCACGATATATCCTATTTTTACTGTTTCTTTGTTTGAAGGTTGTAGATGCTGTGGTAACTTGATTACTCTCGTTTCGGACCTCCATCGTCTTAATGTACCTACTTGAAATGGTTTTCACGATGTTTCAAATGCTTGTATCTGCCAATCGTCTGATTTTTTCTCTACTTTTGAAGTGGAAAATATATCAATTATATATATATATATATATATATTGGGGGAAATGTGACACATACATTTGAGGCAATTGTGATATATGTATCACATTTACCCCGTTGTTTCAGATACATTATGGTACGAACGTACATAAGAAAACTAACTGCAGTCGATGTTAAATATACAGAGGATGCCTTAAATCTGGCGATAAATAATGTAGTTACAGGACAAAAAAAACATATTTGGAGCTTGCAAACAAGACAAAATACCTTATGTAACACTTTACAGTTCAGTTAAAGGTAACAGGGGGTAAGAAAAAAGACAATAAAGGACGTCTCACAGATATTCCCATTACCGAGGAATTAAAGTTAGCCAACGGCCTAAAAACTGTAAAAGTGGGGATTCGGCTTGTCTAGAAAAGAAGTATTTGGAAAATTTGTAGCAGATAACAAAATTGAGACAAGTTTTAAAGACGGAGTCCTCGGTGAGGACTGGTTTCTTAATTTCAAGAAACGTCATAATATGTGCCTTAAAATTCCACAAAATGTGGATTATGCACGTAAGAAAGTGTTGGGCCCATTCATAATTTATACATATTTTGCCTTATTAGAAAGAACTATTGCAGAACTGCAGCTTTTCGATAAACCTCACAGAATATGGAATTCGGTTTAAGTATTAACCCCAGGTCAAAAGTTGTTGGTGAGGTAAATAAACCATCTTCAAGAACAATAAGTTCCCCAGGAAAGGAGAACACAGCATTTCTGTTGATGTGCAATGCAAATGGGGATAAAGTACCACCGTTAATAATATATAAGGGCAAACACTTGTGGGATCAGTGGCTTGCTCCTCCCCGAACAGATTGGCTGGATGGAGAACGATATTTTCACAAGTTATTTCTCAAAGACCTAGATTTACGATGGCCATTCAACTCATATAAACTTGGAACTACTTGAAGCAGCAATGCAAAATAATATTACAATATTAAAACTATCACCGCATAGCAGCCATTTGTTAGAACCTTTGGATCTTTCGGATTTTCGGCCATTCAAGTTAAAATGGGATGAAAAATTAATGTTTTAGCAACGACAACAATTGCAAAAGAAAGTGTTCTCACAATTTTTATCTGCCACCTCGAAAAATATTTCACCAGAAGTTATAAATGTTATTCCAGAGGAAGTGTTTCCACCAGAAGCTATCAAGAGATGGAGTGATAATAAGGCTAACGAGTACATCGAAGAAACCAACCACGTGGTAGGTACTACATTGACTACATCATTCGAGAACTTATTATTGTCCACAATTCGCCAAGCACCTACAGCAGTCCAGCAGAAAAAAATAATATGATCTGGTGCAGAATTAATAACGTCAGAGGAGGCAGTGAATAGACTCAAGGGACAACTAAAGATTATAAAGAAAAAGAAGAAAAAACAAAACAAAAAAAACGAAAGATTTCCTCAAGCCGTGAAGATGTTGACACAGAGCCTCCTCCTTATATTGATTCTGACAACTCCGAAGAATATTGCAAGAAGTTGAAAATGTTTCTAGGAATGAAGCTGAACAGGTTGACCAAAATGTCTCTCTGAATTATTGGGTTTTAGTTAAATATGCCACCAAGAAAGTAATCAAGCATTTTGTTGGAATGGTTACAAGGGCATGTGATGATGGTTGGACAGTTGAGGTCGCAAAAATGTCTAGCAACACATTTTCGTGGCCAAAAGTTGAGGACGTGGACACTATACAGCAAGTATGAAAAGGCGGGGTTCTTTTACATTTGAAGTGTCTTTTGACGTCTATAATTTATTCTAATGGTGGAAAAAAATGTTTAATTGAAATATTAAGTATATTATTGATATAATTGTTTCTGCTTACTTTTAATTTAATTTCCTTTTGTTTAGAAGCTAGAGTTATTTTTTTTGCATAGACTGAAATGAGTTTATTAACTTTTTTAATAACAGAAATATTTTAATTTTGTAAAAACCAAAATATTCAATAATGTGAGATTTGTATACATTTACCCCAATCCTTTTCAAATAACGTAACCATAGGTAGCTAAAAATTATCAACACATTTACCCCAGACTCTGGGGCAATTGTGATATACCGACATCATTTAAAAAAAATTACCTAACATTTTTTACAAAATATTTCAAAAAGTGTCCATCATACAATCAATTAAAAACTATTTGTGATCATTAATGATTTTTTTTTAATTGTTTAGCTTTCTTTAAAGTGTTACTTTTGACGCTTTTTTATGAACTATCCAAAAACCGTATCACATTTACCCCACTTCACCTTATTCTACTCGCGTGTAATGGCTATGAGTAATAGCCATCATTACACTCTCGTTGAATAATATACTATTTACTCACCCACAAATGTAAAGATGTCCGTTACATTCACCGATAATTCTCCATACTTCATCGGCTTCTTTCTCCAAAAGATGTGTGACATAAACCTTCTGTTGTTGATCCCTGGAGAACGCTAGATGTAAAGAAAGCAATCCCTTTTGCTGATACTCCAAGAGTTCATCATCATAAATAAAATCTTCATTCCTTTTCCTACATCCGAAATAGAGCACAGTTTCGCCCACTCCTTTCCCTTCTTCCTTACAAAGATTTCTTTCCTGGATAAACCCTCGGAACGGTGCCAAACCAGTACCGGGGCCAATCATAATGATGGGAGTCTGTGGTTTGGTTGGAAGCCTGAACTGAGACTTACGAATGAAGATAGGAACCACAGGTAATTCTTTTTCTGGGTCGGGAATCTTCAATTTCAACCAAGTGGTGGCAACTCCTTTATTGAATCGGCCTGTCGGGGTTTCATACTCCACAACGACTGCTGTGATATGCACAGTGTCGGGGTGAAGTTTCGGCGAAGAAGAGATTGAGTAATAACGAGGCTGTAGCCTTGGCAGAAGCTCACAAAGATGGTCCAAAGCTGGTTGGCAAGAAGGCATATCTTCCAAAATGTGTACGATGTTCCTGTTGTCTTCTATGATCCATTTCTGGTACAGAGCCTTCCCCTCTGGGCTGGTACTCGCCATAAGTTTCAATTTTTCTTTCTCGGCTGGATCAGAACAATACTCGGCCAATTCCTTTAAGACGTGAGTTCTCGGGTTCTGAGTGATGTCCAGATAGTGCGTGAGAGCTGTCCTGTAGGTGCAAGGACATGGGAAGGGGTGCTTCTTGCTGGATTCTTCGTCGGTGTTGATCAGGGTAAAGTTCGTGTTCAGATCTTTGCTGCAATGCCTTCCGATGGTTTCTACAAGCTCCGAGTTGTTGATAGGATACACAGCGAGATGGTCTCCTGCATCATAGCGCATCTTGGATCCTTCGATGTCGAATTCAATATGCATGCACGAACGATCGCCGTTCTTGTGTAATTCGCGGTTGACCTTGATCTGGGAGAGGAAGGGGTTCTTCGAGTCATAGGGTCTGGAAAAAAATAATTCTGATAACACTTTTTGCTCTTTGAAAGGTTTTCACTATTTGGTGTTCAAACAAATATTTTTTATGTTACTTATGTTTGTAATCGTTTTTGGAGTCTGTCACAGATTTTTCACCTATATAGGGAGGTAATTGCTTACATATGTTGATGAAAAAAAAAACGATGTAAACCACTAGTTTTTCGTTCAGTGTGAAATATGTTAAATGGGGAATCTCTACTAAGCACGTTGTACTCCTATGGAGATCCAAAGGATATCATTTTTTGAATATATTATGGACATCCATATAACATACAATTTTTGTAATGGGACATCTTATTGATTTACCAAGGATCCACTAGTGTCACAACTTCGGACTGATGGGTTGTTTCCCAGTGAACATCTATAGGAAATTAAGTCATATTGTACAGAAAACTTCTTATGGATTTCCTAGATGGCAATAATGTAACAAATTTGGTCTGATTCACAACAGTTGACAATTTGTAACTTTTTCATCTGATTCTCGGAAAATATAAATAAATTTAAAACCAATCCATTTTCGTGAACGTACTGTTATCAAATAGGTTTAGTTTAGTAGAAATGTTCATATTGACTTCTGCAATACATGAGGTGCTGAATAGCTTCATTATTATTTTCTCTAGTAAAGTCACATCTTGTAAGGTAGGTGCGGTGAATATGCTCATGCTGGTAATATGCTCAACCGGTGCAATTTTAAAAAGTTTTGCTTATTTGCTTAATAGAGGGCGATCAACACTTCAATATTTCGTACTTACAGCACTACGAGCCAAATCTGTGTTTGTTAGTCTCTCCAGAGAGGTTGAAGGGAAGACATACGTTTCCGGCGCTATCGATTATAAAAATAAAACGTGCTTTAATAGAGTGTAAATATTGTGTATGTTTGTTTACAATAACTGTAAGTACAGCATTTTAAAATACACCTTTTTACTATTGTTTTAGTATACTACCTTTAATAAAAAATTTAATAAATTAACGTTAACAACTTTTAAGATGCATTTTCTGTTTCTGTCGCTAATACGCTCATCGTTAAGGAGAGTTACTATGCCATATGGCAGAGATATTAGGGTTTTTTTGTTTTGTTTTTTAAAGAGTTTCCTTAGTTCAAGAATAATTTATATATTTTTAAAATACGCTTTGTTATTATTTTGATAATTACATTTTGTACTCTCAGTACTGAGTGATGTCTACCTACCACTGTGAAGTTTCAAGTTTAATTTTTCAGTTAAATTATAATTTTGGGTTTGTTTAGTTTGTTGTCATCATTCAATTTGTTTTTCCAAATAAATATACTCGCCATATAAATATGTTGTTTTGCTCTTGATAAAATTATTCATTGGGCACATTAGGAACATGCCATGGGCATATCAACGACAGGGTTGGTAATATGGCTAGTATACAATTTTTTTTAATGTTATGAAAAAAATATTAAAGATTAAATCATCCATTACTGTCCAAACATCACTTCTTTGGTTTTGAAGGTACGCTTTCTATAAAAAACCGAATTGAATATTTTGCATCTTTAATTTTTATCAAGGATTTCGCTCTACATGGGCATATTCACCGCACCTACCTTAGGTACATCGATTTTTGTTTTATATCATTTCCTATGATATCTGTTGAGGGTATCTAGAGAATACCCGTTATTATGTCTATTAAGCTATCTTCCTGGATAACAGACAGGAACTTCAGACATAAACGACATCACATAGATATCTTTTGTTTGCAAGAAATGATTTCTTTCAGGAATACATGTATCTGAAATCTCCATCGAAAACTAAAGTTCATTTATCAACCATGGGGTTTTAGGGATTTTGAACGAATATGTCCAACAGATAACCGAATTGTTTTTTTATAATTCAGAACACAATTGAACTTTGCTCTTCATCAACTTTCAGTAGTTGAGTAGTAGCCTTTTGGACTTTGAAAGTACAAAAGGCATGTTGATATAAACGATATATATATATATATATATATATATATATATATATATATATATATATATATTGTTATGATTGCCACTTTATTATTATTTATTTATGATTTATAATTTGTTTCATTGATTTGAAAAATGAATACCTATCACAACAAAAATGAAAACTCCGGCTATGTTGTCTTACTGTTTTTCAACACACTCCTATGAAGAGTCATCTCTGTCATCAGCAGTGCCAACTTGGCGCAAAACTAGATGTCAAATATGCTGTTTTGTGGGGAGAAATGTGGTAAGATGTTGAAAAGATAAACACAGATTGCAGAAAATCGTAAAATTTATGTTTTTTATTTAAATAAATCCTTAAAAACTGACCTATTCTGCGTAAACTACCTTATGGAACTAAAAACAATAATATGAAATGGTGAAATTTGTTACTTGTGATAAATAAATAAAAAGTCCGATTGCATTGAAAATTATTAAATGTTCAACCGAAAAGGACACAAGTGACCAAATAACAATATGGGTTTCTAGACCTGATACGTTGAACTTTAGTCAGTTCTGCGTATTAAATACCTTGTTATTCTTCTTGTGTGGTGTTCTGCTGCCTCTTGAAAGTATTCTTGCTATTGGAAAATACAGCTTCTTTGCATCAAACCAACTTTTGTACCTGAGTATGGCATTGACAGGATTTCTTGTTCTGTTACTAAGGTGAGTGGAATTTTCTTATGTGTTCATTCTTCCATTGATGTCTGAATTAATTATCACGTTTTTGGAGGGTTTTGCTTGTTTTTATTTTTGTAATTTACTATAACTTTTCTTCCAAAATTTCATACATCTTCTCAAAGCTTGTTACCGTTCCTCTTGGCAACCCGCACATTTTGTTTATTTTTACAAATTTTAAAATATATTGCCACTTTCTATCCGATAATTAGTTATTCTAATGATTTTATTTACAATGTACTATTCTAGACCTTATATTATATCTACAGATTTGGATAAAATTCATATTTGACAGTTTTCTGTGTTCATAATTTTTATATTTCATTGTTTGCCTCCGATAGTTTTTGACATCTCGCTGTTGGGTTTCCTCCTGATATGATTTACCATACAGGATGTTCCAACTTGTATACCATTTGATCTACTTGAAATACAAAGTTTTTTCATGAATTTAAATTTCTATATTATTTTTATTTTGTATTCAACATGAATGTATTGTTGGTCACATACTTACGACAATAGAGATACTTCAGGACTGACATTTTGATACAAACGCGTTGACTAGAGCATGTTATAAGATTCTAGAATAGTAAAAAATGTAGAAAAATTGCAAAACAAACATAGCATGAACCACGATAACTTACCTAATAATAATAAAGAATGATCATTTTAATTATTTTATAAACATTACCTAATATAAAAATATATATATATATATATATATATATCCAGAATCATACTGAAAATATATATTGAATTTGAGTGAATAAAGTTCAACGTGAGTTAACGAAAAAAACTGAGGGGCAGGGGATAGAGAAATTTCACAAAAATATTCACTTACGGTCTTTGGTTCTTGAGTGAGTGTAATCTAGCCATTTCTCCTGTGAAAACTCTATCGGGAGCATCTTCGAATTCTTCGAGTCTGTATTGGCGCATATTGACATCCTCCCCAGTGGATTCGATGCCAAAATGATCGCAAACAGCTGGCCAAAACTTGTCTTTCCACGTGATGAAGTCATCTTCGATACTGCAATAAAACAAGTACATTGAATGGGCTATCACATACAGTTTTTTCATCATTTGCAAATTTGGAATGTCTACATGGTGCGCGTGATAATGCATTTTAGCAGTTTTATATGATGGAAATCTGGGGGAGGTTTTCAAGAACATGATTTTTTTTTATTCTAGAATTTTAGATGGTGGTTGGCAGAGGTTTGCACATATGAAGAGAATCAAATAAAAAAATAAAAAGTAAAGACAAGCTTTTATTCAGAAGCACTACATTATTATTCTTCCTAGAAGTATGATGTTCAACCTGTCATTATGTCAATTAAAAACTGATTCTAAAGCCTGTCACGCATGATGACCAATTAGGCGAATTTCATTAATACCTCGGCCAAAGATGGGCCGGGTGGTTGTTTATTGAATACTTAAAATCGAGGTTGTTATTTATGTTTTTTGACAAAGGGTGACTATATTCATTAATATTAAGTGGAACATTTCCTGGAGAACACCATTTAGCTAATTCATCGAAATTTTATTGATATTTTGTAACGCGAGAAATCTTTATATTTTCAACAAATAATGAAATTTCGCTGTCAACACTCATTTCTCAGGCATTGATAAACAAGGAAAACAAAAGAAGATACCTACAAATTGCTTCAACGTGGGGAACCACTGGTGGTGTATTTTACAGATTTGTGATCTGCATATTCAATAAAATGAGACCGATTTGTAAGAATGCATTGAAATAGATCGACATTAAAAGCAATTTTATTGGGTCGAGAAGTTTCAAAATGGTGGGGCTGTTGAAAATTGCAAAAAAAACCAAAATCTTTAATTTCTATACCAATATTGCCAACCGGAAAAAACAGTTTTGTTATACTTCTTCCTTTTGATTTGAGTCAGGTTACATAGAAATATTGAAAAGTGTTCCGGGTCTTTTTTTAATCTTTCTTCATCTTTTGATTGTAGAGTTTGAGGTTTATAAAAAAATGTGTTTGTATTTCCAATGGTTCGTTAGCTTAATTGATGACAATTTCAGAATTAATAAATAAATTCTGGAATCTACTTTTCCGATTGGGCGCGCCACCGTTTTTTTTTGTTCAAATGAAGTCAAGCCAATGACATATGAACAGAATAACTGACGCCACATATCCAAGAAAAAAATATTATTATATACATTGGCAAATTACTCATTCTGCACAGCATACTATTTCCTTTTTCGTTGAGAACAACTATAGTACGTTCTCTTCCCAACTTCTACTGATAATGATGACCTATATTCGATTTAATACCAATAGACTTTGTATGACGTTCCAACCATTCTCATACATTTTTGAGGAAACCCGTTTCTGCTTTAGGCAATCAGCGCTTCTGCCGATGAAACTAAATATTCGATAAATGTAACTTTCTATTGGATTGCCTCTCTGAATACAATGAAATATATACTGCCATCAATGTAACGGACTATTCTGATATCAGGCCAATCAGTATATTCCCAACATTATCAAAAATACTGGAAATGGTTGTGAAACAACAGATATCTAGCTTCGTATTCAAAAATAATATCATTCCACCAACTCGGGTCGGGTTTCAGAACTGATCAAAGCACAACCACAGCATTGGCCTGTATCACTGACGATATTCTTGCCTCCACAGATCGGGGAAAAATAACAATCCTAATACTTTGGACTATAGTAAGGCATTTGACACCATGGAGTACGGAATACTAGAAAGAAAGCTCAAATTATATGGTTTCGATGAAAGCACCGTATATCTATCGCAAATTATTTTGCGGGCCGTTCTCAATATGTTGAATTTGATAATCATCGCTCTGTTGTACTGAAGCGTGATTTTGGAGTCCCTCAGGGATCAATCCTTGGTCCGCTCCTTTTCTCTATCTATATATCAGACTTTAGAGAATTCCTGAGTGGCTCTAGACACCCAAATGTATTTCAGTTTTTCAGATGATGATTGTCGTGAAGCTGATTCGGATGGTATCAACAGCGATCTGTTGGAGCTGTTTGAGATATCGTCGGCTCATAATTTAAAACTTAATGCTGCAAAATCTAAAGTCATGATTTTTGGTCCAAAATCCAAGAGAAATATGATTACACAGTGTTGTGCGTTCGCAATCAATAAGTATTGCAAGTTGTCAATGAGGCAAAAAAACTTGGCTTATGGATTGACAATAAAATGCGGTAATCGAAGCATGTTAATCACCTTTGTAAAATTGCATATGGTTCCCTGAGAGCACTCTAACCCCATAGAAGTATTCTGAATCATGACCTGAAACTCCTTATATGTCCAAACTAGCGTACTGCGACTGAATTGATGGTCCAGTTATAATTAATCGAGATCACACCAGATTACAGCGGATCCAGTACTCGTGTTTTCGATTTGCACTTGGTATACGGAAGTTTGACCACATTTCACCAGCACTTAGAACTACCAAAAAACTAAATTTGTCATCTTTACGCACCCTTCATCTCCTAAACTTCGCACATAAAATTCTAAAACCTCAGGAATAAATTGACTTACATTGAAAATATTAATAATATCCCTACAAGGAACATGTCCTAGTTACCCCTCAACACTCCTCTGCTGTCTACAAGCGTAGTTTTTCTTATAATGCCACAAAATTGTATAATTCATTACCATCACATTTAAGAGATTATTCCATCTTGAATTTTAAAAAAACTTGTTTTGTTGGGGACGCCCACAACTTTTGTTATGGTAGTTGATTCAGGTTTTCTTTGTATTTCATTTTTTCATTTTTCTTAAGATACGTTGTTATATTCATGAATATCAATATGAATATAGATAGTCACAATACATTTATATGTCTTACTGTCAAACTAAATTGGAATTCAACTGTTTTGAAGTTCTTATTGTAGTGCGGTATTAGCCATTAGGTATATGTAGGATTTTCTCATGTATATTTTTATACTCTATTTCTTTTTTTTATTTGTTTTTGTGTTAATTTTTCATTACATCAAGTTGAAAAACACTGTCAAGTGACACCTCGCCCTTTCATTTTTTATGAATAAAACCGTTTATTTTTATTATTATAATAATAAACTTTGGACATTTGGTCAGCCAGATCACAATACGTTTATATGTCTTACTGTCAAACTAAATTGTAATTCAACTGTTTTGAAGTTCTTATTGTAGTGCGGTCTTAGCCATTAGGTATATGTAGGATTTTCTCATGTATATTTTTATACTCTATTTCTATTTTAAATTTGTTTTTGTGTTAATTTTTCATTACGTCAAGTTGAAAAACACTGTCAAGTGACACCTCGCCCTTTCATTTTTCATAAATAAAACCGTTTATTTTTATTATTATTATAATAAACTATGGACATTTGGTCAGCCAGATCAAGTCCACCCATTTCTCATTGTACAGTTGAATAGCCACTGACCAGTAGATTTCTACCACTGCTCCATATTTCATCTTCCTCTTTGTCAACTGTGGGTATATGGCAGTAAGACAATAAAATGTGTTGTATCCTTCCATCCCCAAGAAAGATAATTTTATGCTTTACAACTGTTTTCAAATGTCATTTAGAGCATATGAAACATTATACATACAAACAAACTGTTTTTGTGACTTTTGACCCTGAATATATTGACTCGCGTACACGAAATTCATGAGCCTTTTGAGATAACATATAAGAGTCAGAACAAATATTCCTAGTTAAGTTTGTAGCTTATTATCTTTCATTCTGAGGTTTACGCCTTTTTCACCTTATAGACGGATTTATAGTCTTTTTCATTGTTTCATATAGACGGGGCCAAAAGTGAAAATTATCAAATGCAAATATGGGCGATTGAACGCATAGCTAACGGCGATATTTTTAATATGGCTGAGATAGTCAATGTAGTAGATGGCAACAAAGATTAGAATATATACACAGAGATTCGTACATTGTTGTAGGAGATTAGAGGTCATCTGTATTTTTGAGCAAAATCTGTTCAAATTCCTTTCAATATCGGGATATAGTTATCCAAAGAAAACATTGACTTCAACATACAATTATTGTAATGTGTTTCTGATTTGAAAATTCTCGAGTGGAAATCAATTTTTTACAACAGCATATCGTGTCAATACAATAGAGTATATCATTGATTCTTGTAGCAATAAAAAATTAATATCCTATTGATTTTAATTACACGACATGCACTTCTCGTACATTTTTGTCCGGAGCGTATTTCTAATCGATTAACGTTATTATATTTCCCAACCATACTATAGAACAGGAATTATTATTTACATTTTCATATTTCTTTTTTGTTTCTGAATTGAATGGCAATTCTTATTTTTTTCGTTTAATAACGGATGGAGTGTGGCGTCATTCGTCCGTGAAATGGCACAGATTATTTTAGAAAATTTGAGAATGCTAAGTACGTAATTGCGATCAAACCCCATGTAGAAGATAAAAAACTGCCAATCGATATGGACTCAATTGTCAAAATAAACATTAAGGATATTATAAGATTTCTGATCATATCTAACAGTTTATTGTATTATCTGTTGATTGCAACAACCAACAAACATAGATAAAGCATAAACACTACAAAATATTTTGAAATTCAAAACGAAAATTTACAATGTTTTCCTGAAATGATTTCAGTTCTGAAAAGTTCAAATTGGTCTCGCTTCTCATGGAAGTATATTCCGTAATTGTTGACGTAGAATTATGAAATCCGCAGTATATATTATGCATAACAATAAGTTAGTTGAGACAAAACCTTCCGAGAATTCTCGCGCTTAAAAGGACCCTGCAACAAACCTTATGGAAAGTGGCTCTCGGTGAAATCGGCTGAAACTTTAGGATATTGTAGATATCGATGTCCTGATTGAATATCTCCATGGGCGCAAGGTCCAAAAATGGACAGATTTTGAGAAAATCAAGGTCAAAGACGGTCAAATTGGCGTTTTCAGCTATCAGTGGTAGTTTCGAACGCCATGAACAGATTGGTTATTCCAACGACTCGATATTCCCGAAACTTGATGGGAACTTCACCGAGGGGTATTCTCGGGTCGCGGATGCGAATCTGGGGTCAGAATTTCCAAATTACGTCATTGGTTGCCCCCCCAAAATGGCCTATTTTTCGATATTACCGAAACTGGATGAAATCTTGACCGGGTGGTTTTTGGCATCGCTTAACACGAATCTGAAGACATAATTTGAAAATTGACGTCAGTGATCCCAATGGCCCCCAAAAAAGGACCATTTTTCGTTTTTTCCTGGAAATTCGGTATTCTCTAGGAAGTCTCCATTTTCGGGAATAATCGATCTGTTCATGTCGTACGAAACTACCACTGATAGCTGAAAACGCTTTAACAGTCTTTGACCTTGATTACCTCAAAAACTGTCCATTTTTAGATCAATAAACATCTACAACTATTTTTTGGTTTGACTCTAATATTCATACTCGTTTTCATTCAATTAATGTGAACTTAAGGATGTAAAAATCCAGGGGCCATGTGTCACTTGCGAAACAAGAGACGTCAGATATATCTGTTGAATGTCATCCATTCACTGTTGAACAACAAGAATACGACACCATACGCCTCAAATGGCTTTCAAACAACAAATTCCATGTTTTGTGTGCAATCGTAATTTTCAATTACAGCAAACTGCGAAAGTGATGAAAACATAAATAAATGGCAAATTGCTATCATTCGAAGGGATGCGAGTAATCTCTTGAGTTTGATGGTGAGTGCAGACTTTGTTTGAATTGTAATAGGTCGATAAATGCAGAAATAGCTAATCCAAGTGTACTGCGGTTGAACGTACTAACACAAACGGCTAGTAGATCGTGCGTTATATGCAATGCTATCAGTAACGTGTAGAGTAAACGCATTTGTGATTAAAAACATTTACATACCAGAGAACGTTAGGTCATGTGCAGTCCATTTAGATGAAAATGGATGCTTTCCAAGGTTGTTACTAGAAGGTCTAAAATCAGTGAACGGGCATTATGCTATCAACGGACATCAATTGCACCTTTTTTTGGAACAAATGAGAAATGCAGCTAATGATCAAGGTACATTTAACGATGAAAATAGTTTTACTGATGCCGAATTCGAGTGCCTTTCTCCCGTCAGCTTCATGGGTATTGATCCAGTTGGAATACAAGGGGTCAGAAGATTCATTAATACGAAACATTTATTAACGTTTCTTTGTAAACTTAAACAAGGTTTAACCGATGATTTTTTGAAGGTCATATTCAAGTACCATAGCCGACAAGCTGTAAGTCTTACTATAAAACTTGTAAGAATATCATTATTGCAGACATTTGTGCCACAAAATGTAGGTTTTCATGCAATAACTCGACAAAACTACATTGAAAGGCATGTTACAGATTTTGCAAATGAGCTCTATAAGATGAAGCCGCTGAACCCAAAGGCCATCGCTGCTGTTGATGCAACATATACGTACATAGAAAAAGTAGCAATTTCCGTGTGTTGCGACAGTCTTATTCTTTGCACAAACATCGGCATTTGATTAAACTTACTATGATGAGTTTCGTCAGAGAAATCGGCATGCCCAGCTGATTCTCAGATCATGTGGGCGCACAATGGGCCCAAGTAAAAAGGCCTACGTGCATGGGTTCTCCGGAACCAGCTCACCATGTGCATAGAAGAAGAAGGAGAACCTACTATGATCGTTACACCTAACTGGTACATTTTAAGCGTACTTGGCCCGTATTTTGCTGATAGTCGGAATAAGAGTATTCGACAGAGATGCTAATGACATGCGTGAGTGGTTTCAAAATGGAGATATTTTTCTTGTTGACAGAGGATATCGCGATGTCTTGCCATGGTTGGAACAGTTAGGAATTACTCGATGGATGTCTGCTACAAATGGACAATACCAATTAACCACGGAAGATGCTGACAGAACACGCATTGTCACAAAGAATCGGTGGATTG
This sequence comes from Gonioctena quinquepunctata, assembly GCA_018342105.1. Lineage (NCBI taxonomy): Eukaryota > Metazoa > Arthropoda > Insecta > Coleoptera > Chrysomelidae > Gonioctena > Gonioctena quinquepunctata. Next base: position 479,178 of record JAFIRS010000795.1, read on the forward strand.
TGGAAGCAAGAAATGGACATTTCCGATCGATTTTCAATTTATTTGCTGAAGTTGTTATAGTACCACATTTATACAATCTACACGATTTTTACTGTTTTGCTGCAGCTATAATCAACAGGTATCATCCACCAATTATCATGGAAAATGCTACGGCAGAGCTAGCAAGAGAAATGATTCGGAGATCTCCGAGTACAAGAAGAGAATCTCCGTATGAGACGCGTTCAATGGAGACGACTTGTCAATGATGCAGTTCCAGATTTGGATTTACAATATTTGACAGACATTACTTACGGTGTCTACCGAGTTAATATTGCTCCTTCCTGCATACAAGATAAACTCGATAGAGATGGCGATGAGGAACTCCGTCGATGAAAATATTTTAGAACGTGGATTTATAAGATTGAGAATATACTCTAGATTTTGAAGAGCCAGTATCCATCAAGTATTCATTTCATATAGGAGTAATGATGGTGATGCCTTAGAGAATGAAGGTGATCTTATAACTGGATATTACTGTACCTGCCAGTCAGGAGCTCGAACTTTAGGTACCTGTGCATACATAGCTAGTGCATTATGGTACCTAAGTTACGCTCGACATCAAGCGAATATAAAATATCCTGATAGAGGTTTATTGGACGTTATAAACGATGCTAATGTGAATATGGAACAAGAACCTGCAATTGTCGAGTAATAAAACCACAGTTTCATTCAATTATAATTGAAGTGACTCAATAAATATATCTTCTAAGAACCAATAGCAAGATTAATTATTTTCTGCATCAACCACAAAACCGGCCAAATGATGTGTAAAGTACCAACTTCATTATTCAAGTACCATATATTACCAACTTATAGAAGCACTGTCGTGGTTACCGTGGTTTTACAAAGTCCCAATATGTCTCAGTCACCCCCTGGTTCAAGTTTCTATCGAGTTTCGGGAATATCAAAAAATAGGGCTTTTGGGACCACTGACTTGAATTTAATATATTCGTCGTCAATGACGCTAAAAAACCCTCCTGGGTCAAGTTTTCGGAAATATCGAAAAATGGGCTTTGGGGGGGGGATTATTGGGACCAATAACGTGAATTTTGAAATTATGTCAAGTTATCGAGTTTCAAGAATATGGAAAAATGAGCTTCTTTGGGAGGGCTATATTGGGACCACTGACGTGAATTTTCAAATTCTGACCCCAGATTCGATATCAGCGACCCTTAAAACCCCCTAGGTCAAGTTATCAACGAGTTTCGAGAATATGGAAAAATGGGCTTCTTCGGGACCACTCACGTGAATTTTCACATTTGTTATCTGCGACCCAAGAAAACCCATCGGTGAAGTTTCCATCAAGTTTCGGGAATATCGAGTAGTTGGAATAACCGATCTGTTCATGGAGTACGAAACTACCACTGATAGCTGAAAACGCCAATTTGCCAGTCTTTGACCTTGATTTTCTCAAAAACTGTCCATTTTTGGACCTTGCGTCCATGGAGATATTTAATCAGGACATCGATATCTACAATATCCTAAAGTTTCAGATGATTTCACCGAGAGCCACTTTCCATAATGTTTGTTGCAGGGTCCTTTGTAGATTAAGGTTGTACTGACCATTACTTACTTTTCGGTCATATTTATAGTTAATATAAAAGTTTTGACACCAGCGGCGGTTCATAATCAGTCAGAATACTCGGAAGGTTTTGTCCCAAATATTTTTTCCACTATAATACCGAAAATGGGATTATGACTAGGTGTAGACATGTCACGTTATGTGCACTGCATGCCAAAAAAATGGAACACCCGACATCCCAAAAAATTATATTAGGAGGCAAGATTGGTTCGAAATCTCTTACGATTCGTGATCATAACAACCAATTTACTACCTGCTCACTTTTTACGAAGGCGTAGATTTTTTTTTTGAAATCCCGAATCTCGGTGGGATTGACTTTTGTCCACCATACTAATGAGGCACCTACTCTGCGGTTGCCGCCGTAGCCTTGGAAAGAATGTTGTGACTGATCCATGTTAGTCTTTGGTCGATTATAACACCCAAATATTCGACTTCCTTGGAAAAAGTTAGCTGAGTTCCATTCAGGGCTTTCAGTTCCTACTTTCACCTCCTTGTGAAAGGAACCAGCACTCTTCTGCATTCAGTCCATCCTTTGCGCACCAGCTTCTGATTATGTTTAGGGCTGTCTGGATGCAGTAAGATATTATCCCTTCATGTTTGCAGAACCATATTGTAAGGGGGCCGTTGTGGCTCTTCAGCCTCAACCTATAAGATCTTCTGTACCTTATACAACCAGGTCATCAGCGTACATTAAGTCGTAATTTCAGAGTCATGAAGCCTTACTATCAGATTATCTTCGGTCAATGAGCACAGCAAAGAGAACAATCTTTTCCGTTGTCATACTGAGCTTTTCCTCTCCGAGAGCAGCTACAATGATTCTAGTTTTCAGAATAGCATGTATCCATTTGATCAGAGAGGTGTTATATTCCTCTCCTCTGGTGATCTGATGATGGAGTCATGTGAGGTGTTTTGAAAGCTCTATATCTATGAATTCGCATAGATCCATTTCTTTGGCCGAATATGTTTTTTCAATGCTTTCATTCAAACATTGTAGTGCATTTATTGTCATTTCGCTAAGAGAATTTTGTTTCCTTCCATAATGCGTCGAATCTGTTAGGAAAAAACTAGAAAATCGGGCCGAATAGGGAAGGAGTCTTCGAAATGAATCTGTGTAGTGAGGATATTCAGTTATAAATAACCTCCACTGTTAACTAATTTCGATTTTTTATTTATGGTTCGAACTTTACAAGTGAATTCGTTTTGAAAACAATTCTACTTATACAGGGTGATTCAAAAGTACTTTGACAAACTTCAGGAGGTGATTTCTTACAATATTCTAATATGAATTGCCCGAAACGCTCCGTTTCCAAGATACAGGGTGTTGGAGTTTTATTTTTATTTTCGTTTTTTTTAAAATAACTTTCGCAATACTGACCTTATAATTAAACGAAAATTGGTATTGAGAGGTTTTTTTAGGTGTCGAATTCGAACCTGATGTTATTATTGCTCTCACTCGTAGGGGGCGCCACCTACACGTCTTTTTCTTTTTTGAAGATTCATAACTTTTTTGAGCGTACTTCTAGCACATTTTTCAGTGAAAATATCAATTTCTCTATCATATCTACGTAAAAAAGCTATCTTTGGTACAAGTCGCTATAAGCAACCGTTCTCTAGATATTTGGACTTGAAAATTTCAAGTCGATTATTCAATAATATATTACCATTGATTTGTTGAAAATATAAACAGGATGTTCATAAAATCAGATGTGGAATCATCTGCGACTGGAAGATAAACTTTAGTCACTATCTTCCATCGTCAAGATAACCTCTTGTGGGGTATTCATGTTGGAAAGGGAAACATTCTCAATTGAATATTAATAGAAAGATTTTTCTGTGAATTGAAAAATCCACGATTAAAATGAAGTTATTTTTTGTGAATGTCTAACAGAAAACAACTACTTCCCCGGCTAAAGCCACGCTGGACATTGAACTACATCTGATAGATATTCTGAAAAGGCCCTAACTCAATTCACAGAAAAATCTTTCTATTAATATTCAATTGAGAATGTTTCCCTTTCCAATATTACCATTATTTTGCATTTTTCACAAGAATGCTTAGGAAATGGATTCGACGTTTAAGTAAGTAGTTTTGGTAATTACATATTATGTGACAGTTAAACGTTTTGTTGTTTTGTTGAAGTTTCTGTAAGTTTTAAAACACTAATTTTGAAAAAATGGATTATTTAAACAATAATACTCATTTAGCCAATATGCATTTAGTTTATGGCCTTGCGGATGGCAATGCGCGCGAAGCAAGACGTATTTACCAGGAGCGATTTCCTAATCGAGTACTGCCTTCAGCTTCAACGTTGATATTTCTTGCAAATTTTATTAAAACAAATACAGATTTTGCACCCTTGATACAAAAATAACTATTTCAATCGAGTAAAAATAAATAGAATAGATGGTGTCCCCTACAAAAAACCAAAACTACTTACTTAAACGTCAAATTCATTTCCTAAGCATTCTTGTGAGAAATGCAAAATAATGGTAATAACTTCAACATGCATCGATTATCAAATAATCAAGTGCTGCTTAAAACCTAGGCAATGTGAGACACATTGCATTACCTCGCTGACGAATTGAGTTCCATGGTCACTCGTTATTCTTCGAGAAGTTCCAAAATGCAATATTATTTCATCGATAAGAATACGCGCACAAGCTTACGCAGAAGCAGTTTGGAGTGCTGATAATTCTATTCATTTGCTGGAAGTGTCCTCTATAATGAATATTCACTTTTCACCTGCTGGACCTTCAGGCAGCCGTACAAATAAGTTAATAGAGACAATTTCGAACCTTTGACCCATCACTGGAGTTTGTAATAGTCAGGTTGGCTTCAGATTCCGTACTTTATATTTCTGGCATTCCAAGCATTTAGAAATATGTTCAGTTACAGACTTCGTCATACCTGGTCAATAATATCGGCTTCGGATTTTTTGAAGAGTTTTCTCAACCCCATAGTGTCCAGATAGAGGAGAATCGTAATACTCTTCTGATACCATAGGGATTCTAGTTTTTGGGACAACTTGTTGGATGTCTTCCTGGTCGTTTTCTGGATCAAGTCGGTACAAAATTTTGTTGGACATCAGATATCATCTTTCCGTCCATCGCTTGTAATCCATGGCCTCAGGATTTGGATTTTCGAAACATTTAACGATATTCTCTATATCTGGATCTTGATGTTGTGCTTCTCTTATCTCCTCTGTACTCTCAGTAGACAGGTCAATGCTTACTTGGTTTATTTCGCATTCGTTTACGTTAATTGGTGGTCTAGACAAAGTATCTGCCACTACATTAACCTTTTCAGACGTATAGTCAATTCTCATATTATAGGCTTGCAAGGTAAGGGTCCATCAGTGGTTGGTGGTCAGTTTGTACCACGAAATTAGATCCTTCAAGGTAGCCACGGAATTTGTCAACTGCCCACACCACAGCTAACGCTTTTCTTTCGGTGGTATGGTAGTTCTTTTCAGCAGGAGTAAGTAGTCGACTTATTCTACAGGGCACTCGTCAGGCCCCTCCCCCTGGAGTAGTACTGCCCCTAAGACATATGAACTCGAATCTGTTCTCAAGACGTCTGCTTGCGGGAATATCGGAGTAGATGTGAGTAATTCCTTGAGACGATCAAAGGAATTCTGTTGGTCAGTTCCCCAGATCCACTTGGCGTTTTTTTAACAAAGATGTTATTTGCAAAATTTCCAATGAATCGTGGAAACCAGGAACAGGTCTGTATGAAGGACAACCTGTTTGACATCGGTGGGTGGTTTTCGTTCGAGAATTGCTCTCACTTCATTTGGATACTTAACAACGGGGCATACAAAAATACACTTTGCTCGATTTAGTCGAAGTTTATACATCTCTAATCTCTGAAAGACCTTATCCAAGTCTTGGAGATGTTTCTCGAAACTTTCACTCAACATTATCAAATCGTCCAAATATGCAAGAATTGTGACGTCTGGTAAACCAGAACTGAATCTATTGACTAATATCTGAAAAGTCGACGGAGCGTTTTTCAGTCCAAATGGGATTCTATTATGGCGATAAAATCCAAATGGGTAAATAAATGCTGTTTTATCCCTGTCAATGGGTCTAACTGATATATCAAAGGTAGTCATGAAAGGAGTTTGCTTCGCATCAATCCTAGGGAGCGGATACTTATCAGATAGTTACAAGTACTACTGGAGCAGGATAAGGAGACTCACATTCTTCTATAACTGAGTCCTGTGAAAGTTTATCCAATTCAGTCTTTAGAATCTTTTTATTGATCTCAGACATTCTGTAAGAAGGAAGAACTGAAATTGGTATATGACTAGTCAGTCGTATAGTATGTTCAATAAATGGAGTAGGCTCTTGGCTCTCAGAAAAAAATCTTTGATGTCGTTCTAAAAATGCATTAAGTTGTTTTTTATTCTCTTCTGAGAGAGATATCGCTTCATTCGTTCGAAGATTCAGACTTGAAGTTTCGACAACGTTTACCTCATTTTTTAGGTCAGTTAAATTTTACTGATTCTCATCTTCGAATAAATATTTTTGTTGAGGTGATTCACCAAAATAAATACCCTGTGGCACATCAAGAATTAGATTCGCTAACCATATAAAGACTAATTCTAGAAAGGTTCTGCTACGGTTATTCTCAGGTATCACGAGTAAAGAGATGGGAATAACTTTTGATGTAAGTTGATTTCGACTTCAAATAATCTTGCATTACCTCCTTTTCAATTCCATCCGCGAGAGTCATTTTCAAAGTCTGATCTTTATTGGAATTTTTCTTTCCATGAGTACATGATGAAGAGTTCCACCCGCTACACTTCGCTTAGCACCTGTGTCAAGATATGCTAGACCATGAGAACCAAAAATCTGTATGGAAATCAAAGAACAAATATGTAATTCATCGGAGAAATTTTGACAGAAAAAATCTGCATTCATTGCTGTAGTACTTGAGGAAGTAGTTCCTGGGGTTGAAGTACTCAGGCTGGCAGTTCGACAACTGGGCCATTACTTTTAATATACCCTGATTTTCCACAACCATAGCATGAAATTGACGACTGTGAGGTAGAAGCAAATTCTTTATTATGTGGACGCTCTTGTAAACCATTCTCTTGAGAGTGTTTAGGAACGTCTGTCGTTTCACGATTTCGTTTGTTTTCTACACTGTTCCTTAGTATGACCATAATTTTTGCAATACGAACAATGAGTTGATGGTTTCTTAAGATTTACTGGTTTTGATTGCAGAGTATCAGCATCTTTTTGAATTTTCTTTTGACCTAATGTAAGCTCAGCTTCTCTGATTTTTTCGATTAGTTCATTATACGTCTTGAAATCACTACGTGCTACTCTTTTTCGTATTCGATAGTGTAACAAACCATACAGTATATCCAACTGTATTTGTTCAGGTAGTTCAGGAGTTTCAGGTAATTTTGAAAATAGTGACCAAATACGGGCTATGTACAATTACGTTTTTTCTGTTTCAGATTGTTTTTCGAAAATATATCAAGATATAATTGATGCGCAGGTTTTTGATTAACGAAGGTACTGAGAAGAGCTGTGAGTGCGTCGTCAAAAGTTGGAACACTAGCGCTCACTCCTAGTCACCAACTAGAGGCTTGACCTTCAAATAACATTGGAAGACGTTTCAGTGCATTTTCGTCAGATAGGTATATTGGGACAGGATTTGTAGATTTTGACAGAGTCAATGAAACAATTCACATCCACACTGGAGGGACCATTGAAACGAGAAATACATTTGGCGAAATTACCGTTTGGAGAATTATTTTGTCCTTGAGAGTTCGATAAACTAGTCAATAATTGCAGAAGAACTTCTGGAGTCATGTCATAATTACTGGAGGGGTTGCCATCACTGTTTCAGTAAGAGGGCTTGCTATTTGGCGAAAGTTCTCGTTATGGATTACACTTTTATATTCGAATATTCGTCCCGAACGTAATTCCATAAATACGAAACACAAACACGATAATGTCTTTCATCATCGAAATTATATGAGAGTTTGTGAAAATTCACGTTTCCGATTTGTGCACAACAAATTTTTATTAAAGTTCAGTATTTCTTGAAACAAGGCATTCGTAAATAGGTGAAAGTTCGTAAAATCGCAGAATTGCAATAAAATATATGAAAAGAAAAGATCTCACCAAGTTTTGTCCTGAATCACGGTGTATCTGTTGAGCTGATTGACGATTGCTGTCAAAGATCTCGAAACCGGAAAAGATTTTCTTTACATGCAGTTCTCACACTACACAATTTTTCTGTACAAAGTTTTCATAAAAATGCAGCACCGCACCGATCAACTGGTGAGATGGGTTTTACTAAGTAAAATCGAAAAACTCACTGAGATCCTCAGATGATACACTTATTGAACACGAATCGTCTGAGAAAAATTGTTTCTGCCGCGAAAACACTGGTGAAGGCCTCAAGAGTTGGGTGCCACTTTGTAGTGAGGATATTCAGTTATAAATAACATTAACTGTTAACTATTTTATTTTTTACAAGTGAATTCGTTTTGAAAACAATTCTAGTTATATGTCTATTTAAAAACTTGTTCAGCTCTCCTTTCATTTTGACAACCGCCCCCGTCACCTAGTCGGACGTGGCTACTCGGCCAATCAGACAATATTACAATTGGTTATAACTGAACGAATGGGCATTTCCCATGATCAACGCAAAGACTTACTTGGCATCATCATCTCCAAGTCCTAGGTCGTATACCCTTGTGCCTCCTAATTCTTCCATACGCTTATCGACGTAAATGGCAACTTCATTGTAATGTTCATATGTTTTATTCCCAAGACCAAAAACCTGAAAAAAACAATTGTTTTTGAAAAACATGAATGTAATAATTGTTTCAATAATAGAGGTGTGGATTCAAATAACTCTGTTGATTCCCTCCTTAATTATCATTCCACCAATGAACTCGAGAATAACAATTATATAGGATTCTCCCAAAAGACGATAACAGGATCTTTGAAAAGTTACTCTCAATGAAATCAATATTTATGGGACCAGAACAAATTAATATCCACATGATTCTCCATTAATATCCCATTATTCTACCCTATGTCACATATATCTAGGATTAATCTATCGAAAAAAAAAGTTTTCTTTATACCTCGGTCGAAAGTACGTATTTTCTCCATCGATTATAAAGTAGAAAGCCTTGTATTTATGCATCGATGACATTGACAGACCACGCCCTCCGTAAAGCGGGAGCAAATATTTTTAATGTACACCGAGATAGATGGGATTTCACACAAGAAAGTGAGACAGAGAGAGAGAGAGAGAGACGAAGAGCGTGAGCAAATATTTAAGCTTTGTGATTATCCGAAAGAGGCGCTGAAGCAAGGAGTAAAAGTTAAACATGACAGCGCAACGAGCTGTCAGCTGGAACGTGTATTGTTTTAATAAATAATTGAAAATCTAAGTAGTTATAAAGAAAAATAGTATATACCACACGGGCAATCAATAATTTAACTTCCTGCCCTTTTGTAATATACTTTTATCTCAGATATCTATGAAAAAAGTCAAAGTGATTCCTTTACCAAAAAATAAAATCGAAGGTTTTGGGAAAATCATAGCAGAATAAACAAGAGTTCATTTAGATACTTTCAAAATCCTATCTGAAAACTATGCAGGATTCTGCCAGGAGCATAGCTGATCTGCACCACTACATTGGAAAATGACTTGATCTGTACTCATTCTGATTGATTATTTGAAAGCTTCTGATGAAATATATATTTGTTACATCACTAAACTGTATAGGCTTTTCTGAAAACACGATACTCCTAATACAAATTCTTTATAATAACAGTTAACATGTATTTCTCGCTCTAAATCGATACCTATGACTCATGGTGGACCCCAAGGGTCACTTTTGGGGTTCCTATTATTTACGATCTATAAATCCGACTTCTATGGGCAACAAATATTGTGAATCAATGAAAACCTGAAGAATCTTCGCGAAATATCGAGTGAGTTCTACTTATAAACAAATAGCTCAAGATATAAGACATTCTTATTCGACAGAAATTAATTACATATAGTGGGCAATTTCATAATAACCACTACACATTGTAAGAAGAATCATGGATTGGTGATGGATGACAATCTCTGTTTTACAGAATTCATGTCACTACCAATGAAAAAAAACTTTTTGTAATCTAAAACTCATCGTTATCTGGAAATGTTGAACAGAAACAAAATTAGTTCAAAAACTAAAACCCGACTACAGAAAAAATCTGAAAAGTACGAAACAGGAAAATATTCTTGTCCGAAATTATTATCTACCAATTATTCAATTATTTATCGTCTAATGAATAGACAACTTATATATTTCAATTTAACACATAGATATAGCGATGTTCAGAGGATAGCCGTGGTCGCATACCACCTTGCCCTAAGGTTTGCTTAGTTAACAATATATTTTAGGGTATTATTTACGTAAATTCAATTATTTGAAATAAATATATATATATATATATATATATATATATATATATATATATATATATATATAAATATTATATATATATATATATATATATTTTATATATATATATATATATATATATTATATATATATATATATATATATATATATATATATATATATATATATATATATATATATATATATATATATATATATATATATATATATATATATATATATATATATATATATATATATATATATACAGTGTGACCCATTTAAAATGGAACCACCCCTGTAGAATACGCATTTTTCAGTCAATCTCAAAAATGTGTTTTTTTTAATATTAAGCATCAAAAACTGTATCTTGACACAAATTTTCATAACTTTAGTTTCATTTCCAAGGCACTCTATGGTTTTTTTTCTTCATCAAAAATGGCAAAAGTTTATTAGGAAATTTTTGTTTCCAAATTTAACTACACCACTGGATTCGTAGTCGTTATAAATGAAAACCATCGAAATTTCATAAAAAAATATTTGTTAACAACGAAGTTACAACAACTTTAATTTTGGAAACAAAGTATTTGATTATAATTTTTATTTAGATTATAGACATATTTAAAATCTGGCAACACTACCGATACAAAGTAGAACACCAGTGAATTTGTACAGCGAAAATCCGAAGTCAATAGCTCGTTTCGTTCTACAGTTATAACTCCTGAAAGTATGGTAATGTGAGCGATTTGTGGTGTACTAAATCACAGCCTACTATTGATTTAGTACAATACCTATGCCTAATGTATTAGTTCACCTTTCCTCAAATTATTGATACCTTCTCTGAAAGCTTGTTTCAATTGAGTTTTGCAGAATTTAAAAGGAACATTTTTTGTCCTGCTTTCTGTTTTATCATTCAATAAATAATTTTGATACTTTAAAACTTGATTCGGTTCATTTCGTTTTTATCGGCTATGGAAGACTGCATAACTTGAAAATGAATTTTTAATTTTCTGTTATTTTCGAATACACATAACCTAAACTTAAATAAATTATTTTAAGGGACTATAATTTACAAATCCAGTGGCGTAGTCAGATTTTTATTACAAAATCGCTTCCACCACAAATCGCTCACATTATCATACTTTCAGGAGTTATAACTGTAGAACGGAATGAGTTATTGACTTCGGATTTTCGCTGTACAAATTCACTGGTGTTCTACTTTGTATCGGCAGTGTTGCCAGATTTTAAATATGTCTATAATCTAAATAAAAATTATAATCAAATACTTTCTTTCCAAAATTGAAATTGTTGTAACTTCGTTGTTAACCAATATTTTTTTATGAAATTTCCATGGTTTCCATTTATAATGACTACGAATCCAGTGGTGTAGTCAAATTTCAAAACAAAGATTGCCTAATAAACTTTTGCCGTTTTTAACGAAGAAAAAAAACCATAGAACCATAGAAACTAAAGTTATGAAAATTTGTGTCAAGATATAGTTTTTGATGCTCAATATTACAATATTACAATTACATTTTTTTAGAATGATTGAAAAATGCGTATTCTACAGGGGTGGTTCCATTTTAAATGGGTCACACTGTATATATATATATATATATATATATATATATATATAAAAGTCTGAGAAATCTTTGGGACAGCAGAACCAATTACTCTTATAACATTATATTTCCAATATTTGACAAAAATTGGGCTACAAAGGTGAAACTACTATAGTATGTTGATAATTATAAAAATAATAAACTTTACTTACAATGTTAGCGAGAATGGTCGTTTTCGGTGAAATACAAAAAGATGTAAAAGACAGCATTAAAACATGTAAAAACATGGAGCGACAATTAGATTTATGGAATAATATATATATATATATATATATATATATATATATATATATATATATATATATATATCTATAGGTTATGTGGACCCTCATAGTCGTTCGTGTCCTAAGTCAAGGTGGCATGCGACCACGGCTATCCTCTGAACATCACTACATGTGTTAAATTGAAATATAATAAATAATTGAATAGTTGTTGAGAAAAGTATTTCGGACAAGAATATTTTCTTGTTTCGCACTTTTAGTTTTTGAACTTATTTGTATATTGAAATCATTTTGGGGTTTTATTTTCGCGAGAAAGTGTGTGCAGTGCCGCTGGACAATTCATTTTTGTTTTAATAAATATATATATATATATATATATATATATATATACATCCAGCCGTAGAATCCGAAAAACATCAATTCCGGATTCTACGGCTCTAATTACATGCGACAGTGTTGACAAATTTTTATTTTACAATTGAAAAAAATCTTTTTTTAGCCCTGGAGGCCTTGATCAGATTGAAATATATACTAATTTACATAAGTAACTCATAGTAATAGTCATTTCATCGATAAGATCAATAACAAATCCTACAGCAGGAATTGAAATTTTCTGAACGCATTTTTAACGAAAAAATTGTTTTTTTCAAATGGTACCCACCGAGAGCCATCTTGCCATTCGATAGAGAATTTAATTACCAATTCAACGATATACATAATGTACCACTTTCTTTTTGTTCAAAATTAAAAACGATCAATTATTGAATTTGTACAATATTTTATACGATGCCTACAAATTCCAATGAGTTATCCGTTTAGGTTTGATGGAATGAAAGGTAGCCGTGGAGTCATGGAAAACAGTTGGTGATTAATGTCATGTCGAAAGTAAAATAGCAATTTTACTTGTCATCTCGTTTCGTTTGTAAAAAGTTTTTTGAAATGGAAAATAATAATCGTTATTCTCGAAACGAACAAATCGATATGATATTGATATACGGAGAATGGAAGAACGCTGTCAATGCTAGTATGCTATACGCTGTTCGTTATCCGTTAAGACGGCACCCATCGACGACCTATTACAGGAAATTGGAAATGTTGCTAAGAAAAGAACCAGCTGATCAAAATCACATCCACTTCATCGTCAGTGAAGAAGCGTAAACTAATGTTTTAGCATATGTTAATTTTTGTCCATCTGCCTCAGTGCGAGAATTGGAAATTGAATGTGGGATCAGTAGGGAAAGTGCCAGAAAAGTATTGAAAAAACCTAAATATCACTCCTATAAATACAGTTTGCATCAGCATCTATACGAAAATAACCCAGATCGGAGACTAACTTATTGTAATTGGCTTTTGCGTCATCATGATTTGAATAATGGTTTTGTCTCGAATATACTGTTTCCAGATGAGTCTAGGTTAACGGATAATGGTATGTTCAATAGGAATAACACAAGGTATTGGGCTCAAGAAAATCCTAGGTTGCTGAGATAAGGTAAATTTCAAGAAATATTTGGATTCAACGCCTCGGTAGGAATCATAGGGTTAAGAATCATTGGACCAATTCTTTTTGACTGGCCAAAGATATCTACAATTCTTAGAGAACGATATTCAAAATAATATCAACGATTTACCTGAGAACATCAGGAAAAATATGTTCTTTCAGCAGGATGGTGCAAGACCACATAATGCTAATATTTTTCGGCAATATCTTAGTGATACCTATGGCCAGCGATGAATTGGAACAAATGGTCCAATCAGATGGCCAGCCAGATCGCCCGATTGAACCCCTATTGATTTTTATCTATGGGATCACATATCCAAAGTATACTCGATGAGACCAACTTCTTTGGAGGACTTGAGAGATAGAGTTGAGCGCGCATTTCAGGAAATTCCTGCTCACGAACTGATAAATGTGACTAGGTGAACAATAAATAGACATATAGTCTATGTATATGGGAAAACGAACATATCATTGGTCATTAATAAATGAAATGACTTTTCGATGGTTGTGAAACTCTTCTATTGAAAACAGGATAATGGTATTTTGTGTAATAATTTGTACGTTGAATGTTTCACTGTTTCAGTCATTAGATTTATTCAGTCTGATTATATTGAAGTTATCTTTTCTATAATGGGTTTATGATCATTACATATTGTCAAGTCGATTATTTTTGGTAATTCATTGTAACCATTCTGGAGTAAAGTTTGAAAGAATGAATAGATATCGTGTTAACTACCAATTTTTTGAGATAGATTTCATTTTGTTAGATGGCTTTCTACGTTTTGAACAAAAAGAAAGTGGTACATAATATGTATCTTTGAATTGGTAATAAAATTATCTATCGAATGGCAAAATGAACCTCGGTAGGTACCAATTGAAAAAAACAATTTTTTCGTTAAAAATGCGTTCAGAAAATTTCAATTCCTGCTGTAGGATTTGTTATTGATCTTATTGATGAAATGACTATTACCATGAGTTACTGATGTATATTAGTATAGATTTTAATCTGATCAAGACCGCCCGGGCTAAAAAAAAATGTCAATTGTAAAATGAAAATTTGGGTAACACTGTCGTATGTAATTTGAGCCGTAGAATCCGAAAAACATCAAACATACATTTGAAAAATCGAAGTCGATGGCTATTCTAGCGAAACTGGAAGTCGGCCATTTTGTTTTCATATGTCTGTCAATTCGAAATTGTGTCTCATATCTATGAACAAAATTTCATTCAAATCGGTTGATAAGTGAAGGAGATCTCGGCATTGCCCTAGTCCCATTGTCACCCGGTATATTTGCTCAGTGATAATATTCATATTGATTTCGTTCCAGTGCAATTCCAAGCATCGAGAACACAAAGTAAGGTGAAATAAACTGTAATATGTTACGGAATTGTTTGACCGGTATTTTCGGATCTCTTTATTAACCGACGAAACCAAAAATGAGGAGGTTCTCTAGTCGACGCGTATATTTTTTTTATGTATGACCACGCATAACTTTTTACTGAGACGTCCGATTCCGATCATTTTTTCAGTGAATAGGGTGTACTTTGAAGTTGGTCCCATTCGAATTTAAAATATGAAATCCACTCCTGACGGTAGCAAAATGAAGGATATTGATCACTCACCCTCTGAATTCTGGTCCGTTAATCGATTCTATCAGGCATAACTTTGTACTGGTTTCTTCGATTTGGATGATTATTTTTTTATTAGATAGGGTATACCTCATAGTTGATCATATTTGGATTTCGAATGGAATTATCCACCCTTACGAGTGGAAAAATAGGGGATAATTGATTTGTCACTTGTGAACATTGGCACACATATGTAGTTGACAATGACAGATCGCTATTGTCATTATTTTTGTTCTCCTACATCCGTCACAATCATTATATTCTATGAGAGGATGGAATGATATACAAAGTAATGAAATAAACTAACCAGAACAACAAAAATAATTTATATTACAACAAATAGTAAAAGTAGATAATCATATTATGTAACTGGTAATAGTTGAAGTAAGGTGGGTAAGTAAGTATGTTGGAAGAAATCAAAAAACAAGTAGGTGGAAATTAGTAGATTTCAGCCACAAAAAATTGAAAAATAAAAACTTTTTAACAAAAAATTATTCCGACGAAATACGGAACTGAAAAGTAAAAAATAAAATAAACCTTCTTAGTCTCAATAACTAAGCTCCTAAACTAATGTAAGTAACTAATTTTGAGTCGGCGCCAAACGAGCAATCAACGAAGATCAATAAATAACTTCAAAAAAATTATCAGAATGTCACCGTGCAACTCGATGCCATCATTTTGCGCCTTACCGAATTCATTTGCTTGTTTGCCTGCCCTCGTAAACTTGAATTCACATAAAGTAACATTATGGAGAAATGTAGATGCCTCTTGTTTAACAATCTATAATCAGTTAAGCTACTCCCCGGTAGATGGCGACGTATGCGATATTATTTATACGTTAGCGATGATCTAATTTACAGAGCCTAATAAAGATTCTCATGTTGAATGCACTTTTCTTCTAGTTCTCTATTCATTCATTTGAAGAAATTCTGAGAACCCAGTGAGATAATTTTTCTACAACGTAAAATGTAGCCTGAATAATTGAATTCTGATAATTTGTTTGAGAGCACCTGGATCAATTGAGGAAATATAATGAAGAAGGAAAATTCAGATACTAAAGGAGAACTCCTTCAATAAGTCAAAAGGGCTAGATGAGAAAAAAGATTATTTTGAAACAATATTGAATTGTAACATTCTAAAATTCCTTTTGGTGGAATTTTAATCTAGAGTTATTGATGAAAATCAAAGTTGGAAGTTAAGTGTACACGACGCTATCTTACAGGTGGTGACTAAAGATCAATTTGGATGAAAATAGACTAGGAATCGAGTCATCGATATGCGATTTGAATTGATTGCCGTTAATATCAAACATATCACCTGAAATTTTATCAGTTACTGTTGCGCACATATTCATACTCATATTTGGAGAATTAGGAATGTAAGAAAATGTGTTTCTGGGACGCACCATACTAATGATGAATATATGATGTACAGTGTGGGTTTTTATAGTCCGCCCTCCCCCCTGTTAACTTTTGAACGGTCCGACGTAGAACAAAATTTTAAATAGCATGGGGGGTCATGTGGCACCTCGTTGAAAAGATAATTAAATTATCTTTCCAACCATCTGATTGTTTTCATCATTTCATTGATTTGTTTTTTCACAATGTGCATTTGAAATGTCAAGCATAAGTGCGGATCTGAATGGTACCCTTATCTCGATAACGAACGGTTTCATATGAAATAATGGGACAATAAATATTTTATTGTCGCGATCCTATTTTTTAAGAGATACTTAAATTATTTTTCAGTTTCGAATTCGATTCAAACCCCAATTAGGTAGAAATTTTGAATCCATATAGTAATGCAATTTTTTGAATTGATGCGGCCGATAGTTGAGGAGAATCCATATTGGAGTAAACAGAAGACACTCAATTCGCTAAATGATTTTCACTAAACTGGGTTTATAAAACCACGACACGTGTTTCGCTATACATTAGCCTTTTATAGCCTTTTCAAGAAATTTTACCCAAATAATACCCATCTCATTTATTTTTAATGACCATAATTATAGGGTATAATTTTTCGGATTTAGTAAACTGATAATCAAGCAGTAACCTTGAAATGCCCATTATGAAATTGGATTATTTTGTCGATGTTTAAGAATTTCTAATGTAACAATGATAATATCATTACTTACCTGCTCTTTATATTATCGCATTTGTATTTGAAGAAGAGTTTCATTCTACTTCTACTAGTATTATTTTGAATTTGAAACATTATCATGGTTCGTATACGTCCTATCGAAGAGAAAATTGAAGCAATCTACATTTTTGGTGAGGCCCGTGGGAACTACCACGCAACAGAGATAATTTTTACACGTTTTATATTAACTTCACTTGTATGTTTGTTTGTTTGTAACCGACTCTTTTGGGAAATTTGGCAGGTGTACATAATTCCGGTGACAATGCATTAAGAAATTTGTGTGTGAAAAAAAAACAAAATGGCGGCTCCAATATGGCGTACTAGTTTTGTGATTATGATCCGATTCGCTTCAAAATTGATATCTGAGGGTTTTTGTGGTCGGAGATTATGATTCTTTTGTCAAAATTGGAAAATTCAAGATGTCGTCTCCAAAATGGTGGACGAGTTTTGTGATTATGATCTGATTCTATTCAAAATTGGTATGTGGGGGTTTTTGGGGTCGAATATTATGATTCTTTTGTAAAAATTGGAAAATTCAAGATGGCGGCCGAGTTTTGTGATTATGGTCTGATTCTATTCAAAATTGGGGTCGATTATTATGATTCTTTTGTAAAAATTGAAAAATTCAAGATGGAGGCTTTAAAATGGCGGCCGAGTTTTGTGATTATGGTCTGATTCTATTCAAAATTGGGGGGGTTTTTGGGGCGGAGATTATGATTACCTAATTTGATAAGATTATTCCATTTTTAATTTGCAAAAAAATTATAAAAATAATAGTTTAAAAAAAACTAAAAAAACACGCTTTTATAAATAAACCACACTAAAAAGTAGGAAATATATAATAGTTTAAAAAAACTAAAAAACACGCTTTTATAGAAAACCAGACTAAAAAAATAAAAAATAAGAAAAAAAAGTATTTTATTTAAAAAAAAGCGTGGGGTGCATGGTATTAATAATTATATAGTACATTACACACCTAGGGCAGTAAAGTAAGAAATGTCTCAGATCGCAGGTAATTGTTGGCCGAGGCGATACCATACACCCCACGCTTTTTTTTAAATAAAATAAATTTTTTCCTTATTTTCAATTTTTTTAGTCTGGTTTTCTATAAAAGCGTGTTTTTTAGTTTTTTAAACTATTATTCATTAATGAAAAATTCCCTGATCATCCAATAACTCGAAAGTATTTGAGGGAACTGGTTGGAAAATTCAACAGAACTGGCACCATTCATAGGGTTAGTGGAGCTGGCCGAAAATCAAGTTTCGGTAATTGCCGAAATGATGGTTAATCCTCAACAAAGTACCTCACTTGTAGCAAGTACGATTGACGTATCAACATCGACAGTAAAAAAATATTTGAAGAAACACAAATTCCATCCATACAAGTTGGTAATGTTACATCAACTCACAGAAGATGACCCAGACCGAAGGATGGAATTCTGTGAAATTATGATGGAAAAGATAGCTGGAAACCGCAATTAGATTAAAAATATTAGTTTTTCAGATGAAAATACTTTTTTTTTAACGGAAACGTGAATACATAAAATGTGCAGTACTGGAGTGACACGAACTCCCATATCTTTCGAGAAGGTCACACACAGTTCCCACAGAAACTGAATGTGTGGGGAGGAATTCTGGGAAACCATATTGCAGGTCCTTTATTTCTGGAAGAAAACTTGAACGGTAATTTATACCTGGAGATGCTACTAAATACTAGAAGAAAAGGAGAACGAATTCCTTTCCAGCAAGACGGGCCCTTCCTCACTTCCAACGTCAAGTTCGAGAGTATCTGGATGTAAGATACCCTATGAGATGAATTGCACGTCGTGGACCAATCGAATGGCCGGCACGATCACCAGACCTCACACCTTGTCACTTCTTTCTGAGGGGTTACATCAAATCAAAAGTATATGAACTACAATCCGACTCTTTTGAAGATTTGAAACAACGAATAACACGGGTGTGTGTGCTGGTATATTTGCAGATATGTTACATATAATGTTCGGAAATAACTTTCGAATCGAGATTATGTGCCATCGTGCTTTTGGGGATTGTTAGAGGAATCGAGTGGTTGAGATGCCTTGTATTATAATGGCAAGTTGAGCTAATTTCATGCGGAATTTTCTGTATATCAGACATACATTTTCAAAGATAAATAGATAAGTCAAGTCAGGATTCTGTGGGATTTAAACATTGGTTTACAGTGGACCCTTGGTTTCTTCCTGCAAATATGCGAACGGCTCTCTTTTGAATAGCAAATACAGAGTTCAGTAATAATTGACAACTATTGCCCCAGAAACATTTACCATATCTCAGATGTGAGTCAATTAATGCAAAGTATGTAGCTTTAGCAGCAGGAAAATTTAGCTCATTCGCAATAATCCTAGTAGCAAAGCATCCAGAAGCCAGTTTTTTAAATAATTATGAGATATGAGTAGAGAAGGAGAGATCCTCATCTACATAGAGTCCCAGAAATTTAGTTATTGCTTCAATAACTATTGTTGAAGTACCTATAAAAATTTCATCGAGCGTGCATTTAAAGGTTAAGATGCGGGTCTTTGGAAAATTAAGAGATAATTTGTTGGCATCACACCAATTCTTGACTTTTTTCCATGTCATCTGTAAATCTAGTGAAGTTACCTTCTATGTTAATTGAGGCAAGATCATTGATATACATACAAGAGGAATAAGAGTGGGCCAAGCACCGAGCCTTGGGGTACCCCACACGATATTACTTGAGCCTCAGACAACTCACCATATAGCGAAACTCTCTGAGTGCGCTCCGATAAATAAGAGTGGAGCCATCGCAGTAAAAAATCTCTGAAGCCATACATTTCTAATTTATGCAAGAGTATGCTGTCATCAACGAAGTCAAACGCTTTTGTGAGATCACAAAATACAGCTGCGACTGACTCACCCTCATTGATCCCTATGTATATATTCTCAAACATAGCATCATTAGTGCTTTTCACTCCACTAGAACCAAATTAACATGAGTCAAGTATATTATTCTTGTTAACAAATGGTAGGATCCTTTTCTTTGCCAGTTGTTCAATTAGTTTAGAAATAGCAGGTAAGAGTGAAATGGGCCTCAGGTTTGATATTACATCACAATCCCCTCCTTTGTACACTGGATTCATTATGGCTATCTTCAGTCATTCTGGGAAAGTTCCATTTATAAAAAAATTATTAATCGCTTCTGCTAGCACACTCATAGCCTCATCAGGAAGATGGAGCAGAACTTTGGCAGAAATGTCATCCCATCCAGATATGTGCTAGTTTTTCATATTTTTCAGTATATCTTCCTCAGGGTTAGTCGGAGAGAGAAAGAAGGTGTCCTTTACTATTGTCCTATATTGTTAGAGACTGCGTGTCAGTATTAGCTCGTCCCTTAACAATCCTAATTATTATTTGCATTCGTTCACATACGATTCCCTCTAAGTGGAAATGCTCTAAGGTATGTCCGATCTTTAAAAAAGGCACGCGATCTGACATAAAAAATTACAGACCGATTTCAATTATACGCAACTTTTGTAAGGTCTTTGAAATATTGTTACAAGAAATCGTTTATGAACACGTCAACAATTCTATTCTAGGCCAACAACACGGTTTCGTAAAAGGTCGATCAACGACAACAAATCTCACCGTTATTACACAGCATATAGCAGAAAATATTGGTAATAAAACTCAAACAGATGTTATCTACATGGATATGACCAAGGCATTTGATAGACTTGACCATACTTTAATACTGCAAAAACTCTTGAATTTTGAGCTATTGAGTAAGCTACTTGCATTATTCAAATCATATATGTCCGACCGCACGCAGTATGTGCAGTAAAATGGATTTAGGTCCAACTAATACTTAACCACATCAGGTGTTCCGCAAGGATCTAACCTCGGTCCAATGTTGTTAACATCTTCATCAACGACATTGGTGATATAATTAATCGAAATTTCTTGCTGTATGCTGATGATCTCAAATTTTTTTTCTCCTATCACAACATATCTGAGTAGGCCGTGACTTTAACCATATAGATACATATACAACTCATTCAAAAGTAGTGTGGGCAATAAACTCCTTCAAGCCTTACAAGTCTCCGGGCCCAGATGGAGTATTTCCCATACTACTTCAGAGCGGAGTTGAATATCTAGCACCAGAACTGTGCAAACTGTACAGGCTGAGCCTAGCATTGGGATGGCTACCTCAAACCTGGAAAACTGTAAACGTGGTCTTTATTCCAAAACCTGGACGACACTCATACGACCAGGCAAAGGCATACAGACCAATAAGCCTATCGTCATTTCTTGAAAGGCTTAGAAAAACTGATAGAGACATAAGGGTAACCGCTCTTGTAGAACGGCCTTTACATCGAAACCAACATGCCTATCTAACAGGAAAATCATGTGACAGCACTTCATCAGCTTGTTTCAAGGCTTGAAGAGTCTCTAGCAAACAAATAAATTGCCCTATGCACTTTCCTAGACATCGAAGGAGCCTTCGACAACACCTCCTTTGAAAGTATGGCCTCTGCGGCCACTCGAAGGGGCATTGACGAAACCACCTGCAGGTGGATACACTCAATGCTTCACAATAGACTGGTCCAAGCCAACATGTTCGAGGAAACAGAGCAGGTTGAAATTTCCAGAGGTACCCCCTTCTGTGGGACATGGTTGTAGATGAACTGCTAATTTCTCTGAATAACCAAGGGTATTACTCTCAAGGGTATGCAGATGACTTGGTCATCCTCATCAAAGGAAAGAATACTCGAACAACCTCAGAGCTAATGCAAAATGCACTGAGGACAGTAGAGGAATGGTGTAACAGAGAGAGCCTAAGGGCAAATCCGAACAAAACAACACTAATTCCCTTCACCCGGAGAAGAAACATGGGAGATCTCATACCTCCCAGACTATTTGATGAAACATTACAAGTAGTAGAGCAGGTGAAATATCTAGGGCTGATTCTTGACAAGAAACTAATCTGGAACCCGCATCTTCAACATGTAACCAATAAAAGCAAGATAACCTTCATGATGGCAGGGAGCTTTTGGAAAAACCTGGGGGCTCAAACCGAAGGCCGTGCACTGGCTTCACACAGCGGTAATAAGACCAAGAGTAACTTATGGCTCACTCTTATGGTGGCCAAAAACAAATCAAAGACAGGCAAAAACCAACCTTGGGAAAATCCAGAGGCTTGCCTGTCTCTGTATCACGGGTGCAATGCATAGCACTCCAACAGCTGCAATGGTAATCATCCTAAACCTCGAACCCCTTGACTTACATGTCATTGGAGAGGCCAGGATGAGTGCATACAGACTGAAACAAACAAAAAACTGGAGAATCCGAACAACTGGACATACCAGAATCACTCATGTAATCAACATCGAAGAACTCTAAATGATTTCAGACTACCTGCAACCCATATACTCATTCGAAAAACCATTCGAAACACGAATTGACGTATCTGGATGGGCCCCGAGTATAGAATCACAATCAACTGCGGACATAGTCTGGTATACAGACGGTTCAATGACAGTTGAAGGAACGGGAGCAGGAATACATGGGGTAAGGCCAAGAAGGGATTACATAATACCACTTGGCAAATGCTCCACGATATTCCAAGCTGAAACACATGCTATTATGGTATGCATTCAGAAGAATCTAGAAAGTGGTTATAGGAAAAAACACATCTACATTCTATCTGACTGTCAAAGTGCTATCAAAGCACTGAACTCTATACAGATAAAGTCTAAACTGGTCTGGGACTGCCTCCAGAACCTCATCGAGCTGGCAAAACACAACAAGGTCACCTTGATGTGGGTGCCAGGTCATAGAGGCATTGAAGGCAACGTAAAAGCGGACCAGCTAGCTAGACAAGCATCTGAAACGCTATTCACAGGGCCAGAACCTGTACATGGGATTAGCAAAAACCGATGCAGGACCCTGATCGACGAGTGGATAAAAAGAAGACACCAACAATATTGGGATCAAACTGTCGGGCAAAGTCATGGTAGGGCATCCAAAGCGGACCCTGACGGCTGACCTTCTGAACCTGAACAGAACGAAGGCACGTATAATAATAGGTCTGTTGACTGGACACTGCGGCCTAAGAAAACACCATGGGAGTACGCAGGGAAACCGTGGAGTGTAGGCTATGTGATGAAGAGGAGGAAACAGCCTCTCATATTATCTTCGACTGTGACGCCCTAAGTAGTAGGCGACACAGTACCTTTGGAGAGATCAGCCCGGAAACAGGCATGAATCCGAAGAACCTTATCAACAGGCTACTAAACCTAATTAAAGGCACAAATCTATTTGAATGAGGAACCACTGACGACAGAGTGATACAATAGACCCCAGCTGGTCGCAGTGTCAAGGGAAGCTAAATGCCAACCCTGTCTCTGGCTCGTCAGCTTTCAACCAACCAACCATATACAAATCTTAACTATGCTTTTGTGAAATCTAAGTTTGAATATGCATCGGTTATCTGAAACCCTTATTATCAAGTGCACATCTATAAACTGGAGGCAATACAAATACTTGAATTTTAAAATAGATCAGACTAATCCACAAATTGGCACGTCACATGAGAGCCTACTGTCGAGACACAGCTTCATCAGACTGGACATAAGAAGAAAATGTTCAAGTGCCATTACGCTATACAAAATAAACAACGAAGAAATTAGATGTGAATGCTTACTACGTCAGATAAACTTTAAAATTCCCCGTCAGGCATCTCGATACACCGACTCATTCTACACTACCACGCCACCAACAAAAAACTCCCCTGTTCAACTATAATTCAGTAAGTGATCAACTTGATATATTTTATTGCAGTGTGAGACAAATCAATAACTTTTACTTTCAGCAATAACATTCCTGTATTAGACTAGCTTTCTTCTATTGTTAGTATTTTGTGCAAATTGCGTATTAGTCTTAAGTTTCTACTAATGTTAGTATTATTGTAAATTTTTTCTCTACTTAATTCCTGTTCTGTAATTGGAAATCTTTTTCTGTAGAACAGTGTAAATAAATAAATATCGTTCAGAAAATGTATTGGGTCATATTGTGAGGTAATTTTCGACAATTTTTCAGCGATTGAGTAATAATAGTTGTCGCCAGAGAGTGATGTTCTCGAAGAAGGTACGCTATTTTTGCCTCTCAAATCATTTAGAATTTTTCTTTGCATTTATTTGTAAAATTTGCCATTATTCTATCAAAATGAAGTTTTTTGCTGCCTTCACCACCCCTTATTGATGAAAAGCATGAGTTGCCACTTTCTTATGTAATGTAGAGCTTTCAAGTTTTTACCCGAAATAGTGATACATTTGGTTATCCAATGCTTTTTGGTTTACTCCTTACTAAAGTAAGAGGGAAAGCTGATTCAAAGATGTTAGTTAGACAGTTAGACAGTCATGAAAACTTGTCAACAAACCTTCACTTACTACGGTTTTTTCCCAGCTTATAGTTGAACATAATTGTACAAAAGTTTCAAAGTTCTTAGTGCTATATATTCGTTTGTATTTTTTAGTTCTCAATTGTTCTCTGGTATCAGTTCGTATACTGCAGATGACAGCTTCATGGTCAGACAGACCACTGTTGATGACTTCACACATTAAGCAGTTTCACCTCAAAATATACACCCACAAAATCTACCCCTTCAAGCAACCGGGAAAAAATAAAACTTTCTAACAATCATAAAAAGGAAGAAGGTGAAATAAATACGACTAGTTTTTCTTCCTGAATCAGTTATCTTCAAATTTCAAAAAAAAACGACATAAAATAGTTCGTAATCGAGAACACGTTCTTGAATATAAATGGTTAATCATTAAAATTCATTTGGAATATCTTTCCATAAAAGAATTATAGTAACAGTGGAGTTCCAAATCATTTTGCTATGGGTTTCCACAAATTCGCGGTGGATTCATTGAGAATAATAGTATTTTGCTCTTCAACAATGTGAGTTTGGTTTCTATCAGTAAAAAGTTCATAACAAGGTTTCATCATGAGTTAGGTTTTTGTGTTTTATATGAGCATAATTGAATAATAAAAAGAAATAGTTGTTGGTCAAATAAATTTAAATTCCAATTAAATTACACGTGCGAGCTTTTTAATCTCGCCCAATAATGGAAATGTTAGTAATTTGAATTCATTCATGAGTATGTATTATACTAAAAATTATATTTTTAATGAAACAAAAAGCCATATGAAGGGGATAAGATATGGATATGGAGTGTTTCTTTCTGTTACTAGGTGTCGCCGGTTAAAAGTTATCTTTTCCGACGCACCTAAAGATGTTTCAAGCTCGATGATGATTTTATTTATGTTGTGTCTCGCTTCGGCCAGAGCTCTCTGGATCTTTGGCTGGTGACTACTCCGTACTGATGAGGGCCAAAAAAGCCTGAAACCGGTATGCGGATTGCGGACATGAATTTAAACATAATCGAGCTTATCAGAAAGAAACATTGGCGAACAATATCCAATTATATGGAAGTTTGCATGGATTGTCAGGTGAATATCATTCAACGTTCTGCGTGGTATTTGCTAGGAAAGTAGTTGTTTTTCGCCTGTCGGTCTACCAATTGTTTCAATTTATATTGAACCTTTTGTGAAGACGACTTTGTGTGTGCTTTATGCATTTCATTTCAAAATTATATTTTTATTATTTTTTAAATCAGATATGCTTACATAAAAACATAGTAACAAATTCTGGCTCGAGGAGCACAATACTATTACCATTACCATTACTAAAACCATAAATACACATTATTATTGCTATTTAGGTTTATATTATTTTCAAAGCCAACTTCACTATAAATGATTATTTGTTACCAAGTAGATGACGATATTTGAGACGTCTAACATTCTTGTTGGTGCGCCAATGGATTGAATTATTATATTCGTTTGTTATCGTCATTGTTCCAAAAAAGTTGATAAAAATTCATGGCGACACGCATTGTATAACAAGATCAGGCGATTTGACATTAAAAAGTAGGTAGGTATTTCTAATTGAAATGAATTGAGTGAATACGCAAAAAGTGAGACTTTCAATCGGTTGGTCTTTTCAATGACAAATTGTGTAACATCGTACAGAGTTGAATATGTTACCTTGATGAAAATATTTTCCCAATTCCATGGTGTGAGAATTTAAAATGAAAATTTTATAATATCCAAATGTCTCCTTTGAGAAAGATAGTGGAGAGTTCATTATTTTTTTCTTCTTTTTTCATGCGTGTTTTTCAACTATTTTTTTTTCTCAATAACTATTCAACCAATACAAAACCAAGGAAACTTTGAAAAGATTATCCAATCCATTAGTGTTCAGATACGTCTTCTTTAGAGAAATTATATATTGTGTGTATTTGAGAAATTGCAGGGCGTTGGACAAAAAAAAATATTCTACGTTTTCGCTAACGTTTCGCGAGTATATTTCTCGCTTCTTCAGAGCTATAATATGAATAAAAGAAGTTTTGTTAGTTCACGACTATATTGTAACAATGCAATTATAGTTCCCAATGATTGGTAATTTCAGTGACAGCAGCAAATCAAAACAATTATGTGCATTTCTCTCTGACATAAATATTATCAATGACATATAGACTGTAAAAACCACATAGTCGCTAATAATCTTGTAGATTGATGCGACTTTAAATATTGAATAAAAAAAAAATATAGTTCCGTACGTAAAGAAAGTCAATCTTCCTCAGGCCTAATCAATCGTACAAAGTACTTCGTTGAGGTGGTTCGAGATATGCATTGTTGCAAGTCGTCGTTGAACTTATGTCAATGGATCTGTTGTTAAAAATCATAATCTAATAGGTATATAAAATGGTTTAAAAAGGAACGTTCTGCTTAACAATTGGCATTCAAGTGTGATTAAAACAATGTGTGAAACATCGATAAAACAAAAAAGATGAGAGTAACGAAATGGTTTTTAACATTTACAAATGACTGGGTGGATCTGTATACTTTATACATTGAGGAAGCTTTATGTTCATCATCGACCGACTTCACAATTTTGGAATATTTTTCTTTGTACTGTTATATTCAAGTGATTGAGAAAGCAATTATATTGTTATACATCCTACTGAGGTATTCAATGTCTGTTCGTCTATTGATTGCATTTCTGTGACTGTTTATGTATAGCATTTCTAAAATTAGTCTTCTACGTTCGTTGTCTTCCTAGTCTAAAACTGTTGTAATGTTGAAATCGAAATTATGACCTAGGTTATAGTGGTGTTCTGAGAGTACAGTTCTTGCAGATCAGGATAGGTCTCTGCAATCGTTTGTGTGTTGTTTGACTCTATTTTTCAATAATTGTTCCGTTTGTCCAATATATGTACTATCACAATTCACGCAATCGATTCTGTATATAACGTTTGACTGTGACTCTTTGGGTACCTCATCCTTTCCTCTAGGAAGTATTTTTTTAAATTTGTTGTCGTTTTATAGTGCTAACGACCATTGACAAAGTCCTTTGTACGATTGATTACGCCTAAGGTAGGTTGACTTTCTTAACATACGGAACTATAATTGCATTGTTCCAATGTAGTCGTAAACTAACAAAACTTCTTTTTTTATATTATAGCTCTAAAGAAGCATCCAACACCCTGCAATCCCTCAAATATAACTAATTTGGACGCAATCATAGAAATTAAATATATATAGTATGCAATCGACAAAAAAAGGATTTTTGAAAAATCTACTTTCTCGATGAAGGCTTGCCAAGAACGGTTAAAAACTATGAAAATTAAAAATCCTAATAGACTTTGTTCAATATAAAATATGTATTGTTCAGAAAAATTTTCATAATTGCAAACCATATATAACAAATTTTGAGAATGTATTTTTGTTTAGTTGAAAAAATGCCTTCTAAGTTGTCTTACCAACCCTCAGATATTTTTTTAAGAAAACTTTTACAGGTTAAGATTACGGGCGCCTCAACTGTCAAAGTGAGATCCGAAAACTCTCTTGGGGCCTCCAAATTTGTTTGCTGATAGTGGGGCTCGAACCCACGTCGGGTAGGATCAGAAATCGAATTCTTCTACCACTGGCCCACTAATTAATTTACTTGAGTCAAGTTATCCATGATTAGTTTTTAGAAATATACACTATGTCACTAGTATTAAACAAGGAATTATCAAAATATAACAAAAACAACTTTATTAGCTTCCACTAAACGACTATCCCACATGATACATTCATCAAGCCGCTTTTTCAAACGTTCTTTTCAGTTCTTGGCGTATAGCTCATCTATATTGTTATGAAAACATATGTATACTTTTTGTATCAGTAATCTCCATGAATAAAAATCCATTAGCACCAGGTTTGGAAATCGGGGCGGCCAGTGTATTAACGGGTTGGAATTCATGGTATTAAAAAAGCAAGTTTCGTTTAATATTCCACACCTAATATTGATTTCATGGGAGTATTATATGTTACAGTTTATTACGAAATTAGGATTATCACGTGCCCACCATGTGCAAGTCTGTGACGAAACAATACCTTTCGTAGTAAGTGTTGCTTCATCACTGACAATTGTTTTTCTAGGGATACAACCATCTTGTCCCGTAAGCGAAACTCGGTTCTCCTTACACTATCTACTTGTTCAAGGGTATCAGAAGTTTTGTATGCTTTCGATGTGTTAAATTGCAAACCAAATTTTCGGTCACTTATTTTGATGAATTCAATATCATTACCTCAGTCAGTGTGTTAATCTGATTATTAATAAAATGAATTGGTCTTGACTTTACCAGTATTATCGAGAATATATCATTAAAAGCAACCGTTTTTAAAACAAATATTTCTACAACTATTTCACGGGAATTCTTGATTTACCTTTCACATCATAATTTCAATAAGGAATTACCATCATTCAAAATTTTAAAACAAGAGCACTTCCAATTTCCTCCTCAGAAGATAACCAAAAAAATGTGGTATTGTAAAGAAATACCTCAAAATATAATTAATTATCTGTTATCATTAGTTGAAAAAAATATCTGGGAAAACAATCCTCCTGGAGGAATTAAAGATAATTACCTACAATAAAATACCGAACGAATATTAAATATTGGCTATTGCGTAACTGACAAAATTTTAAATTGATCTGAAAAAAAAACTGTGGAAGATATAAGAGTGTGTAGCCGAGAGATGAGACACACTGTATTGACATTTGCAACTTTTCAATATTATAATATTGGTTTCAGTATGTTATTGTTACAAAAAAAGTACAAAAGATACTTTTTTATGTACTTGAAAAAATTTAATTTTTGGGATCCTCCGTTGGTAAAATTTTAATCTATTGGCCAATTGCCAATTTAATGAGAAATGTAAAATGTATAAATTGACCTCCGACTTATTGAAGGCCCAATTTTACCAACAATACAGAAATTATTTGCATTTATTAATGAGACATATTCACGTATTCCTCAAGGATATATCATGTTAACTATCATTATCTATGAACTTACAGCATAATTTAAGCCAGTTAAGTCAGCGTCCCCATTTTGTAGCCATTCGAAAAACTCCATGGCGTTATCGGTGGGATCACCCTCACCGTAAGTGGCCAAGCAGAACACAGCCAGAGAATTTGGTATCGATTTGAGGTTGACCAATTCTTCCTGTAATTAAAAAACACAAAAATTAATTACTAGTAGTTTATTCTTATTCGGTATTGAGATGTATTTTTTTTTCTTGATTTCATAAAATTGAACGACCTCGAGCAACAAGTTGGATAATTATACGTCTAAGTTTAAAGCCGGGTACTGACTTGAATGAGCATGCGTTGAGTCGAGGCGCATGCAAATTCATATGCGTGTGTATCGACTCGGTACATTTGTTCAAATATATTTCTCCGCACGCATGTGTATTGTTTCAGTCCTTTCCGGTCATTCGTGTGTTCAAGTAATGGCAGAAGTTATTATTGCTGGTGATGCTTATATAGTGATTTTAAATTTATTGAAAAAAGAGAAAATGAGAAAACCAAAGCGATTCTGGATCCACGAAATCTATAGAACCCGAACTTTTACGGTAGTTGCATTCTGAACAGTTTCAAAACTCTGTTAGGATATTCAATTAATAGCATTGGACCAGAAATTGTAAAAAAGACACCAAATTCAAGCATGCTTTCTGGTTCAAGAATGTCTAGCATAACACTTCGCTTTTTAGCAAGTTTTGTCTCATACACTAGCTCACAGTATGTATTTAGAGTATCGAAGCAATTGAAAAGTTGCATCCCACAAAACGGGATGTTGTTCGTACAAATCAATTAATTGCATGCAGTCTTCGTTTGACTCTATTTTGTCCTTTTTGAAATCGTTATTCAAAAATCGCTTCAATGCTATTCGCTCGACAGACTATTGCAGACTAAAAACCGGTCGACACTGAGCACACACGCACAATTTATTTCCTTTGAGCGGGAGCAAAAACCGACAGCCAACGGCTCAGGTCATGTGCATTCGCGGTGACTCGCGAGTAGTTAAACATGCGCTGATTTCATCCAGATTTGAATGTACATATGCATGCGCCTTGACTCAAGGCATGCATTTCAATACCTAGCTAGGTAGGTAATTTATTGATACATAGTCGTACATAGCAAAATCATCATATTATAAAATTCTAAAATTGGGTAAAATTAAATGAAATACAGAAAACAAACAGAGGCGATAATTTTTTAAAAAAAATTAAATTTTTAAAATAATAGGATAAAATAGTAAAATATGTACACATCAAAAGGAAAATAGAGCCTCATTTGAAACCACAATCAGATGTGATCTCAGAACAGTTTAAATTGAGATATTCCTCCACACTGTAGAAGCAGTGGTTTAGCAGAAAATGCTTTATTTTGATTTTTAACTCGTGAGCATTCAGATGTCTAACTTTTTCTGGTAGTTTATTGTAGATATCGATATTAAATGTGTTTTCATAAGCTTTTATTAACCGACGAAACCAAAAAGGAGGAGGTTCTCTATTCGACCCGTATATTTTTTTTTCCATCATATTTTTTTATGTATAATCACGCATAACTTTTTACTGAGGCGTCCGATTCCGATAAATCTTTTTTCAGTGGATAGGGTATACTTCGAATTTGGTCCCATTTGAATTTAAAAGATGAAGTCCACCCCTAAGGGTAGCGAAATGAAGGATATTGATCTCTCACCCTCTGAATTCTGGTCCGTTAACCGATTCTATCAGGCATAACTTTGTACTGGGTTCTTCGATTTGTATGATTCTTTTTTTAATAGATAGGGTATACCTTATATTTGTATTTCGAAAGGAATTAGCCACCCTTACGGGTAGAAAAATAGGGGATAATTGATTTTTCACTAGTGAACATTGGCACACACTTACGTAGTTGACAATGACAGATCGCTACTGACATTATTCTTGTTCCACATCCGTCAAAATCAGTATATTTTATGAGAGGATGGAATGATATACAAAGTAATGAAATAAACTAACCAGAACAAAGAAAATAATTTATATTACAACAAATAGTAAAAGTAGATAATCATATTATTTAACTGGTAATAGTTGAAGTAAGGTGGGTGAGTAAGTATTTTGGAAGTAATAAAAAAACAAGTAGTAATTGGTAGATTTTAGCCACAAAAAATTGAAAAATAAAAACTTTTTAACAAAAAATTAAACCGACGAAATACGGAACTGAAAAGTAAAAAATAAAATAAACCTTCTTAGAAAAAAATAAACCTTCTTAGTCTAAATGATAATTGAGCTCCTAAACTAATGTAAGTAACTGATTTTGAGTCGGCGCCAAACAAACTAGCAATTGAATTAGGTGAAGCGTAAAATGATGGCAGCGAGATGCACGGCTGCGTTTTGATGACTTCTTTCATAGATGATGATCTTCGATAATTGTTTGTTTGGCGCCGACTCAAAATCAGTTAGTTACATTAGTTAAGGAGCTCAATTATCATTAATACTAGGAAGGTTTATTTTATTTTTTGCTTTTCAGTTGATTTTTTGGTCGGTTTAATTTTTTGTTGAAAAGTTTTTTTAGTTTAACCTGCCCCGGTGTCTATCTGACTGTAATCAAATCTTGCTAGTTAAATTTGACCCCCTTCTAGTTGCCCGATTAACGTGAAATTTGGCAGGTGTTCAAAGTTTCCGTGACAATGTATTATGAAAGTTTTGTTAGAGAAAACAACAAAGTGACGGCTCTAAGATGGCGGACGAGATTTGTGTTTATGGTCCGATTCGATTCAAAATTGGTATGTGGGGGTTTCCAGAGTCGAAGACTATACATTTTTTGTAAAAATTCATAAAATAAAAATGGCGGCTCCAAGATGGCCGACGATCTGTGTGATTATGGTAGATTATTTAAAAGTGTAATGGCCACGATCAATTAAGTATTTTAATGTATCCATGTGTAATACCCTTAACTGAAGAATGCGGCCATAAAAAGGGAACGACTGTTTTATTCTCATGCGCTATTAAATAAGAAAGCGGTATTCCGACAAGGAATGTAAAAATCTCGTAAAATCATCGATATGATAGCATCACTCATTGAAAAGATCTCATGAATATGTTACGACGTAAAACTTACAACAGGCCGCCACTGAATTACGACAGGACATTTATTCTATTTCTATTAAGCCCAAAGCCGCGATAGATAATTAAAGATTCTCCGACAGCTGGGAGAAAACATCAACTCGTAAAGAATGTGATTGAAATGTACCGCCGTGGCATTAATGTCCAAAAGTATAATTCGTTACCGTGAGACCACACCGCGCTTATTCTGAAACTGAGAAGGGGTCATAGTGGGGGAGTTTTCCATATAAGACTGAAGTCAAAAGTAAACGAAGATTATCAGATCAGAATTCATTCAGTGTTCAGCAATTACAGAGAGACGTTCTGTTTTAGGCTTCATATTATGAAGCGAATTGAAGTAGTTTCATATTTCATCTAGTTAAGATGCATTCCCATCTTCTGATGCGAAGTAAACGTAGACTTGTAGTCAATTCATCAAAAATATGCAAAAAATAGTGGAAGTGTAACTCTCAGAAATCATCTCAGTAATAACTCAACGAATGGAATTAATATTTGTCAAAGCTGAATAATCATATTACGATCAGTGAACGTAATAACAAAAAACAGTAATTTAATACAATAATTAAGTAACATTTAAAACGTGGTGTGTTCTCCAGTTGAGGATAAGAAAACAAAACTGTTTATTTGGCAAGGTATATATGTATAGTGTAATAAGGAACTATTTCTTAATTGATTCCATAGTAGAGTTAACTATTGATTCAACAAAAGTAGAAATATTGAAATATTAGCAATCACTAAAATAACTGAAGAACAGTTATTTTATGTGGCATTCCATATTTGTTTCTCATTCAAGTTCATATATATATATATATATATATATATATATATTAAATTCATTTTGACTTCCTATACAGTTTTTATATTTTAGAAAATACATATATATATATATATATATATATATATATTATTACAAGTCCTAAGTGTATTATTGTTTCTGAACTATCTGAGATTGGTACCTGTACTGTCAAATTAAGTCCCACGCTTCATTACATACTGAGTGAGATAGTTTCTCAAGCCGCTCTGGGAGGTTGTCCAGTTATTGGTCAATAGACTAATAACGCTCAGTATAGTTAAGGCCTAGCTTTAACAAAAATACGAGCAATCGTAAGATTGGTTGGTCAGACGAGGGGTATTTACTGATCCCCAAAGTCCCCAGCTGTTGCAGAGGTGGTGTGTTAGTAAATAATATCCTGTATATGGCCAGCTATAACAATCGAAAATTATGAATTTTAATTCAAAATTCATAAATTCAAGATGGCGGCTCCAAGATGGCGCACGAGTTTTGTAATCATGGTCCGATTCGATAAAAAAATGGGATGAGTTTTCGGGGTCGAAGATTATGAATTTTTTCTCGAAATTCATAAAATCAAAATGGCGGATCCAAGATGGCGGGCGATTTCTGTGATTATGGTCCGATTCTATTCAAAATTGGTAGGTATGTGGAGGTTTTCGGGGTCGGAGATTATGAATTTATTGTCAAAATTCATAAATTCAAGATGGCGGCTCCAAGATGTTCGACAAGTTTTGTGATAATGAACCGATTTTATTCAAAATTGGTATGCCGGGGTTTTTGGGGTCGGAGATTATGAATTTAGTCAAATATTATTGATTTTTTGTCAGAATTCTTAAGTTGAAGATGGCAGCTCCAGGATGGCGGACGAGTTAATCTTTAGATGGTCTCCTCATTAAAGAACTAGATAGCTCAGAAAGGCCTGATAATGACGATGCATTAACAAAAATGCATAGATTAAAGCGTACTTACTAAAAAGCACAAAATTAAATAATTAATTGGAAAAAAATTTTTTTAAGGCAAATTCAAATGTGCTAAAAAGTAAAAAATAATTGCTTTGGATGTGCGACGTAGGTAATTCCGTGAGTTATAGATTCAAAAGTTTGTCGCTTTTGTATTCGAACTGAAAACTTTGCGCGACAAGCTCTTGAATCTGTAACTTGAATAAAAGCTTCTCTTTAAAAAGGTATTTTTCATTAATTATTTTATTATCAGATATTGTCAGTCTATGTTTGGGTTTTTTTAGCAAATTTCCTGGCGTGGTTGGATATCGGTGATTTACAGAAACAGTTTCAAAACTTTCATTGTTGAGATTAATTTCTAATAGTAATAAATGAAGATTGTTGGAATGGGCATGATTTTTAATTTCACGAAATGTGGACAACGTGATCCCTATTCAATACTATTAAGATTTTTAAGTTTTCGGCCAAATAGAGGTCATGGTCAGATCATTTTATCTTGGCATTCACATCAGAATCTGCAGAACTTGAAAAAGAACAAATTATTTGTTTTTAACCGATGAAATCAAAAACTTTTTAACAAAAAATTAAACCGACGAAATACGGAACTGAAACGTAAAAAATAAAATAAACCTTCTTAGTCTCAGTAACTAAGCTCCTAAACTAATGTAAGTAACTAATTTTGAGTCGGCGCCAAACACACGAGCAAATGAATTGGGTAAGGCGTACAATGCGCAGTGACATTCTGATAATATTTTTGAAGTAATTTAATGATCTTCGTTGATTGTTTGTTTGGGCGCCGACTAAAAAAAATTATTTACTTGCATTAGTTTAGGAGCTTAGTTACTGAGCCTAAGAAGGTTTATTTTATTTTTTACTTTTCAGTTCCGTATTTCGTCAGTTTAATTTTTTGTTAAAAAGTTTTTATTTTTAAATTTTTTATGGCTAAAATATACTAACTTGTTTTTTTATTACTTCCAAAATACTTACTTACCCACCTTACTTCAACTATTACCAGTTAAATAATATGATTATCTACTTTTACTATTTGTTGTAATATAAATTATTTTTGTTGTTCTGGTTAGTTCATTTCATTACTTTGTATATCATTCCATCCTCTCATAGAATATAATGGTTTTGACGGATGTGGAACAGAAATAATGTCAGTAGCGATTTGTCATTGTCAACTACGTATGTGTGTGCCAATGTTCATAAGTGAAAAATCAATTATCCCCTATTTTTCTACCCGTAAGCGTATATAATTCCATTCGAAATCTGAATATAAAGTATACCCTATCTATTAAAAAAAGAATCATCCAAATCGAAGAACCCAGTACAAAGTTATGCCTGATAGAATCGGTTAACGGACCAGAATTCAGAGGGTGAGTGATCAATATCCTTCATGTTGCTACCCTTAGGGGTGGATTTTATCTTTCAAATGGGACCACCTTCGAAGTACACCCTATCCACTGAAAAAAGAATTATCGGAATCGGACGCCTCAGTAAAAAGTTATGCGTGATCATACATAAAAAAAAATGATGAAAAAAATAAAATACGGGTCGACTAGAGAACCTCCTCCTTTTTGGTTTCGTCGGTTAAAAAGGAGGAGGTTCTCTAGTCGATATGTATGATCACGCATAACTTTTCACAGAGCAGTTCGATTCCGATGTTTCTTTTTTCATTGGATAGGGTGTACTTCATAGTTGATCAGATTTCAATTTGGAATTAAATGATTCACCCCTATGGGTAGAAAAATAGGGGATGATTGATTTTTCACTTGTGAACATTGGCACACATATGTAGTTGACATTGACAGATCCTCCTACATCCGTCACAATAATTACATTCTATGAAAGGATGGAATTATATATAATATGATGAAATCAACCAACCAGAACTTTCAAAAATAATGTATATTATATAACAATGAATAGTTAAACTAGATAATCATATTATTTAACAATTAATAGTTGAAGTAGGCGAGGTAAGTAAGTATTTTGGAAGTAATTGAAAATTAAGTAGGAAGTAATTAGTAGATTTCAGCCACAAAAAATTGAAAAATAAAAACTTTTTAACAAAAAATTAAACCGACGAAAAAATCAACTGAAAAGCAAAAAATCAAATAAACCTTCTTAGTCTTAATGATAATTGAGCTCCTAAACTAATGTGAGTAACTAATTTTGAGTTGGCGCCAAACAAACTAGCAATTGAATTTGGTAAAGCGTAAAATGATGGCAGCGAAATGCACAGCGGCGTTTTGATTACTTTTTCAAAGTAAAATAATGATCTTCGATAATTGTTTGTTTGGCGCCGACTCATAAATTAGTTACTCACATTAGTTTAGGAGCTCAATTATCATTAAGACTAAGGAGGTTTATTTCATTTTTTGTTAAAAAGTTTTTTTATTTATCTAGTTAGGGGCACTATTATAGTTTCGGTTTGAGCTCCAGATGTATTTACCACTGGTTAGAATTTGCTTTTACTGTTTCAATAAATGGAATAAATTTCCATTCTCACCATCAATTGAAGTTCAAACCGAACCTATAATACTGGCCCTATAGGAATGCCTGGAAAAAAAGACGTATGTCTTCAGCGAATTACGACAAGCCATTGATGAGAATCAGTAGAATATAGGCATGAAATTGTAACTGTCACCACAGAATAAAAAACAGGTATTACACTAAACTAAACACTACACATGGGATTATTACATATATTACTTTTTCAGCATTTTTTCGAATTAAATAAAGTTATTCATACTTTTGATTTCGTATGGTTATAAATTATGCAAAGTTGTAAAAGTTGTAAGATTGAAATTTCTGATTTGTATATTACTGGCGTTTCTTGTGTCAGTGTGAATGTTATTGTTTAGTGGAAATGAATCAGAATAATTTTTTTACCAAACAAGATGCTACAAGAATCATTATATTGTCACATATTGGAGGAAATAATCAATTAAATTCATAAAATTCATATTTACTTTTAAATGGGAAAAATTTATAATTTATAAACTCATTTATTTCTCTCGAATGCCAGGCATTAGGAAGTATCCAATTAACATCGTATCGAGTGATATTGACATTAATTGCTGAGACTGCTGTTTCAGCATAATGGCAAATATTGGAATACGCTGATGAAGTATTTTATTATCTTCGATTTGAGGGAAATAGTTTTGATGAAAATAGAAGTACTGGTAGTTGCTAGCTGGGTCCCTCCAAGGTGTGACACCTCCAGAGATTGATGTTTTTAATCTTGTAAGTACTCTGTCAACTTTTATTTTATTGTTGAATAGATGTGTTGAGTTCATTCAACTGTTTTAATTCTCACCACCTTACGTCATGAACTGGTTTGATGAATCTAGGAACCATAATTTAGAGTGAAACACCTAATGGGGAAAGTGGTGATTTGTTACCACTACCCTCAGTCGCAAAGCCCAAAGAAGGGGTTGTGACATTTGGTGGAGATGCCTTGGTCCTCCAAGATGTGACATTTGGTGGAGGCTACCGTGCTGAGTTCCCATGATTTCATTCTCCATAATAAAATCAGTTTTCTCATAGTTTTTTTTACAAAATAAATAAATAATTTTTTTTACAAAATAATAAGTTCAGTTCATGTCGAAGGTAATACTTATTTTTTCTTTTCTCATTTGCATAAGTATTTTATAGGATGTTTATCTAAATAAATGATTTAATTTTGATTATGGAATAATGTTTGATGGATTTAAGAATATCTATTTCATGTTTTTTATTTTTTTAACTCTTCTGCCCCAATATGTGACAATATTTAAAATGGTCATGATATTGTTTGATCAGGCAATATGAACCTAATGGTTTTAGAACAAAAATAACTGTAATTATTTTCTTTTGCAAGTTGAATACTCGATTCATATCGACTGTCAAACCCCAAAATATGATTAAATATTCTACATGTGGGTACACTAAGGAATAATATGAAGTCAGCTTTGGTGCCCAAGAAAAGGGTTACCTGGAAAGTTTTTCGGATATTTCGAAAATTAGTATTTTCATTGATTTCGATGTGCTCTTTTCGAATTTTCCCTTCGCCATCTCGTATCCTTGGACCCAAACACAGATTTTTAACAGTATCTCATTTCAGACCCATTTTACGATATAAATAGTTGTGTAATAAATGAAACTAGAGAAAATTTCCTATAATTTGTGTAGTAACTCTTTTGTGAAATGAATTGTTTTAGCGTAGATTGCCGCAAACCAACTCGCGTATTTCGTAGAGGAAAGTGACCAAATATGGAATAGTATCCATAATATGGAATACCCCCATTTTTCTCAAATGCAAACTCACACACGCAATAAACAGTGATTTTCTGTCTCTTTCTACTCCCATTTACGCGTACAAGTTGTAGCATGTCAGTCGAGCCAGCCCTTTCGTCGTAGTGACAGTGTTTTGTTTTATCGCTGCCGCATAACTTTCTAAGGTACGTAAAAATAATTATTTTTCGTACAGAAAGTGCACACAGTATTGTTTTATAACTTTTAGAGACCCTTTAGATGTTCTTTAGTATGTTTTAGCGGTATTAGATAGTATTACTTTCTGAAATATAAATATGTGAATATCAGTTTGAAATAGTTGGAAAATCCAAATATGGACGGATCACAGTGTCCAATTATGGACTATTCCATAATTTGACACTGTGACGTATCAGCTGACTTAATGACTTTGTTAATTATATTTTTTTCCGGGTTTTATCAGAATGGCGGGCGTCAATTGGAAAACGAAGCGAAAAGAATGGAATTCAGAGCATATGGCAGAAGCTATAAAATAGTACGAGAAAAAAAAATGGGTTATTTGAAAGCTGCAAAACACTTCGATGTGCCAAGATCTACCTTGTTTCGTTTATGTCAGAAAAACGAATTTTCTCCAGAAGAAGCCGCAGCTACTACACTCGGAAGGAAAACTGTCTTAGGGACAACCCTTCAAAATCTTTTGGTAGACTACATTTTGACGATGGAGAGCAAATTTCATGGCTTGACGAGAAATGATGTTCGAAGAATGGCGTACATGTTAGCAAGTCGTAATCAGTTGAAAAATCCATTTGGTGCGACTGGCATGGCTGGAAAAAAATGGCTTAAATTATTTCTGAAACGCAATAGGACAAGCTATCAGTGAGAAGACCAACTGGCACGTCTTTTGCTAGAGCCTTTGGGTTTAGCAAAGAAAAAGTATACTCATTCTTTGATCTCCTCGAAGACGTCTATGCTCAAGGAAACTATGGTCCAAGTCGCATATACAACGTGGATGAATCAGGGCTTACCGTAGTACAGAGCAAGATACCCCAAGTGATTGGACATAAAGGAAAACGGCAGATAGCTTCTCTTACCTCAGCGGAAAGGGGTTCATTAAGCCTATGTCTGATTCAGATGATGAGGAGGTGATGCTGTTTGATACAGACAGCGAACCCGATGCCTTGATAGGATGTACAGCTCCAGACTCTGAAGATCATTATATTACTTTAAAGAAGTAATCAAAACGCCTCTGTGCATCTCGCTGCCATAATTTTACGCTTTACCTAATTCAATTGCTAGTTTGTTTGGCGCCGACTCAAAGTTAGTTACTCACATTAGTTTTGGAGCCCAATTATCATTAAGACTAAGAAAGTTTATTTTATTTTTTGCTTTCTGTTGATTTTTTCGTCGGTTTAATTTTTTGTTAAAAAGTTTTTATTTTTCAATTTTTTGTAGTTTGAAATCTACTAATTACTGCCTACTTGATTTTTGACTTCCAAAATACTTACTTACCTAGCTTACTTCAACTGTTAACTTTAAAATAATATGATTATCTACTATAACTATTTATTGTTATATAATATAAATTATTTTTGAAAGTTTTGGTTAGTTGATTTTATCACTTTGTATTTAATTTCATCCTTTCATAGAATGTAATTATTGTTAAGGATGTAGGAGGATGTCAATGTCAACTACATATGTGTGCCAATGTTCACAAATGAAAAATCAATGTTCCCCTATTTTTCTACCCATAGGGGTGGATCATTTCATTCCAAATTGGGATATGATAAACTATGAGGTATACCCTATCTAATGAAAAAAGAATCATCCGAATCGGAAAACCCACTACAAAGTTATGCCTGATAGAATCGGTTAACGGACCAAAATTCAGAGGGTGAACGATCAATATCCTCCATTTTACTACCCTTAGGGATGGATTTTTTTGTTTCAAATTCAAATGGTACCAACTTCGAAGTACCCCCTATCCAATGAAAAAAGAATAATCGGAATCGAACATCTCTTTGAAAAGTTATGCGAGAACATACATACAAAAAAAATATACGCGTCGACTAGAGAACCTCCTCCTTTTTGATTTCGTCGGTTAAAAAACAGATTTAATCGAGCTTGTCCAGGTATTCACATATGGTAACAGTGGCGCGAAAAGTATGTCGTTGAACAAATATACATATTGTGAAAGATAAACGCCATGTGAAGTGGAATAAAAATATTTTTATTCCACTTCACATGGCGTTTATCTTTCACTATATGCTAGTCGGGCTTGCCACTCCTACTGAGAAGGAATCTTTTATTTAGAAACCTATCGAGGTGGGAGATTTTCGGAGTGTTTCTTTCTGTCACTAGGTACCGCCAGTAAAAAGTTTTCTTTTCCGGCGTACCTATAGGTGTTATAGACTCGATGATGGTTCTGTTTATGTTGTGTCTCGCTTCGGTCAGAGCTCTTCGGACCTCTGGCTGGTGACTACTCCGTACTGATGAGGGCCAAAAAGCCTGAAACCGGTATGCGGATTGTTAGGCGGACACGACATAAATTAAACATAATCGAGCTTATCAGAAAGAAACAGTTGCATTCAATGTCCATTTATATGGAGGTATGCATGGATTTTCATTCAACGTTCTGCGTGGTATTTGCCAGGAAAGTAGTTGTTTTTCCCCTGTGATCTACCATTTTCTGGTTCAATTTATATTGAACTTTTGTTGTGAAGAAGACTGCACTTCGATTTTTCTAAATATACATATATACATGCTTCACAAAATCAGCCTATGCAAATAAATTTGATATTGCATCGCAGCCACCGACAGAAGCAGCTGCACGACAACTTTCGTTCCAAATCTAATATCACATTTAATATTTAGCTTCCATTCAAAACCCCTAACAATTTTTTTTGGCAGTCCGGTTTGATTCATATGGAAAAACATGTTCATTTCCGAAATAGATTTATATCATCAAATTATATACCTGACAATCGGATAGATATAGAATATCCATTCTTAGTTGGATGAGGATGGGGTTTACCATCCACTCCTGATAAAACATAATAGGATTTGCGCTTTGATCGAAAATGCCGACCATAGGTGGAAATTTACTCTTTTACTTTGTAACTTTGCTTATTTTTGTTTTAAAACTAATTTCAGTAAACAATTTATTTAGAAGGGATTTTCACTACTAACATTATTTGGTAGGTCTATAGGGTGGTTATAAGAAACGGTACGAAAGTTAATAATTATTATACTTTTTTTTTCTAAGCAAAAATGTTGTAACCGTTTTTTGATGATATCACCCTGGGCTTGGAAGGTATATTCAGGATAGTCGGATAATTTCTTGGTAATTGAGTCCAAAGTGGACTCATCAACTTTTTTATATTTTCGATCTTTTCATTTTCTTTC
Organism: Gonioctena quinquepunctata; assembly: GCA_018342105.1. Classification (NCBI taxonomy): domain Eukaryota; kingdom Metazoa; phylum Arthropoda; class Insecta; order Coleoptera; family Chrysomelidae; genus Gonioctena; species Gonioctena quinquepunctata. The sequence continues at coordinate 521,329 of JAFIRS010000795.1, forward strand.
CAGAGAATGATCTACGACATATCTTTGTTTTCTTAAGATTCCTTTTGTGTTGATGAACAATTAGATTTCGTCTGCCTAAATCTGTGTAAGTGTTTTTTATGGATTTGAAGGAAAATTTAGGATTTCCGATTCATCCATTTTGTATGAAAAATACACTTTGGATTTCGAGGAAACTCTACCAGATGTGGAATTAATTTATTTTGTTTCTTTCCGAAGAAAATGTCTTACATTGTTACTCATGCTCATGTGAATCACTGATTTGGAATAAGTTCGGATTTAAAAAAGGCTTCGATAAACACTCCGCAGTCACTTTTTCGCGTAAAGAAAACTGATTTCGTCAATGTATAATTTTTTCTTCTTCGTCACAATTGTCATTTTAAAAAAAGAGTTTTCCGAACTTTTGTTACATGTTTGGAAATCTACGAGATATCATTCCAAAACCACATCAAAATAGCAAGCAAAAGACGTTTACTTCTACTGTTTAATCTCCGGTGAAACAAATTCAACAAATAATAATCTTCGGTGAAACAAATTCAACTAATAATAATTATTTAAATTAATCTAAGTAAGTATTTTGACTTTTCGTTTAATATCGATCTCCAAACATTCTAGAAGGTCGAGTTTACAAGCTTTCATTTAGTTTCACTTGTTAGTTCGTTCGTTTGTTAGTTTGGGTCAAATCTTGCAAGTGAATTTTGACCGACTACTAGCAGTCCGATTAATTTGTGTTCATAATTCCGGTGATAATGCATCATGGAATTTTTGTTAGAGAAAAAAACAAAATGGGGGCTCCAAGATGGCGTACGAGATTTATAATTATAGTCCGATTTGATTCAAAATTGGAATGTGGGGGTCGGAGATTATGATTTTTTCCAAATTCATGAATTCAAGATGGCAGACGTGTTTTGTGATTTTGGTACAATTCGATTCAAAATTGGTATGTGGGGATTTCCGGAGGCGGATAATATGAAATGTTTGTCAAAATTTATAAATTCAAGATGCCGGCCCCAAGATGGAGGACGAGTTTTCTGATTATGGTAATATTTTATTCAAAATTGGTATGTGGGGGTTTTCAGGTTCGGAGACCATGAATGTTTTTGTCAAAATCTATTAATTCAAGATGGCGACTTCAGGATGTCGGGATGTGATTATGGTCATTTTCTATTCAAAATTGGTGTGTGGGAGTTTTTGGGGTCGGAGATCATGATTTCTTTCAGCCCAAAACTTACAAGGAAGAGACCTTGTAATAACGATGCTCTATTAGAAATGAACAGATTGAGGCGAACTAACTAAAAAGCAAAAAATAAAATAACTAATAAAAAAAACTTTTTAAAGACAAGCTTTTATTTAAGCCGTGTACTGAAACGTATGAAATAAGTTTAAGTCATCGCTGACAATGATTTAATTATTTTTCGTTGAATTATTTGGTTTCAATTGTAATAAAATTAATACTTCGGGTTGTTACTTACCAACCAATCATTGTGCAATGAAATTAATTGGTACCTACTTTTATGAACACTTCGCCGACAAGGTTTTTGAAACCAAATAATTCAATTCATTTAGGTCGTATGGGGTCGGCTTTAGAATAGCCCCATGGTAAATCCTGCCTGTCGTAAGAGGCGACTAAAAGGATAACCGTAGGTGGAAGATGGTCTCATCGCCCGGTGAAATACCACCATATCGACTTTGTGTGCTGTGAAATGGACCATTCCATGTTTCAGTGTTCGGTCGATACTTTCCGGTCTCCCTCTTTCCTTTTCCCCAATTCCTTCTTTATTTTCAGGTAATAGTAATAATGATGAACAATAGTAATAATGATGAAGTCTCCTAGAGTAAAACACTCTGGAAGTAAAATACCTCTCCATTCGGATTTCCGGGCGAGAGGTACTCGAGGGGACTCAACATTAAAAATTAATTTTTGCAACATCCGCGGACTCAACAAGAACATCAATGACGTCCACCATCACCTACAGACGGAAAAACCGGATATTCTGGCTCTAACAGAAACACAAGTAAACTCGTCCACCAACAAGGTCCATATGCTTTGTCCTGGTTACGAACTCCATTCTCGATTCAGGTTCAAAGGTGGAGTTTGCCTTTACGCCAAGGCTAACCTTTCATGCCAGCGTGAAGAGAGTTTGGAACCGAAAGACTTTGATGTGATGTGGTTCAAGCTATCTGATACCAAACTGACTAAGTTCCTCTGCTGCCTTTATCTATCACCTAATGAACCTTCATATAACGACCTCTTTGAGTTTTATCACTCAAACTGGGCTACATTCAGGAGAACCATCCAACAGCTGAAACCATAATCATGGGAGATTTTAATGTACAATCCAACAGCTGAAACCATAATCATGGGAGATTTTAATGTACATAACGCTGCCTGGCTCAAATTCTCTAACAAAACAGATGATGCAGGTCGTCAAGCCGAGGCCTTCGCCATCACTCATGGTCTAGAACAACTGGTCGAGCTACCAACCCGCATCCCTGATGTCAACAACCAGTCTGCCAATACACTAGATCTTTTCCTCACCACCAATCCTGACCCGTATAGAATAGAAGTTTGTGCCCCACTTGGAAACTCTGACCACACCCTCATCTCCACAACATGCTCTTTCCATTTACCATCGAGCTGCACAATACCACCCCGTCTCATGTGGCATTACAATTCGGCCGACTGGGAAGGTCTTCGTATGTTTTTCTCAGCGTTTCCATGGAAGAGAGTTTGTTTCTCTTCAGTAGATCCAACACGATGTGCTGAGACAATTTCTGAAATCATCATGTTGGGGATGCAAACTTACATACCGAATACCGAAAGAAGAACATCATCCGATAAGACCTGGTTTAACAGAAACTGCTCTAGAGCTGTGGCTTCCAAACAGGCAGCATACCATCGATGGCTAAAAATCCGGGCCCTGAGACCAGAGCAGCATATGTCGAGGCTAGAGGCATATGTAAAGAGACAATAGAATGCTCAAAAGATGCCCACAAAGCCAAAATAAGATCAAAACTTGCTGAATGTCCTAACGGATCCCGTTCATTTTGGTCTTTCGCAAAGCTGTGGGAAGAAATTTCACTTCCAGCTCATTTCCTCCCTAACCAAAGAAGATGGAACACTAGCAACGACTGCCCAGGAAAAAGCCAATATCTTTGCGCACCTATTTGCTGGAAATTCCACTCTAGATTCATCGGGAAAACAACCCCGAACATTACACCTATTGACAGTCACATGCCGAGATCACCTTTCGCCAACGTACTATCAGAAAGATTTTGCTGGGTCTCAACACCAACAAAGCCTGTGGATCTGACGGAATCCCGCCGATTGTTCTCAAGAAATGTGCCCCGAACTAACACCTGTTCTTTGCAAGTTGTTCAACCACTCTTACAATTTGGGGTATTTCCGTCCAATTGGAAAATTGCAAGAGTACAGCCAGTCCCTAAAAAAGGCAAAAAGGCCCTACCTAGCAACTACAGACCTATCGCACTGCTATCTATTATTTCAAAGGTCATGGAAAAAGCCATCAACATCGAGCTCATGAAATATCTGGAAGACTCAGGAATTGTCAACGATAGGCAATATGGCTTCCGCCATCAGAGATCAACTGGTGACCTGCTCGCTTACGTCTCACATATATGGCAGCTATCTATTGAAAAGCATGGAGAAACTTTAGCTGTGGCATTAGATATCTCCAAGGCGTTCGATCGAGTTTGGCACCAGGGACTCCTGCCAAGCTTCCGTCTTATGGCTTGCCCCTCAGCTGTGTTCTCTGCTTGCTAGTTTTCTCTCAAACAGGTCTCTCCATGTAGTGGTCGATGGAGTTTCATCTGACACTCTACTCATAAATGCTGGTGTTCCGCAAGGATCCATTCTCGCACCAACACTATTTCTACCTCACATCAACGACCTGTTGAAAGCAACTTCATGTCCAGTACACAGCTTTGCCGATGATAGTACCCTCCATACCGCTTTTCTTCCAGGGCCCCTATATCAGCCCGTGAAACCAGAAATGAACGAGGAAGAAATGTTAATAATATAAATATGGACTTGGAACAATTCTCGAATGGGGATCTAATAACTTGGTAGAATTCAATGCAAACAAAACACAAGCATGTCTTTTCTCTAGAAAAGCCGATCTCACTGTGCCTAACATAACTTTGTCAGGAGTAACCATACCACTGAAGCCATCCATATCGATGCTTGGTATTACTATCAGCAAAAACCCTTTTCCTGGGAAAATCACGTGAGGTCCATTGCCAAAAGTGCATCCCAAAACTTGGTTTTCTGTTTCGTGCCAAGAGCTATTTCACCCCAGTCAGCTGCTTATGATCTATAAGGCACAGATCCGACCTGTCCTGGAATACTGTTCCATATTTGGAGTGCGGCACCTAAACATATCCTGAGGCTATTGGATTCTGTCCAAAAAAGGGCAATTCGTCTCGTCGGTGATGCCTCGCTTACAAACTCGCTCACTTGTCTGGAACACCGTAGAAAAGTTGGCGATTTGTCTCTATTTTATAGATATTTTCATGGGCGATGCTCTTCTGAAATATCAACAATCGTTCCTGCTTTGGCAGTCTCTTCGAGATTAACCCGTCAAGTTCAGTCATCACACCCCTTCGTGGTCACTTTGGAAACCTGCAGAACATCACTTTCCAAAGACTCGTTCATCCAACGAACAGCGAGGCTTTGGAACTCATTGCCTGGGGAGGTGTTCCCGAGGCATACAACCTTCAGAAATTTAAGAAGAACACCAACTCCTACCTTTTCCTAGGTTCCCACGATGTTCTCTGAACATTACAGGATATCCCTTTCGTGGAGCATCAGTCGTAAGTCAATTCCCACCCCACTAATTTTTTTGAGGGAACCAGAACATAAAAAAAAAAAAAAAAAAAAAAAATTATTAATGGCTTAAGTCCGTTCCCCCCCTACTAATTTTTGAACCACCTGGTATATCGCAACAAAATTTGGAGGGCTTAAATAGGAGATAAAAACATACTTTTTCATGAAAAACTCAGAGCTAAAATTTGTAAATGGCGGCTGAGCGCCATCTCCAATAATTTTTTTAAATAGAACACCCCGTATATTATTTCATTTTCGAAATCTGCTCATAATTCTCAACAGTTTTATCCAATACACTTCACTAGTAAATTCAATTGTTTTCGAAATATTAACGTTTGAAAAGTGACATTTTGGTCAATCAAGTTTGCATTGGAAAAAATCGTTCCCGGTAACACCTTGTTTACTGTCAAACTGAACTGCTAACTGTCAAATAGTCCGTTGCCTAAATCCTTTTATGAAAAGTGTGATCATGGCTCGTAGTTTAGACGATAAATTTGAAGCAGTTTTGATATTTGGAGAAGCTGGAAGAAATGATCATCTAGCAGTCCGTATGTTTAATGATAGATTTCCCAAGAATCCTATTACGAGGTCATATTTGCGCAAACTTTCAAATAAGCTCCAAGCAACTGGTACGCTGAAAGATGCTCCAAGATCAGGAAGACCGCCTCTTCCAGAAGAAAAAAAGTTAGAAATTGTTGCTGAAATGGTAATCAATCCCACTCAGTCGACGTCTGCAGTTGCTGAATCCTGTGGAGTAAATTCAAAAAGTGTCCAAAGAGTCCTAAAAAAGGAAAGTTTCATCCCTATAAAATGAAAATCCTGCATGCTCCAGACCGGAGAGTTGAATTTTGAAGGAGAACGGGGTTTCCTAAAACGTGTATGTTTCGCAGACGAATGCACGTTTTTTCTTGATTGAAAAGTCAACAAACAGAATGTACGATACTGGAGCGATACTAATCCGCATATTTTCAGAGAGGGACATACCCAGTTTCCTAAAAAGGTGAATGTTTGGGCGGGGATTTTGGGCAATCGCGTTGTTGGACCGATTTTCATCAGAGGCAATCTTACAGGAGTTCTTTACAGAAATCTTTTAGAAACTGAAATTGAACCTCAAATAAGACAAATTGTATTAAACAATCAGGAAGAGCTTGAAAATCGTGAAATCATATTTCAGCAGGATGGGGCACCTCCCCATTTCGATCGCATGGCTAGAGAGTTCCTCGATACAAACTTTCCTGGGCGATGGATAGGTCGCAGGGGAAGTACAGAATGGCCACCAAGATCTCCGGATCTTACACCTCTAGTTTTTTTTCTTTGGGGGTATCTGAAGTCAAAAATCTACGCCACTGAATGACAAACAATGGTAGAATTGGAACGCAGAATAATAGATACATGAGAAGAAATAGATGAACAGACTTTCATCAACGTGAGTGAAGCTATTTATAATAGGGCCCTTTAGTGTCGAGATTTAGGAGGGGGCCACATTGAACACTTGACGGAATAATTGTTGGGGTTAAATAAAAGTGTTTTTCAAAAATTTGTTTTGATTTTGAATTTACAGAGCACATTCGTAGGCTTCGAGATTTTCCGGTAAGCGGTACTGAATTCATCAGGAGATTTAACTACAAATTTTAACAACGTTTAGTTAGCAAAATGTTTTACCGGAAGTGACCAAAATCCATACTTCATTTCAAACCGGAATGTCACTTTTCAAACGTTAATATTTCGAAAACAATTGAATTTAGGAGTAAAGAGTATTAGAGAACACTGTTGAGAATTATGAGCAGATTTCGAAAATGGAATAATATACGGGGTGTTTTATTTAAAAAAATTATTGAAAATGGCGCTTAGCCACCATTTCAAAACTTTCAGCTGTGATTTTTTCATGAAAAAGTAGGTTTTTATCTCCTATTTGAGCCCTCCAAATTTCGTTGCGATATACCAGGTGGTTCAAAAATTAATAGGGGGGGAACGGACTTTAGACGAGCACTGTATATACCCACACACGATAACGTATAATCTGTAGTGGTTTACGGTAATAGGCGAGATCACCAATTTCTGGAAAAAATACCACAATGTCCAGAACGATAAGAAAAGTTGTTGGATTTTTTCCATTTTTAGTAGTTTAAAAAAAATCCAATGAAATGTTCCTGTTTGAACACTGACGTAACAAGTTCAGATCTATCGCCGATCACCAAGAGCGTAAGTTAATTACAGAGTTACCAAGCGTTATTCATAATAATTTTTTACAATGTGAGCAGGCCGAAAAACATCAAATACGAAGACTTCATTTCAATATAACACATGCTGACACAAATTCTGTTTTATCCATAGGATGAACAGAATAACATGTCGTCAGAAGTTCCGCAAAATAGTGACACCGGCAACTCAAGAAAATGCCAAATCAATAGACTTATGACGTCAAAGCGGAAATTACGCTGTGTTTGAATGTCTCACTGAATTTGAGGGTTTTAGAGCAGCGTTTATTCGAATATTACACAATATCTTCTAGGAAAAATTATGCATACAAAATAATTCAACGCTATATTTCAACTTCAAGTACATATGAAGCAAATTTGTGAGTTTGTGATCTTGCCTATTTATGCTATAAGCGGCCACCGAAGTTATCGACTGGTTTTTACGCGGGAATAGTTTTCACTCAATTTGGTCTAGTATATACTTTATAAAGGGAATGATATTTATTTATTTTCCTGGTTTCCTTCATAATTCAACATTATAATATGTACGATTTTGAACGAACCCTATATTTTGAGTCGAAGATGAATTATTCAACTGAGAATGGCATTTTAACCTTTTCGGTAGGAAACACTATTGTATTGTGAATTGGAACTAAAGACTAAATAAGTGAGTATCAAGGGATAGTTCGTCCTGAAAAAAATCAATGCTGAGTTTTGGCATATATTACCGCATTTCAATCAATCATAGTATTCTAGAAAGTAACTGAAAAATTATAATTGAGACACCAGGTAGATGATGTAATGATATCAATAAATTAATAACACAGGTTAATTCAATGATAAAACAATTATTTCAAATTAACAGTATCTTACATGAGATTAGGCAGAAATAAATAGGTAATTATCATTAATGGGTTTGATGACGTAAACATTAATACATATTGAAAAAAGAGTGGAAAGTTCCGATGAAAAACATCTGAAAATACAGACATGAATGAAAACAAAATGTGATGAGTAATTTTTACCGGCTATAGAAAACATGGTATAGAAAACATGCTATAATGGTATTTCTCAAAAATTCTATTCTCTACCCAAAATTCATAAGCCCACCCTTTCAGTCAGACCTATAGAAGCCCCTACTGAAAAGACAGACAAACAGAAATTTTAACTAACGCATACAACTTTGACAATGAATACTATATAAAAGACTCGTTTGAAGTCACTAATAAATTTAATAATTCGACACTTCCAGACAATTATGTTCTGGCAAGTTTAGATGTCGTCTCCCTTTTTAGCAATGTTTATTTGGATGCTTGTATTAGAGCAATACACAAAAATTGAGATCGTATTAGTAATTACTGTACCATTAAGGAAGATACATTTTTGTAATTGTTGACTTCCCTTTTTGATCATACATATTTTTCTTTCAATAATAAAATTTATAAACAATCCATTGGTACCCCAATGGGAGCCTCTATTTCACCCATTTTAGCAGCGTACGCCATGGATGATTTGTTTGACAATGTTATTCCAGTTTTATCTTTCAATCTGAACTTCATAAAAAAAAGTTGATGATATTATATTGGCATTACCGAATGACGGTGTGGATGAGATTCTCGATACTTTCAATAGCTATGATCCTCATATCCAGTTCACAATTGAAACGGTGAACAGCAAAAATTCCGTACCATTTCTTGATACCAAGCTCATACGGACAACAGAAAACAAGCTACTGGTAGATTGGTATAGGAAACCATGCAGCTCAGGAAGATACCTGAATTACCATTGATATCACAAACAGTCTATAAAAGTGAACTTGGTAAAACAAATAAAATTAAGAGTACTGAAAATATCAGATCTTAAATTCCATAAACAGAATTCAAACATTATCTTTAACCTTTTCTTAGAAAATTCATAAATGAAACTTCTAAATATAACTACTAGCCTTAAACGGTAATAACTCAACTTGTCTAAACAACAATGAAACTAACAAACGGCACTCAACCTTTTTTCACTTCATTACCATATATAAGAGAAATCACTCCTAAACTCTCCAGATTATTTCACAATCCTGAAAAATTTGAAATGTCATATAAAACAGTTCTAACAATCAGGTCAATTTATTCTAAAGTTAAAGATAAAACTCCATTACTTTCAATGTCATATGTAATTTATAGAATTCCTTGTCATGGTTGTAATAAACAATATATTGGTCAAACGCAAAGATCATTATCGAACAGAATAATTTCTCATAAAAGTGACTGCCGATTGCATCCTGAAAGATGTGCTTTGGCAGAACATGTGAATAAATTTGACCACCAGATGAATTACGATTCAGTGAAAGTGCTAGCGACAGAGCCACATACATCTAAGAGAACATTCTTAGAAATGGCTTTCATTTCCCAAGAAAAGAATTGTATAAATAAAAAAACAGAGAGAGATCTACTCTCATTTATTGTGTTCAGATATCAATCAAAATTGACAACAATGTAATGAAATAAAAAAAATATATAAAAAAAACAAAAATATATATATGTATAAAATCATTTAAGCAAAATCTCTTATTTATTGTCTTTAGATATCAATCCAAATTGACAACAATGTAATATAAAATAATAGTTCTTTTTAACATTACCGCCACCTGGTAACATCAGTTAGTACTAATCTAATAGTTGGCACCACTGTAACTAATTCCAAGTGACAACCGTCAGGTGTCGTTGGCTCAAATATAATTACGAGATTCATTCCTAACCTATCAGTTTCACTTGTCACACCACATAGAGTACACATTTATAGTGATATAATTTTGAACAACGCTAATGTGGTTGTAGTAACTTTGAACTTCGTTTTATTCCTTGATCGACGTTTGTTTTCTTTTGTATCACTATGTTAGATGAATATATTTAACATCATTGAAAGCAACCTCAACAAAGTTGTAAGTAGCATATTGTTTCGCACTTGAATATGTATTACTATTAGTTTTTTCATCTATTGTAGTCTCCCTTATGATGGAAATAAACATTTCCGAAAGCTTGGATACACCTTAAAGAGTTTACTTTTTCATTGCTGCTTACCCCAATATTCCTAGTTTTGTATATATATATATATATATATATATATATATATATATATATATATTTCAATAGAAAATCACATTGTGAGTTACTTTTTGGCATTTATCATCCCAAACTTTTTAATTTTCAATCTAGACTGTCATAAATGAGTTAAAACGGTTAATTTTGAAGTTGCCAGGGAAAAATAGTTTCGATCGAGTTTTACTTTTCATTTGTTTTACTGGTTCATTTGAAGTTTACAAAATCGTAATTATGATGTATACTATTTTTTTTTCAAATACAACAAAGGTGGCTCATTTCGATATCTTGTTACGAACTATTTGATACCACACAATCAATATTTTAAATAAACGTTCAATAATATAACTTCTAATAACATAAGAATTGTATTAACCAATAACGACCATAATGACAAAGTGACATAATTAATCATAGGGTACCTCATGTAATCATCATCAAGAATGACGTATAAGCTACCCGCACAAGAAACCAATTCATAGGTTTTTGAATTCCATTGAGTATGGAATGATTCCTTCAATACTTTTTGAAATATTTGAAAAAAAACAAAAAAGTGGTCATTTTTGAAATTTTTTGATAAAAAAATTCCACAAAGCGATTTTTGCTGGGGCCGACTCCGTGGTTTTCTTCTACGAACTATCATTTAAAAGGTAGTATAGGCTATTTGCGTCTTTATTTAGGTGGGAAAAAACCTCTAATGGTTGGCCTGTGTAGGTTTAGAACTTCGTCATCGACTGCAACAGAACAAATCTAACGAAAACAACCTGTCAAAAAAGGAAAGAGCATCTCTAAGAGCTCAGTCAGAACATGATTCTACAGTGAAACATAAATGTTCGGTTTATAAAAATTTGCGCAAAACAATTCACAGATTACTATTTTTTTTTTTTTTTCAGGGCCTTGAAAATCACATGATTACCAAATTGGATGTTGGATAACATTTATAATCGTTGAAAGGTTATTGTTTACAGATATTGATTTGTTTGAAAACATTGACAGTATGTTTATGAAATCAGATGTGGAATCATTTGCCACTGAAAGATAAACTTTATCTTCCATCGTTCATGATAACCTCATTGATTACGTTCTCCTTCTAGAGATATCAATTGAAAAAAAAAACATTTTATTTTCTTATCGTTAAAATTGAGCCGTCATCAGATTGGGAATACTTATTTTGTTGGAATTTTAATATTGGGAGTAACAAACAAAACATTCTACAGATTGCATTCATTTGGCTAATATCTAAACTAAGCGGAGCCTGCTTCCAAACTAAAATTCTAGGACATTCGCTTTTACCTCGAGGGAATCAATGAACTATTTTTACAAACTTTATCTTTGAATATATTTCATGAATTTCAGTCATACATGATGAAAAATCAAGGTTTTTGCAGGAGCACGACTTCAATGGATAAATAAAATCACAGCGATCAATTGGTAATACAGCCATATCTAGTTTTTTCAATTTCGTTCCTGCCCCATAAAAAATTAATATATTGTGTTATTCAAATCATTCATTATAACGTGTACAATCAAATGTGCTTGTAACAAATTTATAATGAAATATTTCAGACCAAATGTTCAAACTGAAAGCCGTTTGTTTCTTGACAATAGTAAAGGCGTTGCTGAAAGTTATCGACAACATCTTGAATGTTTTCTATTTCTTCTCTAATTCTGATTTTCAAACTCTCAATATCGTTTGGTTTATTTACGTATACCTTGGATTACAGGTAACCTCACAAAAAGTAGTCAAGCAGTGTCATGTCGGCAGAACGGGCTGGCCACTCTATTGCACCTCGTCTACCAATCCATCTATTGGGAAAAAATCCATTCAGATAAGGACGGGGCTTGTGGTTCAGTGGTACTAGCGTCAGTCCTGTGTCCATTGTTTCCACCCGGCTCGGGTTCGACTCCCGCAGCTGGCGAAAATATTCTCAAGGCCCCAAGAGTGGTTTCGGATCCCACTATAAAAGGTAATGCCCCCGGGATCTTAACTCGTACAAGTTTTTATTAACTTCTGAGGGTTGGTCAAACAACTAATAAAGCGGTTAAAAATAAAAACAAAACAAAAACGAACTTCAACTACGAAATATGATGGAGCACCATCTTGCTGATACCAGATATTCCTATATATTTGATTCGGATTGTCGTTATCTGGAAAAAGTATTTTCAGCGTTGGAACTAAAAAATTATTCAGAAACTTCAAGTAACGTTCACCGTTTAATGTTTCGTTGAAAAAATATGGTGCAATTATTAGGTTATTTATAATCCCTGCCCAAACATTAACTTTTCTGGGATATTGAGTGTTGGCCTCCATCATCCAATGGGGATTTTCTCGGCTCCAATATCGACAGTTCTGTCTGTTGATGGTTCCATTAAAAAAAAAGTTGACTCTTCGGAAAACAATATATTTTTTTTTAAACGATGGATACCGCAGGCACGTGGCTCCCATTATTTCGCAAAACTCAATTTAGCAATCTGGATCGTCTTCGTTGAGTTCATGTTCCAATTGTACTTCATAAGGGTGGTACTTTTCACTTTTAAAAACACTCAATATCGAACTTTGACTTATTTCGTTCGGCGGCAAGTCGTCGGATAGGTATATGTGGATTTTCCTCGATGTCTACCAAAATATCCAATTTCTTTCCATCGTCAATCACTAAACTCCCGCTTGGTTTTAGAATATATTTGACAGTCCCAAATTCACGAAAATTTTGTTTCTATTCTACTAACGGTAGATTGAGAAATGTGATTCAAATTCAAATTTATTAAATCCTTTTTCCTATAATACAATAGATATATATCTAAGCTGTATCTTTCCAAGAACTGAAGACAGAACAAATACATTGATACAAAATAAAAAAGTAAAAAACATTTCAATCAATTATTGGAGAAGAGAGTATTAACTTCCCCCAAATTATAAAAACAGTTATTTGCTAAAAAATGTTTCAACCTACCTTTGAAAACTTCGTATGTCGGACTGTTTTTCAAGTGGCTGGGAAGCCTGTTGAAGTAAGAAGCCCCAGCGATAGGGGGTAATTTTTTATAGAAATTGTGGTTTGCTTTTTTGAGCAATAAATCATTTTTGTTCCTCGTATCATGCTTGTGTATGTCACTATTTTTTATTAATTTATGTTGGGTCCGATAAGTATTGCTCAGTAATTTCAAGAGATAAATAGAAGTCACCGTTAGAATTTTCTTGTCTCTAAATATGTTGCGACACGAAGTTTGAAAAGGTAGATCAAATATAAATCGTATTATCCTATTTTGCAATACACTCTTTGAATTTCACGTCCTTGTCCCCAGACAATAATAATGTAAGCAATTGCAGAATATGCGTATGAATAACACACATTTAATAGAGTATCCCTATATAACATGGATTTTAGGACTGTCAATAAGTAAAAGCATTGGTTAATTTTCTTGCATATAGCAATGATTTGTTCCTCCCATGAGAGGTTACTGTCAAATGCGGTTCCCAGAAATTTTATCGATTTTGATTTTTCAATGACAGTATTGTTTAACGAGATAGAACAGTTTGATGGTGAATTGTGAATAGAGTAATATTCAATGCAAGCAGTTTTTTTAATATTCATCATCAATCTGTTTCGATAACACCAATCTTGAAATTGATACAGTGTGTTGGCTACTTTGTCAGAAAGTGCAATTTATTTGCTGTCTGATATAATTGTGCATGTATCGTCTGCATACATAAGCACTTTAGCATCAGTCAAATAACTAGGCAGGTCATTAATGAATAATAAAAATATTAACGGGCCAAAAACACTGCCTTGAGGAGTTCCAAGCTCAATATCAAATTCGTTTGAGAAGACATCATCAATTTTCACAATAATCTTTCGATTTTCTAGAAAGGAGAGAAACCAGTCATTAATGCATCCACGAATGCCCAGCTAATGCAATTTTTCAGAAACAAAGGATTTTTCGACAGTGTCAAATGCTTTCGTTAAATCGAATAATATTGATACTACATATTGACCGCGATCCATTTCATCATATATATGTTGGGTGTACCCAGCCACGCTTGTCTCAGTTGAGAAACCACGTCTGAAACCATGCTGATTACTTGTTATTGAACTAAATGAACTCAGATATGTTTCAATCCTCAGAGCGACTACTTTTTCAATTATTTTTAGAAAATACTCAATAATGAAATTGGACGATAGTTTTCGACATAACTGGGATCATCTTTTTTGTTCAGTAGCATGACTGAAGATATTTTCAGACTTGAGGGAAATTTACCTTGTCTGATTGATAAATTAATGATATGAGCTAGTATTGGGGAAATGACATTTTTACAGTGTTTTATGACCAAAGCCGGTATTTCATCCAGACCTGTAGATTTTTTATTTTTTATTGAATCAATTACTTTTATGACGTCTTCTTTATTAACAGATGCGAAAAACATAGATCGTATAGCGCTCAAATTGCTGCCGAAATGATCAAACAATTTCTTCATATACCAGTCGATAAGTATTCACCGAAAGCGGCAGCTTTTCCAGTAGTATCATTTATTACGTTATTTTTATAATCAATTCCTGCTATTTTGTTATTTTTTTGTTTTCCCTTCGCGTTATTCACAATATATTACGCCGTTTTGTTTTTATTACTGGATTTGTCAATGAGGTTTTTGGAATATTTTTTCTTTTCGTATTCTATTTGTTTATTTACTTCTTTTCCCAGGAGTTTATAATTTATATTCAGATTTTCATCTGATACTCTTTTACGCAGCCAATCTTATTTTCGTAACTCTTTTCTATTTTCATTTAATTCATCTAAATTTTTTTTTTATTTATATTTGCTTTGGTATCGAACTTTTTTGTTTTATTTTCGAATGCAATATTAAAACACCAGAGGAATTCGTCCAAGAAATGTTCAAATACATTATTGACGTCATCACTACTGTCCACATCAAAACTTATTTTGGAAAAATTATATATTAATTCATTCATGGCGTTATCATTGAAATTCCTGGAAGTGTGTATTTTTACAATATTATCTATATGTTTGGTTTCTCGAAGTAAATTACAATCAACTGTTTGACAATAATGATCTGAGAGCCCTGGATCAAAATTTGAGGCTTTACACATGTTTGGTGCGTTAGTGATTATATAATCTATGGATGTAGAGCTAGTATAAGCTAAGCTAGTGAAGACTCTCGTGAAATCTGTGATTAATGAGGTCATCCCAAACGAGCTTAGCACATCAAATTACATTTTTGTACTCAGTTTATTACTAAATTGGTCAATATTGAAGTCGCCGCCAATAATTAGAAATTTAAATTTCTTCAGTGACAAGGGTAAAAGTTTGGAGAACTGTGTGAAAAATAGTTCTACGTCATTAGTATCATCAGAGGGATGCCTATAAATATTTACTATACAGTATTCTTTTTTGTAAGATATGGCACAACATTCCATTATCATTTCGATACTTAATGATTTAATCGATTCTATAGGGTAACATTCGTTTAGAATGGTATTTTTTGCGAAGATGGACGTTCCACCATTTCTGTGTTTCGTTCGAGAAAAGTGCACTTTCGGTATGAAATCCGCAATGAATATATTGTTCAGATCAATGTTATTATACCAATGCTCACAAATCATCAAAATTGAAAAGTTATAATTATCTATGAAAAGTTCCATTTCACGTACATTCTTCTGGGTTCTAGTTTTATCACCACATCCTAGCATTATTAACATTTCTATTCTTTGACGTTCAGTCAAATGAGACATTGCTAGAACTATCAGCCTATTGTATGAAAATGATACTGAACAAGAAACACAACCAACAACTGGAAAACTATTTCTCTTCTGCAAGTTCACAGGGGACATACAATTTTTTACTCTACTGTTACGTCTGACGAACAACAGTTGGTAAATAAACCAAAAAAAACTGAAAGTGCATTGAATATACAGCGAATTTAATAGTATACGTGATACCTTTTTTTATGACGCATGAACGAAATTCAAAATAATAGATATGGGTGAATAGACAATTGAATACCCTTCAAAATAAGGTATCACTTTTCCCCCTATTTCATTTGAAAAAATTGGGAGGAGGATGGCTGTCACGTTGAGGGCGGTGAAGGAGGGTATTTTTTATGTCACGGAGTGTCTTTTCAAAAACATAAATCGACGTGTTTCAGGGTTTTTCTTGAAAATGACTAATAACGTAGAAAATTAATTTATCCGTTACATATGGAAAAACAAAAAACCGATGGTGTGGCCAGTCGGAAAGGAAAATTTCAGGATTTATATATTTGTTCTGAAATTGCCATCAATCAAGCTAATAAATAATTTGTCAGAAAAAATGGAACATATTCATTGGAAACCGACAAAAAAAAAGGTGGAGGTTCTCTAGTCTAGTAGCGTATATTTTTTTTTGTATGACCACGCATAACTCTTCACATAATAGTTTGATTTCGATGATTCTTTTTTCATTGGATAGGGACCTCAAAGTTGGTCCCATTTGAATTTGAAAAAAAAATTCACCTCTAAGGGTAGAAAAATAGGGGATATTTGTCGTTCACCCACTGAAACTCTATTTTAAATTTCCTTCAACATTTTTCCCCGCATTTTTCCGACTTCGAAGAAAAAGCAAAATTAAGCAAAAAACATTGACGCAGGAACTTTATAGTTTTTCCAATCGGTATTCAACATAAAAGTTAAACCAATGCATTTATGGAATTTAGAATTTTGTCTATTAACTGTTATGATCGTCGTATCGAGTTCTACACGATATTTATTAAATTTGATAGAAATTCACTGAAAGGTCAAAATAAAGAAATTCGATATATCTTCTAGATCAAACACTCGCTCTCAGGAAGTTAGGCTCATTAACCCTTCAAACCAGGATATAAATTACGAAATAACAAAATTTCAACCAAAGTCACCTCGAGGAATGTCTGTGCAACAAATGGTTATATTCGTAAAACTCAGAAATAAATTATCCGGGCATGGAAAAGAAAATAACTCACCATATCACATTCTTCGGGATCTGCTACCATACCCTTCATCCTATACCTAACCCCTTCCTTGGCGAGGCGACCAGCGAATTCTTCACCAGTACCAGTTTGACTGCCATAAAATACCACTAAACTTCTACCGGACGACTGTAATTTTTTTATAAACGAAGTATCTGTTGTACTCTGTAATGTGATCGATGTCGGCCTGAAAACACAAAGAAATATACCGGTGTCTCTCAAGGAACAATTTTGGGGCTCATGAAATAATAATTTATTAATATGTTTATTCCATAATTTTGCGAGATACAATATGATAGACATTGAGAACAAGATGTGGAAATATAAAAAAACATGACAGAGGAAGAACCACTGAATCTGCAGAAGCTTGTGTGTGGCATTTATAATTAATAACATTCAGAATATGATATGTTGATAACTGTACAGTTGTGTGCATAAAAAAGTCGTACAGCAGTTATAGGCTATTGCGAGTCAGGCTTTTCAATCTTAATTAAACTTCTCATCGACTTTGACAAGTAGTGTGAAAATTTAAACTATTTTTGTCAAATATGTACGTGTACTACTTTTTTATGAAATCTGGAACATCATAGGCAGGTTTACACCATACAAACCTTGTACGACTTTTTTATGCACACAACTGTACATACATATATTCCTTGCATGGTACGATACTCTTGGTTATTGTATTTATGTTATAATTGTAAAACGAGCAAATTTATGTACAATATATTAAAACATGTGCAACTATAAACTTTAAATTACGTGGCAAGGTGTAAAGTGCAATTACCCATTTTCAGCATGGAATGGGCAGAGTTTCTTAGGTATGCAACTATATAACTAAAACTAATTAAAATTAAATTAACTTTAGAATTAAAATTGAAATTAAAATCAAATTATTATTATTAGGATTTGGGCTATTTACAGAACGTGTTTGGCTACAATGAATACTAATATATGGGGACACATAGTAAGAGGATGTATACATAATATAATAGCATAATCAAATAATTGGATCAGTGATTAATGTATAAAGCATTTCGATATAATATGGTAGATGATAACCATAGTTGGGTAATAATTTTATTTATACATATTATATTCTTATGTGCGTTATTTAGTGGTTCTTTCAGATTTCTATTTGTCTATTTATTTCTGCTCGAGGTGTGTCTTTAATCATTGATTTAATTTTCCTGTTGAATTTGTTAGTTCAATTCGCTTCTTAGTTTTTCGGGAAGAAGACTTAACAGTTTTGGTCCTAGACATGTATAGTTCTTTTTTTGCCAACTGATTTGTGCATTAGTGGTATGACGATTTTGTATATTGTATATTGTATATGGTATTGACGGGTAGTGTCGAGGGGGAAACAACTACCTAAAATATGTACACCATAATTAAATATCTGATAATGAACAATATTTAAAATATATTTTTGAAAAAAACGCACTAATGAAATATTTAAAATATATTTAGGATAATGATATTATTTAAGGTACCTACTGAAAATGTATTTCAAAAATTAAAGTATACTGAAGTTATTTAAAGTACTAGAGATGTATTGAAAATGATTGAAATATACTGTGGGCATTGAAAATACTGGAAAAGTATTCAGGATTGAATTGTAATGAAACCTATATCTATTGGTAAGAAATTAAAATAAAAGTTATTGGGACATATTATTATATTTCATTCAAAAATCCTTTATTTGAGGACCAGGGAAAATAACTGAAGAATAAAAAGTGTTCCAAAATAATTATTCATTTAATAAATAAAATAAATAATATAATAAATAAAGGTTTAAATGTCAAACTAAAAACAAAAGGTATGCTGATAAAACATCAGATCAACTCTAGGAACAATCTACCAGAAAAAATAACTGCTGTTTTTGCGGTCTAGTTTATGCCTATACTGAGAAAACAGTTTATTCACAGCTAACTAAATTAATTAACAACTAATAAATTATTTATTCAAATAATTTATAACAAATAACACGGAAAAAGCAAAACAAAAATGTGTATCTGTTAATATGACTTATTCGCTTCAAATAAACTTAAAATTAATAATGAATACATTTTTGGTAATATCGCCCAACAAATGATTTTATTAGGAACAAATTTATATCATTTATTATAAACATATCGATCTCAAACAAACTATTTATTTTCACTAGCTAACCCGACAGACGTTGTCCTGTCCAAATTTCTATATTCCCTAATTTTTTTTCCTGGAAACTCTCATCCGCATAGAATCTCTTTTTTTAATGTTCCATCTGTTTGTGTCTTTTCACTGTTTTAAGAGGAAATAATTGTTACTTTCACAGATTTTTTTCTTTTCTAACCTCACTATGCTCATTATCGCGGAGCACACTCTAGATCGCAAAAAACGTACGCAAGTCACCGATATGGAGAGATTATTTGATCCTAACCTCACTTTTTGTGTAACAAAAAATAAACAGACAAGAAAACGAGTTAATATTGTATTGGCATCCAGTTCTGCGCCATTTCCGAAGTTTCAAGACTCTAGCTCATCGGGAAGTTAGTTTAAAATCGATAGCAATATTTGTACCGGACAGACAGATAAGCGAGCTAATAAAAACGTGGTAAAAAAAAACTAGTAGTTTATGTAACAAGTTCGCAAAGTGAGGCTTTAGCGAACGAACCGGAATGTTTACGGACGAGGCGCAAGGCGAGTCCGGCATATGAAGATAATATCCGCATTTTTTAGCTCTCCAAATAAACAGAACATGAATGCTACACATATTTCCCCGCCGTGCATATATTTTCAATCGCCAATCTAGCAAGCGATTGTTTATCAATGACACAAATGTCAAATACTAGTCAAATATTAGTGTTCATTTTTCATGAAATAAGCATTCCAAAATAATATTTCGAAGAAAACATGTGCTGTCACTACGAAATATCAAATATTCTATAGTTCATTGCGTCTCCTGAAACGTTTTCAAAAATTATAAGTTTTCTGAATAAACAAAAATAATCTGATAAAGTTTTGCCATGACGGCCTAGTCCAGTAAATTGGTATGTTGCGGACTATTTTCAGTATCCAAAGTAGCCATTTTGTGGAGCATGTACAAAAAAAATATTGTCGACTGAACTGCAACCCAAATATTTGAAATATATTCGAGGAGTAAAAAGCATATTGTAATATTTAAACTGTAATGAAATACTGAGAATGACATTTTGGTAATGAAAACAATATTAAAACTATAAGTATTTTTTGGAAATACTGACAAATATTGTTGATACTGAACTACTGAAACTGATATTGAAATAATTTAAATATATTCAAGATATTTTGGTACTGAAAGTTGTATTGAAATATTTAATTTTCTGTATGTACACCTATTTGAAGAGTTGTTTCCCCCTCGGGTAGTGTATTCATGATTAGACATAATTAGTTCATTTTTGTTTTTGTATTGTACTACAATGATATTCATGTAATACAGCTGTCGGGGATCAAATATCTCGTCTTAACTTTTTTGTAGGATGCATCTCAGAAATCTTTTCTGTACGACCTCGAGAAGCTGTGAGTTCTGGACACTCCACGCCAGCCAATTATGCCATAGCTCAGATGGGATTCTACTAGGCTTTTATATAATGTAATTTTATGTTTATAATTGAGTATATTTGTTATTTGTTTGTATTTATAGAGTATGCAACGTAGTTTTTCAACTAACTGGTTTATGTGGTGGTTCCATTTGAGATGGTTATCTAGGAACATGCCAAGATATTTTTTTTGTGGGTTTGATAACAGCTCTATCGGATATGTTAATTTCATATTCCGGGATGGCGGTGTCATAGCTGCTCAATGGTAAATAGTATGTCTTGTCAAAATCAACAGATAGATGTCTGTAGTCGAACCACGAACTGATTTGATCAAGATCATGTTCTAGTTTCCGTTTCAGGTCAAACCAGTTATTATCCTCACGAAACAATATGGTATAATCTGCAAAACTCATGATGTTGGAATTAGTAAAAAAATATTCAAATATATGTTAAACAGTATGGGCCCTAACACCGTCCCCTGAGGTACGCCACATAAGATGGTCCTCTCCCTGCTTTCATGATATCCTATTCTTACTCTATGTTTCCTATTCATTGAATAACTCTTGAAAAGTTCATTTGTTGTGCCTCTTATTCCCACATCTTGGAGGAGGTTCAACAGGATACTATGGTCATCGGTGTCTATGAAGATAGCAATTGCTGGTTTTGATTTGTCTAAGCAATTATAGATTGTAACGATATATTTGTTTCATTTCTTATTGATATGCTCATTCACTTCCCTATTGAAAATCTTAGCGACATCTAACCGTGGCCAATGAAACAATCATTACGGCTAAGAAGAAGAATTGTCGCAAGGGGATCTGACAGTACGATCATATTTAAGGCGATGTGCGTGACATTCTCAACCCTTTTCCTGATCTTTCGGCAATTAAGATATATTGTTTTCTGAAGCTCGTCGGCCATTAATTATGTCATGTTGAAATAATTTATTAAAAAGAGCATTTTCCTTTCTCCGCGAATATGATTTCGAATCAGTGAATTGTGAGTGATGTCAAGAAGGTACGTATTGGGAATGATGTTTGAACCAAGGTTAATTTAAATGTCACATTCAAATAATTTTAAAGAGAACGTCAGATAATTCTTCACAAAGGAAATATCTGAAGTTATCTACACATTTTGTTTAAGAAAACAGTGATTAGATTTATTCCGGTCAATCTGACTAAAAATAGCAGTGTCGTCCACTATATATTTTTGAAGGATTCTGTTAGAATTATGAATCCCACATGTAGGATGTCTGATTGAATTGAAATATCGGTCTTATCAGGTTGGATTGTTTGTCCTGACAAGGCTCTATTGAGATTCAATGAGGGTTTCACAAATATATGGTATCACTTACGCTGTATTTGGTATGATATAGTTGTAAAAAAAATATATATATTCTCCATGAGTTTTTATATATCTTTGGTATGGTTCAATATTTGGTGATAATAATCACCGAGCTGTGATTTTGATATGGTTGAAGTGATTATATATATATATATATATATATATATATATATATATATATAAGAAGAGGGGTAGTCTCGTGACTGGACTAGTTGAAAATAACTATGAATTTGAAATAAACTTTGTAGAAAGGATATTCCTTGTGGACAAAGCACATGGTTCTCCCTTGACTGTTTCATGTTTGGACAGATGACATTTGACACTTGACACTTCATGTCATGTATTACTTGTCAGCCACCATTTTCCTTTTTCAGTCACGCTTCAACCATGTGGTAATTATTGTGCCGTTTCAAATTTTAAAGTGTTAATTTAAGTATCTAAAACAATATGTGCGAGTGCCATTGTTTAGTTTTTATATATTACCAGTAGTGGGTCATAGTGATATGATTTTGAAAAGTCCTCAAACACGAAATGGTGTTTAGTTCGCTGTCTTCACTTAACC